>CM055967.1:12285000-12885000 GCA_029531755.1 Holothuria leucospilota | reverse complement strand
AATCTCGAAATTTTGACTTTTAAAGTCGAAATTTTGACTTTTAAAGTCGAAATTTTGACTTTTAATCTCGAAATTTTGACTTTTAATCTCGAAATTTTGACTTTTAATCTCGAAATTTTGACTTTCAAAGTCAAAATTTTGACTTTTAATCTCGAAATTTTGACTTTTAAAGTCGAAATTTTGACTTTTAATCTCGAAATTTTGACTTTATATCGGCGCATTACAGGTGAAACTAGAATTTTAGTTTTACACCTTAATATAGACAAGAACAAAATAATATCAATAGAAAGGTTCATTTATCACACCAGTTCATTGCAAGAAGTCAATTAATTTTGATTTGGACGGAGGTTTTCCGGCGTATACCGTATTATATTATTACGGACCGTGCGCAAAGCCACTATATACCGGCCCAGTGTTTCCACTCTTCCCGAAATTACCCGAAATTCGGGAAATCTGGGTGCTCTTTGGGAAATTTTCGGGAAGGGGGATAATTTCGAGAAATTTCGGGAAATTTGAAAATAACTTATGGCGTATGGAAATGGCGTATGGCTTGACAGGCTGAAATCCTGGATCAGCCATTAAAGTAGCATATAATAAGCGTTATTGAAAAAGAGAGTCAGCTTTTTGAATCCCGCACTGTTGTTTTGCCTCCCTGTGTCGGACCCGTGCGTAAAAACAATGTATGTGTATGCCTCCCCTCTATTTCACCATGTGTTTTCATTATAATTGTTTCATTCATGACAACAGTATTTTATAGACGGGGGGGGGGGGGGGGGGGGGTGCCCAACGCCATTCGGTGAAAGGGGGCGGTGAGCTGAAAAAGGTTGGGAACCACTGATCTAGATGGAGTAGAGCTGGAAAACAGTCACTTTACACAAATATGCAAGTTGGTACGTCACGGATCTTATTGACTCGCTTTCCTTATTCTGGTATACTTCTGGAAGATTTGGTAAGATCCCTACCTCCTCAGGATAATCCCTAAACTTTCTGATACATTCATACTGAGGGAGACATTGACAGGAAAGATCAGCCGGAGAGACTAGTGCCCTTAAAGTGGACTAAGGACCAGTAGTGGCTTCATTCACATGCGGAGAGAACAGGGCATATTTTCCGAAGAGTGATTACTGTACTGTTTTATGTATATTGCAAATATCAACTACCCTTCAACAAAGCCTCCGCCGCCGTCCCTTCATAAATTTAGGTCTTACCGACTACCAATGAAAACTGTTATTCACCCTTTCTTCCCGATTTCAGCAGTCAATTGCCAAAGAAAAGTTATTTCCAGGTACAGTGAGTGATGCGTGTCCATATACTGCAGCACTGGTATCCCCCACCCCCCCCCCCACACACACACCATCCACGTAAGACTTGCTAGTTTGATGCGAGGACAAAGAATTGGTAACATACGGGCTGGGCTGGGGTTTAAAGGCATGTTTACCCTTCCCCTTGGAGCATTTTGGGTATAAGTATGTACAGACGCAAAGTGGTGTCATGTTATACAAATTGTGGGGAGATTTGTGTAAAATTATTTCTATTTTTAGAAGTATTCTTAGTTCAAACTAAGGACAAAAATTACAAATTACAAATCAATAAATAATATAGGTGAGGTAAGTAGGGCTTATAGATTCAAAAAGCTGACTCTCTTTTTCAATAACGCTTATTATATGCTACTTTAATGGCTGATCCAGGATTTCACCCTGTCAAGCCATACGTCATTTCCATACGCCATAAGTTATTTTCAAATTTCCCGAAATTTCTCGAAATTATCCCCCTTCCCGAAAATTTCCCGAAGAGCACCCAGATTTCCCGAATTTCGGGAAGAGTGGAAACACTGGGCCGGTATATAGTGGCTTTGCGCACGGTCCGTAATAATATAATACGGTATACGCCGGAAAACCTCCGTCCAAATCAAAATTAATTGACTTCTTGCAATAAACAGGTGCGATAAATGAAGCTTTCTATTGATATTATTTTGTTCTTATATATTAAGGTGTAAAACTAAAATTCTAGTTTCACCTGTAATGCGCCGATATAAAGTCAAAATTTCGAGATTAAAAGTCAAAATTTCGAGATTAAAAGTCAAAATTTCGAGATTAAAAGTCAAAATTTCGACTTTAAAAGTCAAAATTTCGAGATTAAAAGTCAAAATTTCGACTTTAAAAGTCAAAATTTCGAGATTAAAAGTCAAAATTTCGAGATTAAAAGTCAAAATTTTGACTTTAAAAGTCAAAATTTCGAGATTAAAAGTCAAAATTTTGACTTTGAAAGTCAAAATTTCGAGATTAAAAGTCAAAATTTCGACTTTAAAAGTCAAAATTTTCACTTTGAAAGTCAAAATTTTGACTTTGAAAGTCAAAATTTCGAGATTAAAAGTCAAAATTTCGACTTTAAAAGTCAAAATTTCGAGATTAAAAGTCAAAATTTTGACTTTGAAAGTCAAAATTTCGACTTTAAAAGTCAAAATTTCGACTTTGAAAGTCAAAATTTCGAGATTAAAAGTCAAAATTTTGACTTTGAAAGTCAAAATTTCGAGATTAAAAGTCAAAATTTCGACTTTCAAAGTCAAAATTTCGACTTTAAAAGTCAAAATTTCGAGATTAAAAGTCAAAATTTTGACTTTAAAAGTCAAAATTTCGAGATTAAAAGTCAAAATTTTGACTTTAAAAGTCAAAATTTCGACTTTTCAGGGAGCTTTTTTTTTCTTTGTATGTCCCTATTGAGCCACCGTACTTGGAGCAAAAGCAATGACGTGATATTTGTAATACGCGCAGGTGCTCTGTTGCCTACAAACTAGCCAAATCAATGGCTTCAGTCCAGATCGGCTGATGTCATTCTCCCTTACTTTTATTTCTATGGATATATTAAATGTGTAAAGGTGTGTAATTGTGTGAGGCAAGAGATATGTAACCACCTGTGTGAAAAGAGATCCATATTTTTCTGAGGTATTTATGGATTTGTGTATTAGACTGGAGCACCTGCAAATGGTTTGAATGCACACAATCAACAGCTAGACCACAAAAATCACGATTTGACATTTTTTTTAATTATACAAGTAGATTTGACTCAGGGGCAGAGCCAGGTCGGAGAGGCACACCTTGGTCTCCTACAAATCCCCCCAGAATTATCTCACTCCCCTTTAGGATGAGGAATGGGCATTTAAGGTTCAATGAGATGGAAGTGTTTTGTCTGAAATTGTGCAAAAGTACTGAAAAAAATTAAAAACGATCAAAATTATTTAACTTTATTCTGTACTTACCTCTTACAAGTATTAAAGGCCCAAAGTCAAGATAACATGGCTGTAGGTCCCCCAAATTTTCTTGCATCAAGGAAATTTGTATTATCCACCCTATGGTGGGCATTGTTGCCTACTTTTGTATCTGGGCTGGTGTAACCAGTGCATAGCTGTCATCTTTATAAGGCTATATAATCATCATATTCTTCCTTAATGATGTAATTTTCATGAGAGTTGCAATTTTTGCTTCTATATGAGCGGGAAGGGAAGAAGAGAGGGGAAGAGTGGGAGGGGGAGTGCTGCAGAGGCACATGCCCCTTCTCTGTTACAATCTGTTCCCCCATACTGCCCCATAAGATGACAGAATACAGTGTAAGTATTCAAAACTACAATTTCCACTGTTAATCTCAACCCTCAGCAAAATGTATTTAATTTACCCCAACTTAATCCTGCAAATGCCAGTGTCACAGGGTCTGGCTATGCTACTGACACCTAAACAGCCTCTAGTGTAGGGATTTTGTTTTGCATGCAAGTTTATATTTCAACTTTGTCATGTACATTTGTTCCAGGCCAGTTGCCAGACAAGTGAGACGTAACAAAGGGGGGGGGGTATCTTCCATTTCCAGGGGTGGCACAGCAAAATATTTTTCAGGGGGTGAGATGTGTTAAAATGTATCAAGGCAATGGTAGTAGAAAAGAAAATTTTCTATTGGGCAAAAATTTTTCTAGGGGGTGCCACCCACTTGCCCCCCTTGGTTATATATACAGGCTTGATTTTTTCTTCTACTGGTGGAGCAGTTCCACAACTCTTTCATTCTCCTAGGTGCCCAAGGAAGATCCATTTAATTTACAACCATGTCCCAATGGTTGGTGAGGGTACATTTGGAGGGTAAAGAAAGCCAGAAATTTAAGCCATTTCTCCCAAAAAAGAAAAAGCTGTTTCAAAAACCAATAAAGAGCTATATATCTTGTTACTGATCAGTTTTCTGTAGTTTTGTATAATTTGTTTTATGTGCAACTTCAAGCAAAGAAAGCCACTGCAATACTAGTATATTTTGAAACCCTTCTGACAATAGTCTTACATTTTGATGAAAAGACAAAGATTGCTTTGTTTATAACATCAAAGAAGTACTGTTTCTTAAGGAATGGGCAAAAAATGCCTTCATTTTTAAAAAAAAAATGTGTGTGACGGATATAGACAAACAGGTAACAGTAAAAGATGCAAAGAAATGAAATCCGGCCGTTCCTGCTGCTGTGGGCCTGTCTCCTAAAAACAGTACTGACCAGCCAGGAGATCTATGAAGGGGAAGTTCAAGCTAAAATCTCAGTGAAATGGACATGTTTCATTCAGTATAAACTTAAATTTGTCTACCTGATAAAACACATTCATTAAAATCATTTAATCTCAGTAAACATTCCACATTTACCCATGTCATCAGGTCCATAGTCAACAGTGGGGAAGCTTAGGGGGAGGAGGAGACTTGAAGGGTTTGGTTCCCCCGCAAGTTTCTCTCCCTCCAGAAGCCCCCCACCGGAAAATCCAAGAGTGAAATAAATTATGTAAGTATATGATTCCATATTTGAGCCACCCCTCCCCCAGTGAAATCGAGCCTCACATAAAATTTCCAGGCTACTCCACTGATAGCCAAAGGGGGCAGGAGGAGCAGAGAAATCACCCCGGAAAAAACTTTTGCCCCTCTAGAAAATAAAAAAAAAAATACTATTGCTTATAATGCACTTCAACATATCTCGCCCTCTATAAAAATATTTTTAATCCCTGAATCGTGCTCACTTCAGTACCTTGTCTGGCTACAAGCCCACATGTTATCTTTAGGAAGTATAACAGTAGACTACCATAGAATGTTTTCAAACCTTCTGAGATGTTTTCAGCAAACACATAAAGGAACTAGCAGTCATCATTCTACGATGTTTGTATCTTATGTAAACTTTTGCCATAGCTTGTTGTTATGATACACTGGAGAAGTCTTCCCTATATTTATACTTTTCCTGATTTTACAATTTTTCCCCCACACTTTCTTGTAAACATAGACAAAGGAGAGGCCCAGTGGTTTCAAACAAGGACACTGAAATGGATTTATCTTCATGAACTTGAACCATCCAGCAGAACTTGAAAGTTTGGCATCACCAGTACAGATTTGTAGATCATTCAAACATTCAGACAGTCAGAGGGAAATCAACAGGTTCTTCTTCTTTTCAAAATCTCATTCTCATCAAAACAGACCATTCCATGTAAAGTGCAACAAGGATTTAATTCAGGGACCTCTCAAATGCTACACCCTTGCCATCGAGGCAACTCCACCCAAGCAGTGGGGTATTTGGGGGAGCATTGGGCCATCCCCCCCCCCCCACTGATGCTGATTTTTTTTAGTACGTAAAATATGTAAATTTTTGAATGCAAATTTTTCTTCAAAGGTAGCATATGCAGCACCATGATTGCATGTAAGGACACTTATTTTTTTAAAAAAATTTTCAAATTCTCCTCAGAACCAGGGCGGCGATCACAGAACAATTACTGCACCCCCCCCCCCATGTGATAAATCCTCAGGCTACATCACTGTACCCAAGAACTATAGCATAGTAAATTGATACAGGACCAACTGGTGCACCTGAACCTACACAAATTGCTCTCAACCAAACCAGTATTAAGGGAGTGTGTAAGTTGCAACTCAACCGGCTGCACAGATAATCAGAAATACGTACTCCACTATTTGGAATCAGTTCAAAGTATTTGGCAATGTCATTTTTGGCATTCTTTTTTGAGGCCTCCTACACATTTTGATCACATTTCACTCTACTGTTAGTAAAAGTTAAACATTATGAAACACATTGTTCTTTAGAGTGTAAATAACAACGTGAACCAGAATTTTGGAAGCGTTCTATAAAGAACCCCTTCAGGGCAACGGAAGTTTTTATTTGAAAATGTGACTTTCTGCAAGCCACTCAATTTAATTCTGTATGATACTGAGGACCATTTACAACTGTGTTTGTTGCAAGTCCTTACTACATGTAAAGTGCATACGCTAGGCTGTGACATCATTAAGAGTTTTTCCGTAGTTCAAATTTGGAATCTTTTCCAGGTTCAGTATCACTGGCTAGGTAACACTTCCTGTCTGAGTTTTGTGCCAGGCATGTTTTCACCACCTTTTTGACTAAAGTGATGTTTTGTACCATTTCTGAGGATAAAACTGTAGCCTAGAACTTTTAAACTGATGTGTCATTGACATTCTGTGTCAATTTTGTAGTGAATGCATACTAATTGGATTTGGATAAATCTGGTCAAGTGCAATGTTGTTAACTTGCTCTAAAGTTATTTTGTTGAGCTAAAAAATGACTTCCTACATCTTTATTGAGATAAAAAACAAGTTCACTTGGAGATGGAACCCTTTATGAAAACACATCAATGTCAATGTATGCATGGATACATATCAGAGGTCTAATCACAGGGTGCATCAATTAAGGTTCCTTAAACCACTTGCTTAAAATGGAAACCCATTCAGAGAAGACTTTTGGCAAATGTGTTGATTGTGTTTCATACAGGGGCAGCGATCTGTTAATATTAGTGGGGGATGGGGGGGGGGCGGGGAACTTGCTTGGGTGAACACTTTGGGCCTCCGGCCAGGGGTACAGGACAGTGAAATAGCCAGTACTTCCCGGGGGGAGGGGGAGGGCGTGCAGTATGTTGTGCGATCGCCGTTCTGGGGAGGGGTCTAATTTTTGAAACATTAGGTGTCCTTACATGCAATGTGGTGCCACATATGCTTCCTTTTGAAGTAAAATTTGTGTTAAAAAATTTATGTATTTCAGTTAGGAACTAAAAAAATAAAAAATATAGGTATCAGTAATGGGGGACCATGGCCCAATCAGGGTGTCCCCCTCCCCTTTGAAAATTTTTGAAAAATTAGGTGTCCTTACAATAATTTAGCATTGCAATCTGGTGCCACATAATTGCTACCTTAATTGGAGTAAAATTTGTGTTAAAGTATTAACATATTATTAGGAACTAAAAAAAATCTGCATAAGTGAGGGGGCCATGGCCCAAAAGCCCCCAAAATATGCCTCTGGTACAGAGGACCACCACTGGTCCCCTGTTGAGGTCCAGGGGCGAAGTTCCTGGGAGCCAGGTGATTTGGTGCATTGCAGAGGACTCAGATCACATATTTCTGATCTGAATTTTTCCCCAGCTGCAGCCATGAATAGGCTAATATCACGATTATTCACATCGAAAATTTGTGATACAACATTTATTTTTTCTGTATAACTCTAAATATTGGCAGGGGGGACTTTTGATATTATGTCCCCCCACTAAAAATATTGAGGGGGACATGTCCCCCCGTCCCCCTGTAATCACCGCCCATGGTTTCACATTTAGAAATAAATTCCATAGCAACATGTAATTTCTGTGATAATTTCAGCACAAACAAAAATACATTCAGGAGCGGGGGTTGATGTCTGAAAATTACCCTGACGGAATACCAAATGCCCCCTTCCCCTTAATCCTGCCTATGCATTTTAGTACTTTCAGTGACCCTTACTTCAGGGCCTCCAAGTCACAAAAGTGTGGCAAGGAGCTGATGTCCATGCCTTGAAAGAAATGTAACTAAGTTGAGGTCACGGTACCAAACGGAATTTTTCAACAACCCCCCATTATCACCAAATCCTGGCAGCACCACTGATTATACATGGAAGTATTACACTCTACTACAACTCTTAACTCTATACTCTATATTATTATTTCGATGTCAGGTAACAAGCATCATTTCATTGCCCCATTTTATCTAGAGCTTCCAGGAGTCCCCATAAAGGTATTCTGCCAGCCTTAAATGCCCTTTTAAATGCACAATGAAGGAAAGAAAAATTTTCGTAATAGTCCAAGGATGTTTCAGTTGACTCCACCCATGTATTTCTGGAGGTATGTTGACACTGTATTCTTCTCTAAGACAATTACTCTCAATTGCTCTCTTCTTTCACCAAAAATTATATTTTACAAAATTATGGACATTTTCCAGCCATATATAATCACCTCCAAAAATATTCCAAAGATTGCACCATTTTGCATCTAAGTAAGCTTAAATTTAACAAAAAATTCTCAAATGGGATGGGGACACCCCTCTAAGACCTCTCCCCCAGGACAGCACCTTTATGTAGTGACAAAGGAAGGATCCCCTACTGCTGTATACAAATGCAGGGGTTCATAAAAAGGTGCAATTTACATGCTGCCACTCAATTGGAGGAAACATCCAGCTGGTCTGAATTTTGGACCTTCACACCTCCAAACATAATGACCCTAAAGCTAATCGGGCCTGGCTGTAAATAAAAAAATTCAATTTCAGGGAAAAAGTTTGTGGCTTTTGATGGTAAAGTTCAAGGCATGATTGCATTCCGAAAAGGGACAATTTTAGGACAACATCAATGGCCTTTCCTTCCCCCTCCTCCCCTGTTCTGTTATTCACAAATTCAGTAAAAAGAAAGACTGCCAGGTTGTTCTGCCATTTTGTAATAGGCCTCTAAAAACTAGTGCAAATCATGTTCATTGAAACAAAGTATGAGTTAAAGTATAGCATAGGCGTAGGAAGCTTTTCGAGACTGGGGGCTGAACCTTGTTTGGGTTTGCCGTCCTCGGGGAGGGGTCTAAGGAGAGGTCTCCCCTCCCCTTTGGAAAATTTTTTGGTATTTGAGGGTCCTCAGATGCAAATGTTGCAACATTTTGACACACTTTAAGGAAAATTACTCCAAATTTTTGACATTTCTTACAGAAGAGACAAATAAGGGGTCTTTGCCCTTGGATCTTGGGAGGGGGAGGAAGCATACTTCAGTCCCCACATTTTTGACAGGGGGGCTGAGCCCCCAAGCCTCCCCGCTTCCTACGCCCTTGTACAGAAAGTCCCTAGAAAGGCGCCTGCAGTCCATTGATATAAATGTTGCTTAAAATTGAAATAAGGATGCTAAATCAGTGACATAGTGTCCCTATGTTACACTGGCCCCACTGATCCAGCGGTGCAATGCATGTTTATCTGAGGTAGGCTGGTTTTGAAATAATGAGTTTCAAATTATCTGGTGAGGGATGTTGTCTGAGGGGTAATAAACTGGGGTGGGGTTTTGCGAATTGTCAGGGGAGAATATATGTCCAGGGTTGAAAATGTCCTAGTAGAAATTGTCTGGGTAGGATTGTGTTGTCCCTGGGGCCAAAATTGTCAGTTGGGGAAATATTGCAAACAAAGCCTCAAATTATGGGGAAACAATGTGTTTGTGGTACAAAATTTTGACATAATTTTAAAAACCATGATATTTAGATATAAAGTTAAAGAGGCAACTCAAAATAAGGTTGCTGGGTAACCATAGGCGTATGAGGCAGGGGAAGGGGGGCAATTATACCCTCCCAATTTAGACAAAAACAGTGGATCCATTCGGGAAAATGAGACAGCCAAGAAAATAAATTATGCCCTTTTTGCGGGCCAAAATTTGAGCAACTATGGACCAAAAGCCTAAATTCAGGCAAAAATTATCTGTGCCCCCCAGAAATATTGACCCCCGTATGTATGCCTATGTGGGTAACTTTGATTTCAACAAAAAAAAGGTAGCTCTCACAGAAAGAAATCCACTGATTTATAGCTCATGAATAATTTGTTGGCAAAAACTTTCAAATTTCCAAATGTTCAGCGTTCACTCTTGTAATGTGTAATATTATTGGGAAGGAATTAAGCTATTGACAGAGTGTATTGTATTGGTAATATTGACTGCTTGACTTAATACTGAAGCCTGCTCCGTCCGTGCCACTTTGGTCCGGTATTTCCTGTATGCAAGCTGCAAGATATTTTGACGCTACGATGGTCCCAACACTTAGTGCCTTGCTTCAAAGGTATATATGATTGAGACAAATTTTTTTTGTATGTAGCACCTGGTCATCCCCCACCCCCTCCCCTTCCCTGTGACCTCTGATTTTAATATAAAGCCAAAACTGAGTGTGCTCGATATTTCAAGTATGGTTCAGTGGCATAGCCAGGGGGACAGGGGGGCGAGTTGCCCCCTCTGGAAAAATCTTGGGGGAAATTTTGAAAGTGAATATATGGTGAAATTTGCGCATGATCTGGTAAAATTTTAAATTTCTCAACCAGTACACTTTACTTATTTAAAAGTATAAGCCACTCTGGCACAACCTGAGTCCTCATTAAGGTTTTCAGAGATGGAATGATAACACCATGCTTATAGTTGTACTAGTTATGTTTTACTATCTGTTTTATACAGCATGGGATCTCTGGACCTCTGACAAGGGACTCTGCAGTCCTTTTACTGTATACTTCCAATGTTTCTTGATAATTTAAGCAGCAGCATTGTGGTATATGCAGTTTGTTAGAATGGGTCAGTGGTCAAGTGCTATACTCTGCTACAAGGGCAGGTCCACGTAAAATTTGGACTGATTGTGATGAATGTGGTGAACTGATGAAGGGAAAGGTGTTACAGGCTTCACTTAATTACTGTACTTCACCCATTGTGATTCTGATCTACTGAGTAGGACTTAAGAAAAATTCACCAAGACCTGAAGACAAGCAAGATAAAAAAAGCTTCCTAAAAATAGGAATTCTTGGTGATGTATTCAGTTTACATTTAGCAACAAATGTGGCACCATTTTGCATCTAGCCAGGGAGCTGGAAGCCTTTGGACCCCTCCCCCAGGACGGTGATCAGTCACATCAGTCAGGTCAGAGGAAAGCACCCAGACAAAATTTTGACCTGTGGAGAACACTGATTATAGGAAGCAGATCACTAATGGGGGAAATCTTGGTGCTCTTGCCCCCCCCCCCCTGACAAAAAACCTGGCTTCACCACTGGTATGGTTGCTGAATAAAATCATGTCAATTTTTTTTCAATCATCCCTACTTTGTAAATCAATAGAAAAGCAGTGAGATGATTTTATCTACAGTGAATGCATGTTTGAAAGTTTGCACAAAACAAAAATGTCAAATATGTGCCTTCATGCCATTCATAAAAGTATTTCTGTGGACACTCAGCTTCAGTCCTCAAAGTTTCACCTGGGTCTTATTATTAGTAGGAAACTGTCTAAAGTATGTTTTGCAAGATTAAAAAAATAATCAGTGATGTCCAGCTGAACTCGCAATGATTCCTATGGTGACGTAACATGGTTGTTAGGCATTTGTGATATGGAACTCTTGTAGGCCCAGATTGTACACTTTTTCCTTTGTTCTTTCCTTAAAAAATCTCTAACTCTTGTAAGGAAGAGTGTACTGACTGCCAGATTCAGGGGTTGGGTTGCATATATGCAGTCTGAGCTACTATGCCCATACAGCTGAATAAGATACATACTTACACATATATATAACACCAAGGATTATATACCCAAAGACTAAAATTTTAAAAATATTTTTCATCAGAAATGGTGAATTATGGCAATCACAATTAAGTACAAACCCTAATATTTAAAACCCTCATTTGTACAGTCCAGTTGGGTTTCATAGTAAAGAAACAGATTTCAAAGTCCCCTTTTTCGTGTAATGTTTTGAAATAGAAAAAATAAATTTGTAAAGACAGTATTTCATATGTGCCATGATATATTATTTTATTGCCCCAACATGTAATTCAATTCAGGTCATGCATTCTCCAGGCTACCTTGAAAGCTTTGACCCCTCCTCTATTATAGTCATTTTATGCCTATTCCAGGGCCCTCAGTCTATGAAAAAAAAAATAAGAACAATCTTAGATTAATTTTGATCTATCAAACAAGTCCCATTGAAATAAATCTTCATTAAGATGAAATTCAAGCATAAGATTCCTGCTTTACTTGATACACAGAATGCATGCATTACTCTTGGCTATAACTACAGCTGAGTGATCTGTTTCTCGAAATACTTTCCAAAGTCAAAAACATGCAATTAACTGTAAGAAAAAAAGAAAATGTGATGTGAGCAGTAAATGCAAGATCGAGTTACAAAATAAAGTTGATAAGTTTTACCATTTTCTATCTCTGCAACTCAGTTTTGAACCAGAATTATTCCATTTTCTACTAATGAGGTAATTTTGAACATTTTGAAATGAAAATAATTTAATATTATTGAGCAGGCTACAGCCCACAGCACCCCCTCCCCCCATCATTGAAGATTTTGGTCCCACAACTGAAGTATGAAGATGGAAGCAGCTGTATTTGTGATTGCTAACTTGAAAATATTTTAAAAATTTTAGACTTTGGGTATTCCTGGTGATATGTAAATGGAGTGTGACTTTATATTACAGTTGCAAGATGTACAAACACAGTAAGTAGTATGTGCAGTGCTTAAGGGTTCTGTTACACAAGTGGTTAGAAGATCTTCTGAACACTGTAGTGCACAATAAGAAAGCTGCAAGCACAGGAGTACTAGAAATAAGGACAATTAGCTACAAAAGTGAATCCAAAGCTGGAATTTGCACCAGTATGATACAATATAATGGGAGTAACTTATTGATTACCTTCACAACAATGGAGCTTTCAGCTTTCAGGGTCTATACATAGCCTACATGATCAGTGAGCCTTTTTGAAGCAGTTCTAGTGCTACCATACCAGGTAGCCAGGTAATTGTCATTGACAATGGAACTTATATGCTCAAAGAAAAAGATTTGTTCCAGTGCCCACATGGCCATTAATTGTCAAAATATCACTGTTAGACGCAGTTGTAGACAGCTCTCGAACTGGATATACCCCCTGAGTGTAAATTGTTAACAAGCATGGTGGGATCAAAAATGGACACGGTTGTAGAATTTGACTAATGGTCATTTTTATAAAAAAAAAATCAAATACCCCTTCTGAACATAGGTGGGATCATGGGGTGGGGGTGGGGCAAGTCTCCTTTCTCCCACCTTGCCCCACCCCCTTTCTTCCGAACTTTAAAAAATAATAAAAATAAAACAAAATGAACAAAGGGAAGTAAGACCAGAAAAATTAAGAGGGAATTAATTATGGTTAATTTTGCAATGTTAGAGAACTTTAGGAATTTTTTTAAAATTTTTTTCTTGAAATCCTTTTTTCCAGACCTTAAAAAATAATAAAAATAAAAAAAAAATAAACAAAAGGAAGCCAGACCAGAGAAGTTATGAGGGAATATTTAGTATTATGGTTAAATTTTGAAATGTAACATAAGGAAATATTAATATCAAATACAATAAAAATGCCATAAAATTTTCTCAGCACTAAGTAAATAGTGGACACCGCCTGCAATAAAAACTAACTGATATAGTGGCAGAGCTCAACAATGGGGAGGCAAGAGTACTAGGTAAGTGTTCGATACACTTTCAATTGCCCAACTGAGTGAAACGGACATGCCACACAAAGAGCCAGTCTTTTCCAATGGTAATTTGTAAACAAACAGTTTTCAACTTTTGCTGTTGTGCTTCTCCAGGAGTTGCTATCAGCAGACATGATAATACTGTATGAACGGTTTATAGTGCAAAGGATTTGTGAAAATTCTGATAAATTGAGAAACACTTGTGATAGATAATGATTATAATAGATCAATCACATACATATGTATGCATGCATGCATGCATGCATGCATGTATCCATCTATCCATCCATCCATCCATCCATCCATCCATCCATCCATCCATCCATCCATCCATCCATCCATCCATCCATCCATCCATCCATCCATCCATCCATCCATCCAATTCCTTGGCAAACAACATTTTTGATTCGATTTTAGATGAAGAAAATAATGTTTGCATGGTATTATACTTGATAGATAGTTGGAAAATATATACAAAGTTGACATAAGCTCGGTCGCAAAAATGTGCCCGACTGAGACATTAGAAATTCAAACTGGTATTTCAGATTTTCCAGCTCGTCGCTCTGACGAACCTTTGGGGGGTGAAACGCCTCCACACCCCCTGGTTGTGATCGCTTTGCTTACAGCTGGGCTGGGTTTTGTGGCCCCAACATGTGCTATTGCTTCCAATTAATATTCTGCTGAATACTTTCAATACAAAGAAATTACAGTGGTTGGAAAATTTACCACAGAGGGGATTTTAAAATCGCGAGAACAAGGCATATTATAGGGCAAGCCCGTAGCTTAAAAGGGGGACATATGGGACAGTGCCCCTAGAAAAAATTTGCCCCCTAGACAATCAAGAATTACCATAGCCTTACTTCATTTAAAGGGGATATGCAGTCACCCCAACTTGAAGTAGTGTAGTAGACTGTCCTGTTTCATGATTGGCTCTTGAGAGTCATGTGACAATATTTTTTCTCCTCAAACGTGAAATTTACTAGAAGTAACTGATTGGTTTACCTTGAATATGCAATATTGAAGTCCTAAAATATTGTGAAAGATACTTTGCAGAGAAATAAGAAGAAAATTGTGAGATTTAGCTGTTGCTTCAAAATAAGTTTGGGACGACTGCTCTTGACCTTTAAGCATGTTTGCTCCCTAAAAAATATTTTGCCCCCTACTGTTAATTTACCCCCTTCAGTACCCTGTCTGGCTGCATGGGGCCTGAAACGTGGGAATTTGAGCAGGCTGTATGGGCCCAGAGCTGCATGCAGCCCTCACAATTCTTGGTACCCTTCAATTTATAGACATGTCCATCACTTTCCTCAAGGAGGCACACTAGTGGCTTTAGGAAAAACAATTATGAAAAAGAAAGATGTTCAATCTGAGTATAAGCTATAGCTAGACTACATACATCAAAAATTATTTGTTAAATAACCTTCATAAATTAACTTATCAGCTAAGCAAGGATCAAGGCCCATTTCCAGACAATATACTAAAGCAGTGGCATAGCTAGATATTTTTTTTTGGGGGGGGGGGGGGCAAAGGCCAAAAATTTCCGACAGATTAATATCTTGAAGTATTGATGTACTATCTAAGCGTAGCTCCACCATCATCTGGCGTGTAGCGCGTGGGAAAAATGGGATTAAAATATCTCTGAGACTGCCTTAAATGACACTCCCAGGCCTTGTCAGTAACCATTTCGATGTGTAATTCTGCTTAAAAACATTAGAAGTGTTGTAAGTAAACCCCTAAGAATATAATTTTAGCTACTAATTAAGTTGCAAGAATTTTTGATTAAGGTGGTCAAAATTTCCGACAGAGACTAGAAATTTCCGGCAGAGGCCTTCGGAGGCTTTGTGGAGGGGCTACCGCCCCCCTGCCCCCTCTAGCTATGCCACTATACTGAAGGGAGGGGGGTGAGATCATGGCTGCGCTTCAAGAGGGCAAAATGTTTTTTCATGGGGGGGGGGGCTAAATACATTAAAATGCATTAAGGCAATGATAGTTTTTTAATATTCTAGCAGATGCAAACATTTTTCTAGGGATTCCATTCCCTTTCCCACTGCTCTCACTTCTGGCTTGGCTAGGATGTACAGTCCTGCAAAAATGAGACTTAGTAAGATGTCTTGCACTGATTATTTTTCCCTTTTTTCAAACCATATCCCAGGTAACATTCCTACGTGGGATCCTTAGGGGCCCCATATGGACCAACATATGGGGCTCATATGATTTTGCACCCAAGATTCATGGGGCCATATGGGCATTCCATTTGACCCATATGACCCATATGGGATAGTTCTGGGGTCCATGTGAACTATCCCATATGCGTCATATGGGCATATGCGGCCCCTTAATTATGAATCTTGGGTGCAAATTTAATGGGCCCCATAAGGGTTCATGTATGGGGCCCATATAGGTTTGCTACCTGGGTATTTGTCAAAGTTTAATAGACTTAAGGAACAATTAAGTGCCTGTTTACAGGTAATTAAAAGTAAAACCCAAAGAACTTTAGCAGGGTGTCCAGACATTACTGTCAAAATGGCATAAATGTGCATTACTACCATTTTCACTTCATGCACACTATAATGCATATAATTAGGAAGTTATTTCAGTACATTACTGCTCCTTGTACAGGAGTGAGTAAATTCAATATTTAAAACACCAACCAACATCAGTGACATAATATGGTTGAGGTAGAACAATACCCTCAATCACCACATTCAATGAAATAATTCTTAAGGGTACTAAAGGGGGTCACCTCAACCTGATCGTATACAAAAATCAGCCAAATTTTTGATCTGTTAAAGTTGCACATATATCTCAAATTTCAGCACCCAAGTGCCTTTTCATAACAATTAAAGAAAATCTTTAGCACCTTGCATTCAAAGGTATACGGGTACCAATGACTTTTAAATAAATTCAGCAATTCAGAATCAGTGTGAATTTAATTTCATCATTAACAGGAACCTTACATAGAAAGATCATGATAGAGTACATATGCCCATGCAGCTAACTCTGACCAGGGAGATGACATAGCAAGGCCCTGCTATAACCATGATGGCTTAAAATTTGAACTAATATTGTTACAGGTATTGATTTTGCCCATGTTACAGAATTGTAGTGATCAACTGAAGGTCACACAATAGTCATTGAATATGGATGAAAAAGGCCGAAAGAGTCAGCTTTGCTACAAATCTTGCAAAAGAACACAAGATAGACCTTTTGTGCCTTTTTACACTGTACTGAACATTCCCCAGGAGTATCCACCCTAAGATACTGTACCCTGGTTAGAAGGGAACCTGCTGATAATTCAGACTCAAACTATATCTCCCAGACTGATGACATAGTGTCCCAATGTCACACTGGCCCCTTTGATGAAACTTAGAGGTTGAGGTAGCGCCTTGAACTGAGCATTAAAAGTTGGGTAATCCAATTGTAATAGTAAAGTGTAAATTACAATTCAATGTATCATCCTGAAGTAAAATGTTCAAAATTTCAGTGTACTAGAGGAATCTTGGTGATCCCCCAGGAGTAATGTTGGGGGCTGTCCACTAGACCGTCAAGGTTCGCTAGATTGAATGGCTTGACCAAAGATTCCCTGATTGTACAAATATCTACTTCGGGTTAGAAGTAGGGTGAGGATTTAAGAAAGAGAGAAGATAAGGTTTAGGATTACTGGCTTAGGATTATCCTTGGGTAGAATTAGGGTTAAGATTATGGTTAGAGATAGGATTAAATTAGAGTTGTTCGGTTTAGTGAACCTTGGATCTAGTGAACCCTGCCCGTAATAATAATTTCCGCACAGGCATCAATATTTGCTTTTTTGCTTGAAAGTGTGTAAATTAATTAAGAGACAAATGGCCAGATCACTATGTGGTCCATCATATGCCCAAAGAACTGTACCCCTGGTGTATACATTGCTTTGTGTGTAGTAATTACTCTGTTAAACAACACATGTAAGCCTGGTATTCACTATCCATGAAAATTTTGTGCATTATATACTCCTTTTGGAGGTATCACCACTTTATTATTTCTGGTTGGCCGAGTGCCTCAGTGAGTATTCAGGAGAACAAAGTTCCCCTTGCAAATTTTAAGGCACTGGTATTTTAAATAGAAAGACATTGGCCTATGGGAGGGAAGCTATCCCCATACTGATTGGATATATGCGTTGTCCACTAAGGCAACGAAAATTGCAATTTTTACTGTTTTTGAACATAAAATCAGATTAAAAGATAATGGATGTGGGAATTGTATTAAAGGGAGAGGACTCACAGCCATAGTTGTCCCATACCCATGGGCATCCGCAGAAAAATATTCAAGGGGGGCAAAATTTTTTAGGGGTCCAATTTTGTCCATGGGAAATATTTTACACCCCAAACAGAGTTTAGATGCTACTTTTTTCACACAGTGTTGACAAAGGCATAGCCAGGAATTTGTCAAGGGGGGGTGGGGTGAAGTGCATAGACAGACTCTCAACGCTCTGTGCCACCATGGGTTGGCGTGGAGTGCAAGAAAATTTTGGCCCAAAATGCTTCCCAGATCACTGGGAATGGCACTTCCAAGGCCTTTTTACCGCATATAAAAAGGGGGAAACATAAGCAATATCGTAAAAATAAACTTAAAAAAATACCAAAATATGCTCGGGGGGCTGCTGGGGCCTCAGTGTTGATATTTTTATTTAATTCCTGTTTTGAGAGTAGAAATTCACACTGATTGAACTGTTAAGAAATGTTAATGTTATATTTTCTTCGTTTTTTTCTTTATTTTTTCTTCGTTTTTTCAAGTTTTTGATTTTCCAGGGGGGCAAGTGCCCCCCTTGCCCCCCCTCCAGACGCCCATGCCCATACCTGTTGAAAATAGATGTTGAAACGATACCTGTGTATTATATCTCCCAATAAGGCCGTCCTTCACATAGTTAAACAAATACATGCACCACAAAATTGTACTTTTGAGAACATTTTGTCCAAGTTTTTGGCTGATTGACTTATAAGTGACATTGGGTCCTTGTGTTCACATCAAAATATAGAGTTTGTTTGTGCATAATTTTTTAATACCAAAATCTCATTTTGGGGGCACACAGGGGAGAGGGAGGCACGACCAATGTTGGGGAGGGATGTGGCACACTGACCCCTTCCTCTTAGTGACACCAATGCAGCAGCTGACACCCATGTTTAATAGTGAAAGTGAAAAATGAAAAAAATATTTTTTTTTTAAACATGCTCTGGGAGAGGCAAAGGGTCTGAAGAAAGGAGGCATTTTGTACAATGAATTGTGAAGGTATAACTTTAAAAAAGTGATGCCCACTTTAATATGGAAGCCCTCAATTTCCATGAAGTTGTACCTATAATAAGTGTAGTCTGTGGGTAAGCTTCCAAAAATTTGGGCAGAAATTAAGATGGTCAGGGTATGAATGCTCTCCCCCCTCTTGCAAAAAAATGATTGTTAGCCCCCTTTTCAGGTTTACTACAATTTTAACTTCTTGCTTTTATTAACTTTGTTTTCTGATAAACATGACGTGGAAGTGACAAACTTATTTACAGCAACCCAGAAGTTATTTGGAGCTAAAAATTCTCAAAATGCTAAAATGCTATACACCAACCTATGTGGGATCTTTTCTTTGTCTAGTGATGCAGGTCCATCCCTCAGGAGATTGAAACTTTTTTGAGTAAACAGAGGAGAAAAAGGGACAAGGGACTTAATAGAACTTGGCTTAAGGGCACTGGAATCCAACCATCTCAAAATGGGCAGCAAAAACTATTATAACTACTTATTTCACCTCACCATGCCACACATTCTATCTCAACTTCATCTTATAATCCAAGTCCTGATTCTGTTTATTCATTAGTGCCCCATGAAGTTACAAAGCTATTCAGCTCATTCCATCCTTTCATGCCAGTACTACCACTGGGAGCTCCCTTTGATGTTTCATTCATAGAGAATGTATTGTTTCAACACCTGGTCAACTGGGCAGCAATTTTGTCTTTTGTTTTTGGTAGGGGATGGGTTCTTTCTTTGTAATTTTTAATTAGAACAGTCCTGGCTGGAAAGTGTGAGTCTAGTTGTTGGTTTTGTGCTGATTTGTTGCCTTTTGGAAAATAGTTTTGTGTTAAAAGTAAGTTGTACACATATTTTTTGTTATCTTACACCCTTCCTGAAGCTCTGCAATACAGTACTTCTCTTAATTTATTTTCTTTGGCCAAGTAGTAAGAGTTTGAACTATATTTCAAACTGAGCTTTCCAAGGGAGCCTCCAGAGGCTCTCTCTCTCTCTTTTGTTTTAAACTGTGGCCTTATACTTAGTGAACCTAATGGAAGGGTGGGTGGAAAGCTTGGGGTCAAGTAAGTCCTGAGAATTTTCATCATTACCCATCACACAGTACGAAGCAGTCTTTCTCTTTCTTCATTCTTGACTCAGTAGCAGAGATTTGTGTGAAAAAGTGAGGGGGATAATGGACCCTGAAATGAGATAAAAGTTACTGTGTGAAAAGTGAAAGTCAATGGGAGCTAACTTTTCCAAAATGTGGTGGAGGGGGCAGGATTAATCCCCTTCCCTGGGATTTCTGCCTATGCTCAGGCTTAATAGCCAGACAAGATACTAAAGGGGGTGAGATAGCATTTAGGGGGTATATATTTTTAGGGGTTCCAGATATACTAAAAAAAAGTATATTTTTTATTTTCTAGGGATGGAAAATTTTTCAAGGGAACACTCATCTTTTGGACTTTCCTTAGCTACCAGCTTGTCTTGACTTCCTTATTTATTATTACATAGTTTTCAAATTCTGTTCTGCCAGAATTAACTGCAGCATGGAGCTGTCTCCTCACACTGTTATCTTTGTCTTCTGACATCTTACCTTCCTACAGCTTAACGGGCTATTTTAGGATACTGCCATGGAATGCATTACCTTTGATAACCTAATATATTTCTTGGGGAAAACAGCTCATACTTCAGAACAGAGGGGGGTGGGTGCAGCCCTTCATTCAGGCAGAATATTTGCTACTTTCTAGCAGATCATATTCTAGTTTTTGGGGCATTTGACTAAAATTTCGAGCAAAAGTGTGTGCCAAGACCCCCTCCCCTCCTGCCACCCCTCTTTCCAGGCCCATAGCCAGACAATTAAGGTACTGAAAGGGGGAAAAGCTTCCAGGGGCAATTTTTTTTTGTAAAGTGCATTAAGGCAAAGGTAAATTTTTATCTTTCAAGGAGGCAAAAATTTTTCCGGGGTCTTTTTAGCCCCCTGGCCCCCTCCTTGGCTATGGGCTTGCCTCTTCTCCAAATGAACCAGATCCTTTATGGTTTTAGATTTCAGGGAATCACATCTCAGAAACTGTTTAGGGTAGTACCTTCTGACTTGGTCACTGTGAACTACATCATGACGCTAGAATTCAATAGGAGGATTTAGCCATCATTCGACATACGACGTCTTTATTTTTCACCCGGGAAAATGGCCTTTTCCCGGGGAACTTTGGCTAAACGAGCCTATTGAATTCTAGCGGCATGTAGTTGATCAATAGCTTTTCCCAATTAACATTTCAGAGTGCTGCAGCACACCACACAATGACATGATTTTATAAAAATCAAAAGGAAGGTTTCTTTGTCTACAATTCCTTTTCTTGATTGCCTGATTGCTAGGGATCCTAAAACTGCATTTCATTTCAAAAACTTGTCTACCTGCTTCTCTAGCTTTGCCTTTCAAATTGACTCATTACCTTCACATGGTGAGCCCTTTTTTATCTAAAACCCTGGACCTGCACCTGACTAATACTGTATGCAGATATGACCTCCAAATGAATTTTAACCTTCACTTTCAGTTTACACAGTCTGAAAGTGCCTAAAAATACGTGAGGCATCTCTGTAGAAATGGGGTGGAGGAGAACAGTTTAATTTTCTCAGGTAGGAAGCAGGCCCATAGCCAGATGCATATGAATGAGGAAAGGGGGTAAGATAGCCTCTTGGGGACAAAATATTTTTAAGGGGCAGGGAGATATGTGGAGATGAATTGAGACAATAGCAAGTTTTACTGTGGGGGGGTATATCCCTCTTCCCCCTCCCTCCCTGGTGGGAAGTGCATGGTAGAACTTTTTAGTGTGAAATAGTTAGATTTTCAATCAAGATATTAATACCATTACAGTTAAGATAATTTAGATACCGGGATCCTGCTATTTAATATTTTAAAATTTTATGGTAAAATATTATTGAGAATACGTTTTGGATATCAATATCTCAATATCTTTCAGTGAAAATATTAAGATGTTGAGATTCTATAATTTAATATTTCAATATTTTAGCCTACTCCAATGGGATACCAAAATATCAATATCTCAAGATTTTTCTGTGAAAACATTTAGGTATAAGATCCTGTAATGTAATATCTATATAGACACTTTATGCTAATATATTGAGGTAACAACACTCTAAAAACATGGGTCATGAGGGAACGTTACTGAACCAACATCAAATGAAGTCTTATTTGAGTCATTATTTGACTCAATAACTTAGGCCGATTCCCTCCTGACCCACTTTTGGGTCAAATTGACCCAAGTATTTTTACAGTGATGATCTTGGTGTTGACATCACATTATACCTTAATGACAAAAAGTCAAGATGGTCACATAATATCTCAGCACAATATAATAGCTCAGGGCATGCACTATCTTGTGTGATTGCTGGCCTGGGAGAGGGGTCTAAGGGGAGGGGTTTCCCCATCCCCTTTGAAAATTTTTGAGAAATTAGGTGTCCTTACATGCAATCTGGTGCCACATGTGCTACCTTTGTTAAAGTAAACTTTGTGTTAAAAAATTTGCGTATTTTAGGTATTAAAAAAGTTGGCATTAGTGAGGGGGTATGGCCCAATGGTCCCCCTTAATAAACCATTGATAATCATAATATAAGTTTAACCATTAAAAAACACACTGCTTTTGTGGTGAATTAATACCAAATATGTAGGTGCTAGAGCAAATTCAAATCAAAACTATTTTATTTACCAAGAAAGTTTTTTAAATTTGGGGCAAATGCAGTCACATACCCCAATCAGAGAGTATGCCCAGTCACTCTAGCTCATGAATAGCCTATTTTGATCATGTGACAATATTTTTGGTAGTGAATTGTGAAATTCAAGGAGAATTACTTCTTGCTTTACCCATTGTTTGTAATAATTATGTTCAAAATGTCCTGCAGAGTTGCTTGTAATGCAATAAGGTTAAATTTGCAAGAGTTTGCTGATTTTTCAAAGAAAATTGGGCGACTGCCTATATTGCCGCTAAACTATAGGTTACCTTTAGCTACATCATATCACATTATTTTTCTTTCAGTAGGTGCCAGAAAAATTCTCAGCACATTGCCCACATTTTAACAGAAATATTTGGTTGGGGGCTTCTGCCACCCCAGCCCCCTGCCTCCTAGGCCTCTGCAAGTAAGCTTAACAGGTAATTGAAATATCCCTTGCCAAAATGTCCCTGAACCAAAATGTCCCCAATAGTAGTCAAATGTCCCCCCTGCTGCTGCTACAGCAAAACTCTGATTTCACTCCTTTGAGAGAAATTATGAGCCTAAAGGCGTAAATTATTTCCTGTCTGGTCAATTAAACAGAAGTTTGCTATCCCACCAAGATCGGAGATTCAATCTGATAACAGCCAAGGAGTCAAAGATGTATGAACTGCCTCTGGGGTCTTTACAATTTAATCACCCATGGCCATAGTTCCCCACAGAAATTAGAAAATTCATCCACTTATAATTTTCTTGTACAGTGATTGCAAGTGTGTACAGGGGCATTAAGGATCAATGGGTGTAGGGGTGTTGGACCTTTTCCTGACAAAAAAGGGTTCCATTCCCAACAAAATACATATGTTAAGAACAGTGGCACTGTCAGGGTTTGGTAATTGGGGGGCACCACAGATGACGTCATAATGCCACCTCAGTTACACCCCAAAATCTGTACCTTTTTGATGAATCCCTGTGATTGTGTATACAGCAGTGTGGAATTCTTTTTGTCACAATATAAAGGTGCCGTCCTAGAGGAGAGGTACTGGGGAAGGGGTGTTTCCCTCCCTTTTGAGAAATTTTTATTAATTTAAGGTTGCTTGGATGTAAAGAGGTGCTATCTTTGGGGTATTTTTGGAACTGATCATATATGGCTAGGAAATATCCATAATTTAAAGAATTCTAATTTTTGGTTAGGTGAAAGAGGACTATGTGCATTCCTGTGGTTGTATATACAGCAATGTGGGATCCTTCCTTTGTCACTACATAAAGGTGTTGTCTTGGAGAGGGGATGTCCCCTCTCCTTTGAGAAATATTTGTTAACTTAAGGTTGCTTGGATGTAAAATGGTATCTTTGGGATATTTTTGGAACTGCATGATTACATATGGCTCAAAGATATCCATAATTTAGTGAATTCTAACTTTTGGTAAGGTGAATGAGGAGAGTATGTTGTCTAAGAGAAGGGTATATGTTGTCAACAAACCCCCTGAAGTCCCCCTTTTGGCTACATTAATGCCTTCTATTTGGGGAAAGGTTTTACGTAAATATACAAGTGTGGAGTCCACAGAAACATTCTTGGACTATTACGAAAATTTTCCTTTTGCTTCATTGTGAGCATTTTAAAAGGGTATCTAAGGCTGGTGGACATCATTACAGGGCCTCCTGGGAGCTCTGGGCTATTTATATAAAATAGGGTATTGATATGATGCTTATAACCTGACATCCAAAAGATAATGTCGAGCACTTTACAACTATCTTATTTTTACTAAGTTTGAACAAAAATCCAGACGAACAGCTTCCAGCAATGGGGAATGGGAGGGAGAGCATAGCTGGGATGTGATAGGTATAGCAAAAGGGGCAAAAGGGGGAATGCTTTTTAGTGGTAAGTGTATTAACAATCAACATTTACACCGATAATGGCTGCGCGCGAAGCGTTCGGTTAAAATTTTTGGAAAATGTATAACGGCAAATACATACTTTCAATCTTCCACATCATGCAACAAATTAGATTGAACAATCCCATTAAAGGAACCTACATGCAGAGGTTGGAGATGTACTTCTGTGTTTCAGAAAAAGTGTTGTGACTAGAATAGTTTCATGTATCATAATCTTAATAATGGTCATGGGATTGAATGGAAACCATGATGATTACGTACGTGCAAAGCGCGCCAAAATTTTTCATTAAATAAGCTAGATTACCATGAAAATACATGCTACAACAGTAAGGTTAATTCTGCCATGGAAGTATAGCCCCAATGTAGTACTTCCATGTTAGGAGCATTACATCATCTTTGACAAAGAGCTCATTTGTCTGCATTAGGGACCATTTCAGTAATGTCCCTCTGTGGGGGGCAGAGGCAAATTAAAGCCCCTGCCAGCTCTGAATTGCATTAATTTACATGATTGTGGGCAATTAGAATAAAGCAGTTTATGTCTACAAATGGCACTGATACGCACTAAACAGACCATAAAATGGCAGTCTGTCTACATTTTTTTCAAAATAGCATACTTCAGACTTTGGTCTATACCGCCGATAGATTTCTTGCAGCCAGTCACAATGCACTATATAAAACATTGATGGGTTGGTTTACCCTTTGTGCCAGCAGTTGTTTCAGTGTACCGGCAATTGGCTATTGGACTTCAGATATTTTTAAGAATTTCCCAGTAAACTTGACGAGATCCTCATGACTACAATTTTCAGTATTGAAACATTTTTTTTGTTAGCAGGATTCACTACTTTGGGCTTTTTAACTACCATAGGTACCAGTAAACATAGGCCGAGTTATAATTTTATTCATGCAATTTTAAGTTTACCTGAAATGTGTTGTTCATCCTTCTCACTTGAAAGAAAAGATCAACATAAGACTTTAAAAAGTGCTGTGATCTGATGTCTTTGATATTTTTCAATTTCTTGAAGAACTTTTACTTTTAAGCCCCGTATTCCCCAGTCTTCAGACTGCCATCTGAATTTGGTCCAATTGAGGTGGGTAAATATTTGTAGCCTTGCATGGGTCCATGCAAGGTCAGACATGATGTATTTCAAGTTGCATGGAACTGTATGGTACAATCCATTTGCAACTTAAACATGTTAGATGGAGGTCTGAAAATATTGCAGTCCTTCTGCCCCCATAAAAATCCTGTGTTTGTACAGGGCATGCCCAGATGACATTCATGCCTGTATACCGACCAACAAAGCATCTAGCTACCTTTCAATGAATGTGCTCTCCATTTGTAAAATATGACCCAAGTATAGGCCTGTATAGAAACAAAGACAATTTCCTCATAAAATTTTTCTAGGGTTGTTAGAAATATGACAAGAAAGAAGCTTAAGCATCAACAAAAATAAATCTAGTACAGCTAGGATCCTGCATGAGCCCAAGTAGGTTTATTTTCTTCTTACCTCAAAAACAACTTGCTTCATACGAACAGTTGTTAGGCATATATGTAAGTAATTTCCCTTTTAGGAACCAAACTGAAGAAAGGAATAACACTCATTTTTGGAGACAACCATTCTTGCTTCCCTAGGCCGTCCATTGTACCCTACCAAAACTTGAAAAATTGGTCAGTTGAGTATGCAGTGACAAAAGTGTGCCATTGTGACTGGTAGCATAAAGTTAAAAATTGGTGGCGCCCGTGATCTTTTAAGGAACATGGTCATTTCAGTTTTTGAAAGAGGGCGCTATTTCTTTTCACATTTATTGTAAAAATTAGCAAGAGAATGAAGCCGGGTATTCAGGAATTCTGGCCGGTGTTGTTACCCCACTCTTGCAGGCACCGTCAATCAGGCATCCATATAGCTCCCTTCTACCTACAGTGATGCTCAGCGTGCTTTGTAGGTGACAACACTCCCCCCTCACACCTCTGGAGGTCGGCGATACATTGGGGAGGAACCTATCCGCCCCCCAGTGCAATCAGGATGGGACCATGTGTGAACACTACCGTCCGAAATTCGGAAATCAGTAGTTTGCATTTTTCCTTATATAATGGGACATTCTCAACCATCTTGTGCATATAGTGAAGGTTTTCAGCTCAAATTACAACCACTGTTATTACGCAGAAAAGTTAATTTTTCCTCCCAGCACTAGTGAATTTAGTTTTGAGATATATTTGAATGTCTTATTTTAAAATTTCCCGCCAATGAATGTTGTCATTTCTGTTTGTATGAATTTTGGACCAGGAAATGGGGAAATTACGTCACTACGTCTAAAGAACGCATGCTCGTGAATGTATCATACCGCCGTTCGTCAGTTATGTTACTCGACTCCAGTGTCGATCCGTTTATTATTACAGTAACGCCATTGCATGAGGTCTGATTATTTGTGGATGACCAGTCCCGAGAGCTTGTTTTTTGAAAAAAACAAGAAGAAAATCATCGCAAAGTTTCCTTGGGAAACAGTTACGTACACATTATTGAGAGTCACTTTAAGGTTAGTGTTGAAGGACCATACGTTAAGCCATATGGGCTGCAGCAAACATCAGAGGGCAAAGGTTATATTGGATCGATAGTATTTACTTACAAAGTTTTAAGTCTACCTTCTGTACATTTGAAGTAGGTGTAGGAGGCTGTTTTCAACTGAGTGCAGAACGTTAATTGTTTCAGAGGCTTGCCTGGGAAAGTCTAGTAAAGCATGTGCAGCTCAAAGAAATCTTGTTGGGGGAGGGGGAAATCAAGCCAGGGAAGTTTGAACGACCCCCAGGTAATCAGTGGTCCGCACAGGATAGTACAGTAGGAGTATGGCTATTAGCCTAATACAGAGATGCCCATATAGTCTTCTATAGAAACCATCTCAGGCATTCAGTCATGCATTGTCAGGGCTGTCAACTTTTAGTGAATGCTGAGAGTGAGATTCGCAGGGGGACTACTGACGCGAAGTGCGACCATCGGTTCGCGGGGAGCATCCCGCCAGGGGGTCATCTTGCAAAAAATATCCTAGATTGCAGGAAATGACGATTCCCGTGTCTTGTTACTGCATGCCCAGAATTGCCAGTTTTCAGATGTTTCTTGTTCCTGGAAAATTTTATGGAGACATTTTGTTCACATTATAAATAGGCCTACGAAAAATTGGAAATTCCCTATCGGTATGTATTACTTTATATTAATTGCACTGGTGTTAGCTTACTGCAGACTATGATCAGTAGTCAACTCAGGTAGTGTGATAGCTGGCGTTTTACCGACACCTGACATATAGTTTGCGTTGTAAGTGGAATTTTTTACACCATACTGAGACGTGTCGTGAGAAACTCATGCTTCATCGTGAGAGCATAAGATTTTTGCCACAATGCGTGACTCTCACGCTTAATGTGTGAGAGTTGACAGCCCTGCATTATGCGATACTGAAATACAAATACAACCATAAAAACCAAAGGCTTCTCCATATTAGGGCAGAGAACAGTGGCATCGCTAGACTTTAATGGGGGGTATACTGGGGGTCCATGCGATCCGCCGGAGGGGCACACTAACATGGAGGACTGGGCATCACTCCAGGCATATCTTAGTGATGCACAGCACCCAGTGTAGGCTTTATTTGGCCTCAGGGTCCAAGGACAACATTCCATTAGTGATCTAAGGCTGCAGCCCATGCAGAGGCTCTGGGGTATTTGGGTGATTATTTAAATTAGGGTACCAATGTAAAATATGCTTTTAAAGGCAACTGTCTTGCTATTTTAATCCACATGGTCTTTGCTATGCTTTCATTTTGTCCTCACTATGTATGTAAGTGCATATCTTCCAAAAAAATAAGTATCATTGTAGTGAATCCTCCCAATTTTGATGAAAAAATTGGCTAAAATTAGCAATTTTTGGGGCAAAAAGTGTGACATTTAAACTACCATAGCAGAACTTAGATTTTCCCTTATTTTTACACTTATCTTGCTCAGTTATTTTAACTTAAATGGTTGATGAGGTATCAATTGTACCCTTGAAACTCATATTTTATGAGAAACTGACATTTTTCTCTTTCCTGGGATTCGACGAAAGAGAGGTTCCACATGTAACATTTGGTGTTACCGTTACAGTGTGAAATTTCAGTATCTTATTTTCCAAAAATTACCTACAGTAAATACTAAATCTTTCTTGTTTTAGTGGTTGATTGAAGCCTGTGAAATTGTTTAATGCATATATATAGGCTTGGACAAAAGCAATTGAACAGAAAAGAAAAACATAGCCATTTTGCATTTTGACAGGCCACTTTGGTGTCACGGAAATATGTTACATAGTGAACCTTTGCAGTTAAAATACTACTACTTCCTAAACTTGATATGTTGTCATTTTTAGCTGAACTATAGTATTTAACATAGCTTTTAACTTACAGGTAGTAAAACTGTGCCACCTTGTTTATGATTTGAAATATCATACAATATTACTTTGGTGTTCTCCCAATCTAGGTTACACGTGGAACGTATTGTTTTTACCACAGAATTGAGATGAAACCCTTGACTAAGTAATCACAAGAGGTTTTAGCTTGAGACTGCTCAGATTAAGTATAGAAAACCCATAAATGATATAGAATAACTTAGTAGTCTTAGTGGGACAAACATATTTTTGGTGTTCATGTTACACTGTGAAACCTATAATTTCCGTGCAATGGGGCTATTTTGAGGTCAAACGTCATCTGAGCATTCATAAAACAACTTGTACAACATCATTTAGGCCTAAGCCTGCAATGAACTAGTAAATATAACAATTCCACCCATGGTTTCACATCAAAAATTATGATACATGAAATTAGGGCTATAAATGTCATGTCACAGTCTGGCACCCTAATTAAAATAAACACCCATTTATAAAAATGTGGCCATTAGAATGAAGCATTTGAACATCTTCAAAATGTCATTGCAGTGCACTTAAACAGGCCACAAAAACAGAAATCACGATTTGACCATTGTGTTAGCCTTACTCGCACTATTGTGCTGTCTGGCATAAGGCCAACATGACATTATATGATGTCATTGATTTTAAAATGGCAAAATTCTTGAAGGAAAATGTTTTATCCACCTTAAAGTAATTGTGAGTAGATACTAGAAGTATAAAATAAAAAAAAACAGCTTCATTTAAAATGTAATATGACCTCATAACAATGTCACAAGGTTGGAACAACTCCATGGCATTTGTTTTATTGTGAAGGAAAATGTTTGATCCACCTTAAATTAATTGTGAGTAGATAATAGAAGTATGAAATCAGCTTCATTTAAAATGTAATACGACATCATAATGATGTCACAAGGTTGGAATGACTCCATGGCATTTGTTTTATTGTGTTTTCATGTGTCAGTAATTTTTAACTTCAAGGTTCAAGGTTTGTTACTCTCATGAACAATAATAACAGAATATGACAGTGTGTGGAATACATATCTAGCAGTAAAGGAGGCCTGAAAAAGCAAAAGCGTGTACAAGCAAACCCCCAAACAAAAACAAATTAAAGACTAAGGAAACACTGAATGAATATGCATGAGTGCAATAAATGGTAGACAACAGTATTACATCAAGATCTAAGACAATAGAAATGGTTTGTAAGAAGAAGCAAATCTGAAGAGAGAAGATAATGATTTTTCTTCTTCTTGGATATGGTGAAACATCCGAAGACATTCTCTCACCACGCACGCGCCGAGGGGTCAAACTTTACTAAGAAACCTAGTAATAATACTAACAGGATCCTTATTAGTAGAGGCAGCATTAATAACACTCTCAGGGAGACTATTCCAATCTTTAACAGTCTGAGGTAGGAAGCTAAATTTGTAACAATTGGACCTAGCATACAGATTACAAAAATGAAGGTCATGCATCTGACGGGTTTTCCGTATAGGGTGATGCAGACGGTCAATAGGAATATGGGCCTGGCCAAAGACACCTTTAGAAAACAGGATGAGCCTACTTTGCTTACGTCGGTCAACTAAAGGTGCTAAATTTAACTCGTTTAAGAGGTTAGTCATAAAACCTGGCTCTCTAGAGAAGTCAGAAGCTATGAAGTTGCAGCTCTTCTCTGTATACCCTCTAGTTTATCACGCAGGCAAACCTGGTGCGGGTCCCAGACAGTGCTGGCATACTCTAAAACTGGCCGTAAAAGGCCTTTATAGGCTGCAATCTTAACTTCTCTAGGGCAAAATGACAAGTTCCTATATTTAAGCTTAGGTCCACAGGTTGTTCCAAAGAGTACGTGGCACCACAATAATTAAATTTCTTTTGACATGTGGTAGTGTCAGGGTATTATGTGTTCAACTCTCAGTACCCTTGTTTCAATTTTCATCCGGGAAATTGCAGATTTGCACGGGTGTCACGTGACCATATTGCATTACAGTTATCTCTTTGATCACACTCAAGTTTCCTCAGGGCTAATAAGCACTGTAGAAACCACAAATTTAATGCACTTGGCAGAGCTTGTTGCATGATTATGTAATCTTTTTGTGTACAAAGTATTGCAATTGTCTGTTACCAGGGGTGTGTTTAAGGAAGACCTAACATTCTAAGACCATTACCTTTTTGGTTCCTTGCATTAGCAAAAGGAACCTATGTAGTCAGGTTGGCGTGTGTGTGTTAGTGTGTGTCTGTGATGCTTGCTTTGGTACACTGTAACTAAATTAAGGAAAGCTGGACTAAACTGAAACTTGGTATATAGAACTGCCATAGTAAGAAGGTGTGCCCTATCATTTGTGGTGGAGGTTAAAGGTCATCTGGGGTCACCAGGGATCAAATACCACAAACCTTGTTAAAAGGATATCTTAATTAAGGTAGGAAGCTTGGATAAATTTCATACTTGGTATGTGGATGTGTTATGGTGAGAAGGTGAATGCTATTGCTTTTGGTGGAGGTCAAAGGTCATCTGGGGTCACCAGGCAGTCAGATACCAAAAACTTGTTGTTAACACAATATCTCAAGTTAGCAAGCTTGGATGGATTTCATACTTACTATGTGGATGGGTAATTTTGAAAAGATAAATGCTATTAATTTTGGTTGAGGTCAAAGGTCATCTGGGGCAGTGTTTACACTAGCACCAAAAATCTGGGGGATTTTCCCCCTTTCTTAATTTTTTTGGTGGGGATTTTAAAAATATGGGGGGCAAAGTGTTGAAATATTTCCAAGTTTATGTGTCCTTTCATAAGTTGTTACGATATTATCATTAATTCGCCCGTTGAATCAACTTTGCCATGTGACGTACGAGGAAGAGGTTTGCCGAATCGGGTATCGGAACGATGTAATTTCTAAATGAAATTTTGTTCTGTTTTTACTGTTTTCCTTAAAATGTTTGCAATATTTCTGTTATTAATTGAAATGTTTCAAGTGTTGCTTTACAGTTTTTCATTTCTTTGTATCGAACACATTGCGGGAATTTCCCACAATGAATTATTATTTTAGCGGGAGTCTAAATTTTTTTTGCGGGAATCCCGCAATCCCGTGCTCTAGTGTAAACACTCATCTGGGGTCACAGAAGGTCAAACTCTGAAAACCTCATCAACCGTGTCGCTAAAATTCAATAGGCTCGTTTAGCCAAAGTTCCCCGGGAAAAGGCCATTTTTCCGGGTGAAAAATAAAGAAGTATTAAGTCGCCTGATGGCTAAATCCTCCTATTGAATTCTACCCTCATGAAGATATCTTAAGGTAGGAAGCTTGATAGATTTCATACTTAGTATATGGATCCACCATAGTAAGAAGGTGTGCCCTGTTGTTTTTGGTGGAGGTCAAAGCTAGGTCATCTGGGGTCACCATGGTCAAACACTGAAAACCTTATTAACACAATATCTCAAGGTAGGAAGCTTGGATAGATTTCATATGTGGTATGTGGATGTTTTATGGTGAGAAGGTGAATGCTATCACTTTTGGTGGAGGTCAAAGGTCATCTGGGGTCTCCAGCAGTCAACCACTGAAAACTTGTTAACACAATATCTCAAGGTATGGAAGCTTGGATAGATTTCATAGGTAGGCCTAGTATGTGGATGGGTTTTGGTGGGAAGATGAACAAACATGTTAACATGTTAATTTCCATGGATAAGATTGGAATTAAGGGCCACTTCCTCAGTACATACCTTTTTACCTGCATCCTACTGAAAAAAGTCACTGTGCACTATATCACAAGTGTTTGAATTTAGAAGGGCGTGGCTACAAAGCAATGTTTTTGTGTGGCAGTAAATTTGTCATTTTCATACGCATCAATTTTTGTTCTGGGTAATCTGGATGTGCCAGAATTCCACCATTATTAAACAATTAAATCATCGCAAAGGAGCAAATCAACCTAGGCTTTTTGCATGACTCAAAATTCAATCCTCAACATTTTGGCTGGACTTATTAACATAGGCTTAAGAGTGGGAGGTGGTGGGGATGTCTGGACAACCTAAAAATCTGGAGAAATTCTGAAGAAATTTGAACAAAATTCTCTTACATGAAAAAAAGGCTTTAAAGATTTGTGCCAGAGAAATTGGCCCCCCCCCCCTTAACAATGCCAGAAAATTTTTTTTGGCATGCTTATTGCACCCCATCATGAATAGCCTACTAACTAATACGATGCAGCTCAAAAGAGGGAGGCAAGGGGCAATTGTTATTGAAAACTTATTGTTAGGTACCTTAAAGTGGCGAGTTGGTTCATGAAATTCACCAAATTTTGCCAAACCTGTGAAGTTTTCTTCACATACTTATGACAAATAGTCAAACTTAAACAAACCCCACATCTTGCAAATGTTTCATAAGTGAGTAATAAACAATTCAATGTGGTTTTCAAAAATTCGTGACCAGACACTTTTTCAAATTATGCACACAACTGTTATAAGCCAGCTAGATACCAAAAAATTCAAAATTTTAACTTTATGCGTAACTACTGGATGTGAAACTTCACTAATTATGCTAATAATAATCATTGTCATGTGGTAGTACATACCCTTCAACACCCTGGTTAATTAGTTATCGATATCAACTCAATATTCCCCTTTAAAATTTCTTTCAAAGCATGAGTGTTGGCTCCTCCCTACATTTCTATGATGTGAAGCCCTGAAATAGGTCTCTCAGAGTGCTAAATGTGCGTCCCAGACATTACAGGCATGATGTCTCAACGTTTTTTTTCTTGCACTTAATTGCACACACACTCATTTTAAGTATTGTTTCATGATACATGTAGAACGTGAACATCTTGAGTGTTCCATATTCATACAAACTCTCCTATCATCATAGTTAACATCCACAAACGAAACCCCCACTATCATAAAAAATGACCCAGCTGTTATTCTGATTGAGGTTATTACGAAAATGGTCAAACTGTGATCTTAGTGCACATTTGATGAGTTTAAGATAGCAAAAAAGCTCATTCTAATGGTTTTAATTGTTTAATTAAATAACTCAGGGCGTCTGGGAGTGTTGCCCCATGGAACTCACCTGGGGCCCTGTACCCCATGCCTTGAATGGAGCACTCCACATACCTTTGCTGCCGTTTGTTATTCCGTCTGGTCTGGGTTGCCCCCCCCCCCCCCTAAATCCCGCCCTTGCTGGTGACTATACATACCTGTGAGGGATAAGACACAAATTCATACCATATTGGCATCACTCTGACTCAGTCATTGATGACTAATTGAGCAGATCACTCAGTATGCCAGAGCTCAGCTCACAGTCACAGCTGTGTGGATATGGTCTGCAGCAATTTAAACTCGGCACATATGCCACTGTAGTTTTTTCACTAAGGTACACTGGAGATGTGTATTTTGTCTTTTAAATTGGAGATTAGAATTTAATCTAGTAATCATGTAATTTTTTTTTTTCTGAGACAATGATCATTTTGCCTGCAGCTGTTAATTACAACTTCTACCACGGCTCAGGGGTGGCGCCAGGATTTCCCCGACAGGGGGGCCAAGCTCCCCAACGGGGGGGGGCAGCAACCCAAAGTCTCAACGAAGGAAATAAAGTGCCGAAACAATGTTTGAAGGAAAATTTTGGTGTGTGAAGCGCGTCGAAAATTTTTGGCTCTTTTTGGAGAAAATTTGAAAAAATTGCCGGCATTTTCCATGGAAAATTTGAAAAAAATGGGGCTTTGAAGAAGAAAATTGGAATATTTGGGGTTTTTATTGAAGAATTTGCCCTAATTTAGACCAAAATTAAGTAAATCGTCGGGGCGACTGAGCGTTGTCGGGCACTACATATTTTATCGTATACATAACAGCTCCCCGACGAAACCGAAAAATTTCCCCGACAGGGGGCCATGGGCCCCCCCGCTGGTGCCACCCTTGCCACGGCTGCTACAAGCACTAGTCCACTCCTGTCCGATTTCAATTTATTCTGCACTCCCCTAGCTGAAAATGCCAAAAGAATTGGAACTGGGTTGCCTAGTTCAAAACATTTCTGATGAGTTCAGTGTTTAGTTTTGCCAAAGATCCCAGTAACTAGTTTGCATGTACTCTAGTGGTTACAATGAGAAACAAAAAATTTTGCAGAAGAATGGCCCCTCCCTTGAAAACTCCTTCCAATGATAGTTTACCCCAACAGAAAGTGAACTCCAGATGAGCTTAATCATTTATCATACTAAATGTCATAGGCTTAGGAAGCACAGGCCAGGGGAGGGGGGGGGCTGTGGGCGGGTTCCCCTCTCCCTCAAGATGAAAACCCTTATTTGTTCCCTTTGTAAAATTGTCAAAAATTTACTGAAATTTTCCTCAGAATTTGCCCAATATACTTCGTCAAATTGCAAATAGGGCCCCTCAGGTATTCACAAATTTCACTTAGAAAAACAATGTTCAGTCCCCAATTGAGAACAGCCTCTTATGCCTGTGTTAAATGTGGGGAAGGTAGATTTAGGCTAGGCCCATCATAAGTAGATTCTTCTGATCCTAGCTAACCTATGCCCAAAAGGTTTGGCTGTGGCCATACTGGAAAGTTTGTTTGTTGTACGCTACAGAATTTTGCCAAATTATGTCATGGAGTGAGGGACCATGCCATTCCAACATTTTTACACCCCTGTCACAGAAAGAATAAGCCCTTACAAATCTCTTATTTCACTCACAAATATCTTTCCTTATGTTTTTGTATGAAATCATCTTGAATATTGAAGGTAAACCAAGAAGAACTTCTGCATGAATTTAACAAACAAGTAACAAAAATATTGCCACATGATTGAAAGGAGCCAAATTCCTGAATGAGGAGGATGGGGTACATTAATTCAAACTAGTACTGAGGGACTACACATTTTCCCTTTAAATCTGAGTAAAGTTTCACAGACATTGTTTATTTAAAGGCAGTAGGCAGTCACCCCAAACAGAGTGTATCCAGTCACTCTAGTTCATGAATGGTCTATTTTGATCATGTGACAATATTTTTGTTAGTGAATTGTGGAATTCAAGGTGAATTTTGCCTTGCTTTACCTATTATTTGTAATAGTTATGTTCGAAATGTCTTCAGAGGTGCTTGTAATGCAATAAGAGATTTGCAAGAGTTTGCTGATTTTTCAAAGAAAATTTTGGGGTGACTGCCTATTGCCTTTAAGTTGCAGACCAAACATGGAAATAAAGGGGCAATTCAAGGATGTCTGGTCTGGTTGTAATTGCATGTTCAATGCTTAGAGACTATAGCATATCACCCCAAATGGGCCATGATCATGCATCGCTTAATACAATCGGTGACTGCACTTTGATTTAGGAGACTTGAAATAGTAGCATCACTCTGGCTGGTTGGTCAATATATGTTTTGGGGGCATGCATGGACTTACACTGGATTTTTTTTTTTGGGGGGGGAGGATTGCAAATAATGGTACAAAAAAAATTACAACATGCTTGTGCAAACTAAGCTGAGCCTGGTTGTGTAAACATTTTGCCATTGGATCCCAGTGTCAGAATTTGGGCAGCGACAATGTTGGACCAACATTTCCATTTGCCAATCAGTTTGACTTTGGATCAGCATTGGCAATGACCATCATCCAATGTTGTTTGGACTAAATTGTGACTGTTCATTTTCCATTTAACAGTATTTTCTAGTTCAGCAAAAGGACAAGAATATTTTCAGACCTGCATCTAATGTCATATTTAAGTTGTAAAATGGGTTGCTCATACAAAGACATCAGTCCCACCTACAAATACTAACCTGAATCTTAATTGGACCAAAATCTTACATGGGTTCAACAACAATATGTTAACTGGTAAATGTGGGGCTGAAGATATGGAAGTTCCTCAAGAAAGTCAAAAATAATGAAGACATCAGATCAGAGTACCTTTAAAGTCTTATATCTATTCTTTCAGGTGAGAGGATGAACAACACATTTCAGGTAACGCATTAAATTGCATAAATAATTATCCCTTGGCCTAACTTTCTTTACTGAAGAATGAATACCTCTTCATTAACTTAAACAAGCTCAAACAAGAATTAAATGGTATGCAAATTAAAAATATGCTCCATCTTAAGAACATTTTGCAATATATTTATGATCTATAAGGTTGTTAGGAATGGTGAGAGAAGTGGGAAATGAGGAAAAAGGTAGTCATGAGTATTGGTATCTTGTGATGTTTACTGAGAAATTGAATCCAGTAGCCAATAGCAGGTACACTGTAGCCACTACACTAGGAGGAAAACAACCCATTAATGGTACTGATGACTGGCACTAATCCATACAACAGTTAACATCATTTATAAGTGACAGAGGACAATAAGTGGAATCACATAGTGGTTTGAAGTTCAGTGTACCCCAAACAACATTTGCATCCTTTCAATACTACACAAAACTACTTTAATAACAGTCACGCACAAAGATTAAGACGGGTAAGCAATTTTGCTGCCTTTGAATTGTAACCCTATCCTAACTCTTATGTGCAGAGGCAGCTGTTTGAATGTGGGAGGGCACTGGCAATTTATAGCTTGGGTGGGTCATCTTACTTTACTCCATGGTCATAAGTCCTTGCCAGTATTTAAGGAATGATTCCACTTTCCTTGGAATCACAACTCTGAAAGACTATTCGAAATACATACTGTCAAAAATATGCACAAAAACATTTTAGAGTTCATTTTCTGTAGCACATTTTAGTGAAGTATTACAACAAATCAAATACGCATGATAGAAGTTTAATCTCTATCTGGACAGCTTTATGTGTAACATCACACAAACATTTCCACAGCCTTTTTGTGTACATGCTGTATACTGCATTTGCAAATTCAGACACAATTGGCAAAAACTGGCATTTTCAGCTTTATTCCCAATGAAACAGCTATAGGCTGTACTTGAGAAGAAAAAAAAACAGAATTTAGAAATCCACTTTGAAATGAGACTGTGTTTTACAATAAGATTAGCTCCTGAACTTTTTACTTTCTCTTGTGTAGCAGGTTTAATTGAAGTATTACAAAAAAAGCTAGCTTTTGACCTTTTGCTCTAACCATGATTTATCTCTGTGCTTGATCACTACTAATCTTGAATACTGGAGCACTTGAGCACCTTAACTGTTGAGGTTTTTGTCATATTGACTAGGCCAGGAATCAATAACAAAATTGTGTTGTGGAATATGTTCCTGCTTTAGTTATGACATCAAAATAGGAGCACCGTCTCCACTGAGAGTCATAAGAAATTGGACTGCAGGTACCCAACTCCAAAAACATTGGGAGTGGCTCAAGCATAATCAGCATTCTGTATAAAATGCTTAATGGCATAATGTTACAATCTTGGTTTGAAACTTTGGTATTCCCCATACCCTTGCTCCTAGTGCAAGCTGCCTCTGTGACCATGTTTAAAGGTTTAGCAGGAAATTTTCAACAGCCTAGAAACTGTATGCACCCTATTCTTTGATATTCTATTAAATATGAAACTAAATTATTTTAATCATAATACAAAAAAAAACACCAAAATGAAAGGAAGCAATCCCTCTGATATGGGCACATTCTTGTTACCTCAACATTATCGATTATTTTAATAGAACATCACTTGCCCTACAAAATCCTAACCAAAACCACACAGACTACTTCATGCACTTGCTAATGGAATGACTTGCCCCACCGACCTAGGGTAGGGTACATCACAGGTGGGTCACTGACAATGACAATGTGACTCACACGTAAGTCATTATACCAACATTATCAGTCACCTTGTGATTATTAACAGTCACTTCTCTTTAGTCGGTTAAATTGCCAACCCTGGGAGAATTATTGTGAGCCACCTGTCATACTCAATACCATGATATATAAAAATTGACATGTATGAAAACTGTCAGTCAAAATACAAACTGTGAATTGTTAATTCTCAGACTCATGGATTTGTCACATGACAGAAGAACTCAGCAACTGACTCACTGTGGCAAAAGCTAGTTCATAGACAGTTTTGGAGCAGACATGAAACAGAACATATCCAGCATTCTCAATCCCATGTTCAGTTCATCTGCCCATTTTCTAACATTGAATTTATGCTTTGATGTCCTTGCATGCTTTAGGGAGTCCCCAAAAGGGAAACAAGGAGGAAAGGTTCCATAGTATTGATATAAAATGACAACAGTTATAATGAAACCTCTCAAAATTGTGATTCTATTACGATTTGTGTTTAGCACACTTGGCACAGATATTACTCTGCTCAAACAGTAGGCCGCATTGCACAGTTTGTTTTTTGAAAATCTCAGAGCCCTTTAGTCAGACTGCCCTCTGAATTTGTATTGCCTGAGGAAATTTGACACTCTCTTGGAAAAGACTGCAGGAAGTCTATCATTGGGAAGCAAATTATCCACGCTCCTGATGGAATACTTAGCAGTTACATAATACACAGGCTTGCATAATAATAAAGTCATGTTCAAATATGATCCAAAAGCCACCACTAGCACTGGAGTCAAAATCTGACTAAGAAGCAGATTCTCAAATGAAATGATGTTTGATCCTTTGAAGGTGGCTCTCTAATTACATAACCACTCATCAACATTGGGCTTATCCTCTGCCACAAAATTCAGATATGCAATTAAGTTTCTGGTCTCCTATCATATTTTTTCCTTGCTTGTTTTCCTGGTTGTAAGAAATGAGGCTGGAAGGACTTCATAAACTGTAAAATTTCAAATCATTACAAAGTTGCATAGAAACTAGAGTCATGGATTTAAAGGGAAAATGCAGTTGCCCCAATTAAAATTAGTGTTAGCATGTGACAATATTTTCATTACTGAATAGTTTAAATTCACAGCAAATAACTTCCCTTTAAAGAAGAATGAGAATAGAATTTAAAGCAGTAAACGAAATGAAGCTTTCATAATGTGAAACAAATCAGAAAGTACCATCACTTTCTGACAAAGGAACCAGACTAATACGGTGTATGATGTCATAGGTATAGGAACAAGTCTTTGTCCCCCTTTAAGTGAGTAAGGTCTGATAAAATGAGTAAAATTACAAAATGTTAACTTAGCACCAATACATGACATTCAAAACCTGTGAGAATGAATACAAATCCACTCTGACTAGTATCACCACAAGCACATGTGCCAATGAGTATAAAGATGACTACATACTCACAGGTCTGAAGAAAACATGCCTTACACTAAAATATTACCCTCTAGCTGTACTAGCGGGATTCCCATTACAGGCAGAAAATTACGATGCTCACATATAGCAAACTACAGGTGATTATAATATCTCAGGGCTAGATTCTTTCATCTACATGAAAACATTTTTTAAAAGTCTGGTAAGTATACTAGAATGGGTGCGGACAATTTCAACATAATTAGCTGTACATTTTGTTAACACCCTAAAAACAGAGTTGTGGGCATCTGGAAATCCCTCTGCAATCATGTCGTAGTATACTGGACACTTGGGGATCATGATACTTGGCAGTTTCATGAGATTTATCAAACACTGACATAAATAGTGAAAATATGATGAGCCAACCCACCAAGAAACAACTGAAAAACAATCTTGTTTACAAACATTACACAAGCGTATACCCTCCTTCATATCATAAACTCTTTTCTAGAAGCTTCAAAAGAGAAGAAAAGATAAAACATTTTGTATCTCTACCGAGATAAAACACAAAAGTAAAATGATTGCCATATTAAAAATAAATGTTTTGTTCATTTTGATCTAATTTGTTTTTTTGATCCTTCTAAAATTAAAACCTCTAGAATTGTAGAATTCCCTGAAACACAATGTAAAAGAAACTTAGAACCTGAGAAAATAATTTACACACGTCTTCATAGCCTCATGGTCCATGGAAAGAAAAGGAAATACATTACAAGAGCACCAACTTAGCAAATGGATATGACATGTATTGTGGCAAATTCAGAGTGAAAAATGCTTCTGAAGGCACCCCCTGGACCCTAAAAAATGGTGGAACCCTGTTGACCTCCAAGAAAAATTTCTGGCTTTGCAGCTGCTTATAAAAGTTTCTGTACATATACAATAGAATGCTTCCCCTGGTCCTCCATGAGAAATTTTGTGCCTACACCACTGTTGGTGAGAGCTCCTGCACATATGCTACCAACAGTGGATTCTTATTTCTGTTAATTTGTCCCCCACCTTCATGCACCAATTCAAGTCACCCAAATGATGCCACAAATATTCTAATCTAAACTAGCTTTTTTAGTTCCATACTCCCAGCCATTCTGGCTAAACCTTGTACACATATATAATGATTTCATACAAATCAGTTAAATTCATATGGCACATTCACAGTTGCATGGCATGTACAGCATGTACTTTTTTCTTATAAATTACAAGGATTAAGTTTAATAATTTATTTTAATTGTCCATTTGATGTTTGTTTTAGATTTGTTACTTTTCAATAAGTTCTTCAGAAACTTGGTTCTCATTTAAATTTCATAAAGCCACCTTTTACACTATAAAGTTCACCTACTAATGGAGTAGCATTTATCCCATGCCACATCCATAACATAATTTACAAATCATAAGAAATTAGGCATGGCTAAAAAATACCCTGAAAAGCATTAACACAATGTTTCAAATTTTTACAGTTTGATAAAACTTCTCTTCACAAGCTAACATTTGACAACAGCAAAGACTGTGGGCAGCTAATTTTGCCCTAAGTGACTAAAGTTGAGCATTAACCATCAGAGAATGTCTACATCAAATAACACTGGACTTTGGAGATGTTCAGCACCTTTTCTGATTCTCTAGATCTGCTGCAACTGGAGCAGATTGTTCTGTTGTCCAGAGTATCAAAACACACACTTTTGTCCCACACAATGCCCCATTAAAACTTCTCTCATCATGCCTTCTAAATTTATAATGCTCACTGACTTAATCTTTTATTTTCAAACTGAATCATTTTTGTTAGTACTTACACTTTTTAACTTATCTGCACAACTCCCATTATTTAAAACTGTTACTTTACAAATCTTACTTCTGACCTTAAATACTTAAAATCTTTTTTATCTTATCAATACACTATACAGCCTATTTACATAACAATAGAATTGTAGAAAAAATAACATTTCTTTGTAGGCAATATAAGGCTCCTTCCCTTAAGAGGAGAATGTTTGGTTTTGCATTTAAAAATAAAAAATGAATAAATTAAAATGGAATTAGAAATTCAGATAAATTCATTAATATTTCGGTAAAACACAAACTTATCTTGTCAGCTCCACTGCATATAATAGGATTGTCAATTCATGAATGTTATCTTTGCAAAGTAATTGTGGTTTGGAGAAATACATTACAATAAAACAGGGGATGAAGAAATTGAAAGAAGGTTCAACTCCCATGTATCAAGTCTAACAAGGAGGAACTCAAAAAGTCATTAGCACATACTGTGCTCTGAAACAAAAGAAATCCTACCTTCTATTCTTAAATGACATAACAGTGACTAAATGCTTTACAATTGAAAGCAGATTCTTAGCTAGGTCCAAGTGAAACCAATCTTCAATATTTTTTTAGTTTCACTTTTCAAAAATGTTTATTTTTCAGTTGACTGAGATGTTAAGTTACAGAAAGAACAAATATTTACAGGAGTGCTTACACTTTGTCAACTACTAATGGACTAAATCTGCACATCATGTATTCAAATTTGAGAAATGGAATATGTAGTTATCTGGTTCAACATCCTTGTATTAAGTATCTTCCATTGCAGCATTTAACTTGCAAATTTGACCAAGTTTTGGTCAGATTTTACTTTTTGGATACAATTAACCTTGCTCAAAGTTGGGGCCAAGAGCATGCAGTCAACTTAATTGTCCCTCAATGTTAACTCTTTCCTGTGAAATTCTTCATCTGTATTCAAAACGCAAGTGCGAGCAGGGGTATGACCCAGGTGCCTTGATGGGTTTGAATGAGCCCATTTCCAACCCCTGTAAAGCTTTGCTAGTTGTGAATGTGTTGGAATGCCTTGCACTTTTTAATTCAGTACCCATCTTCCCACCCCAGAAAGACAGTGTTGTAAAACAACCCACATGTCCTTTTTTTGTAACCACCCATTACATATACCATGACAGGTGGGGGCATATGAGCAGTGGCTTTGGTACAGTTTGTGCCACCAGAGCAGTCCTTGAATTTGTTATCCCTGTACAGGGAATAGTCTGAGCAAAATGTTAGGGCATTGTGCTTTCTTTCACTGCAGTGGACCAAAAGTGCTACCCCTAAATAGTGCCACTCAGGGCTGACTTACCCAATTACTTAGGGTTAGGGTTGGGGTTACTTAGCCCACAGCTAGCCCAGTGGGCATGGGTTATAAAGGCAAACTTTTCAAACCTGCCATTCCCTTCCAAATGTGGATACCCACATACACACTGGTATCCACAACTTTTCCCTTGCAACACAGAAGATACACTGAAGTTTCCCCATACATAAAAAGCCAAAAAGTTTGACATTACCATGATCCGGCCACAACTCTTTCAGAGCAAATGTTCACACAGACCTTTCTTGATAAATCTTGACAAATCGCTATAACGAACCTTTACACAGAATGTTAAGTCTACATTCTTGATAAATAAAGAATATTTCATATCTTCCTACATTAAAATGAACCAATCTTACAAGTTTTAATTTCTATAGGTAGTATTTAACAATCCAGGAAGTTATAACCCACAAAAAATCCAAGTAAACCTTTTGGAGACAAAAATAACCTTGATCGTGTCTGTGACAATGTCACCATCAGAGTTCTGTCACTCTCTCTTGATCTCCTGACTTGTCTCTTCCAAATACCAAATATTACTCATTTCAACTAATGTATTAATGATGGGTACAACTCTATGTTCCAACATCTTCTTATGTTCTAACACTCTAAACTCTAATACTTTCACCCAAACCTAACCCTAATTCTAAACACTGACCCTCATGTAGACTTGTCGAAATATACAAATGTCCAAAGAAAGATGTTGGAACAGAGAGCAGTCACCAATAATGATACATTCTGGAAGTAAAGTCAGATTACCAAATAGGAAAAGACAAAATAATTAGGCTGTGCATACAATTCAAACAAGTAAAACAGGGAATGGGTAACATCCTGAAATAAAATTTTCACTCTTTTGCTATGTTATATAAACAATGATCTTCATAGTTTCTTCAATGTCACTTTCAACTTTAATACTGAGGCATCAAAAACTGTCAACCTCTCCTTTTCACCTAAGGGTGTGGTACCCAATGCGATCATCTTCATGAATGGAATCCACTGCCGTTGTGAAGTTTTCAGGTGTATCCATAAGATATGCATCGTCCAGGTACATCACATCAGCATCATTGTTCGCTTCGTTGACACCAGCCAGAGAAGTGTTGTCCTCTTGTCTTAGCTCCACAGTCCAGAAGGGAAAGTTAGCAGGATGCCGCAAACTCTGCCTCTTCTTGCGGACAAGAATTATAAACAGTGCGAGAAAGAGGAGGAGGAGGATGAAGATGACGACTGTGACGAAAATGGTTGCTGGTGGTACGTTACGCACTGACTCCTTGTTGGGAGGTTGTAAGGTAGAATCTGACCAAAAAGAATAAATGATAGCAAATTATTTTGTAATCATTTAAAGGGTTTGCCATCATCTTGGCTACTCAACTGGAATGTACAAGACATACCAGTTTGGAGGAGGGGAGTAAAGTAAGGACTGTTTGGCCCAGTGTTTCATATTTACTACTACAGTACACAACTACTTCATGAAAAAAAGTGAAATAGTCTGAAAAAAATCATGTCAGGGAACTGGACCACCTTTTCTTGCTGAGTTAGCTCTCCTCAGAAATGGAAAAAAGGAGGAATACCAAATTATGGCAAACAGGGCTGGTTCAAACACTCAAAAATCATGTTCCTTCTTTTGTAACTGTTTTACAAACAGTACATGCTTATTTTACATACAGTTTCCTACATGTACAGTATATGAAAAAAATTCTACATACAGTAAATGAAGGTGAGCATAAAAACTTTCAAACATTCCCTGTTTTGTATCGCCTCTGAATGTGAAACTTGTGTTTTACCACAAACTACCAATCTTATAATGAACCAGAATGCAAAAATGCATTGAGGTTTCGATGATATATGTTCTATTCCAAATAAAGCCATGATGTTTCATATCTTTCAGTCAATGGTCAAATGCTATCTTAACATGTTGGCAAAATACAGTTTTGTATTCCTATTTAGTCTTGGGAATTCTTGGGAAATTTTGCTTTTTTTACTTCTGGTGACTCCAGCTGACCTTTGACCTCCACCAAAAACAATAGGGTCCATCTTTTCACCATAACACATCCACATACTAAGTATAAAATCTATACAAGATTTCTCCCTTTAGAAATTGTGTTAACAAGGTTTTCAGTGTTTGACCCCTGGTGACCCTAGATGACCTTTCAACTCCACCAGAAACAATGGGGTACATCTTCTCACTATAACACATCAATTTACCAAGTATGAAATCTATTCAAGCTTCCTACCTGGAGATATCGTCTTGACAAGGTTTTCTGACATTGACCTCTGGTGACCCCAGATGACCTTTGACCTCCACTCAAAACAATAGGATTCATCTTCTCACTATAATGCATCTACATACTACGTATGAAATCTATCTAAGCTTCCTACCTGGAGAAATCGTGTTAACAAGATTTTCAGAGTTTAACCCCCGTGACCTCAAATGAACTTTGACCTCCACCAAAAATGATAGGATTCTTCCTCTTACTATAACACATCCACATACAAAGTATGAAACTTATTCAAGCTTCCTACCTTGAGATATTGTGTTAACCAGGTTTCAGGGTTTCACCCCCGGTGACCCCAGATGGCCTTTGAACCCCACCAAAAATAATAGGGTTCTTTCTCTACCTATAAGGCATCTACAAACAAAGTATGAAATTTATCCAAGCTTCCTACCTGGAGATATCAGGTTAACAAGGTTTTCAGAATCTGACCCCTGGTGACCCCAAATGACCTTTGACCTCCACCAAAAAAAATTGGGCTCTTCCTCTTACCATAACCCATTTACATACAAAGTATGAAATTCATCCAAGCTTTGTAACTCAAGATATTGTGTTAACAAGATTTTCAGGGTTTGACCCCCGGTGACCCCAGATGACCTTTCACCTCCACCAAAAATAATACGGTTCTTCCTCTTACCATAACGCATCTACGTACAAAGTATGAAATTCATCCAGGCTTCCTACCTCGAGATATTGTGTTAACAAGGTTTTCAGAGTTTGACCCCCGGTGACCCCAGGTGACCTTTGACCCCCGCCAAAAACAATAGGGTTCTTCCTCTCAATATAGGGCATCTATGTACCAAGTTTGAGAACTGTCAGAGCTTCCCTTCTTGAGATATCGTGTTAACAAAGTTTTCAGGGTATGACCCCTGGTGACCCCAGATGACCTTTCACCTCCACCAAAAGTGATAGGGTTCTTCCTCATACCATAACGCATCTACATACAAAGTAAGAAATTCACCCAAGCTTCCTACCTCAAGGTACTGTGTTAACAAGGTTTTCAGAGTTTGACCCCCGGTGACCCCAGGTGACCTTTGACCCCCACCAAAAACAATAGGGTTCTTCCTCTCAATATGGGGCATCTATGTACCAAGTTTGAGAACTGTCAGAGTTTCCCTTCTCGAGATATCGTGTTAACAAAGTTTTCAAGGTTTGACCCCCGGTGACCCCAGATGACCTTTCACCTTCACCAAAAATGATAGGGTTCTTCCTCATACCATAACGCATCTACATACAAAGTATGAAATTCATCCAAGCTTTTTACCTCAAGATATTGTGTTAACAAGGTTTTCAGAGTTTGACCCCTGGTGACCCCAGGTGACCTTTGACCCCCACCAAAAACAATAGGGTTCTTCCTCTCAATATGGGGCATCTATGTACCAAGTTTGAGAACTGTCACAGTTTCCCTTCTTGAGATATCGTGTTAACGAGCAAAGTGTCACAAACACACACACATACACACACACACGCACATACACACATACATACAAACACGCCATCATGAATGCATAGGTTTCTCTTATCATCGAAACCAAAAATGAAATTGCAGGTACTTCATATCTGCCTCTACAACAGCAATGACTTTTAATGTCTTTGTGAAATCACTACAGAAATGAAGAATTTCAACAAATTCAGTATCAATTATGTTATCTTTTGTGAAAAGTCACCTTAATCTGAGATCCACCATCTGTGAACACATCCCACATTCATCTGATCTACTGGCTGACAGCAAACTTAATCAATGCTGACTTTGCTAAGATTATTTTTCTACATTCCAAGAGCTCGGGAAAAAAATTAAAGGTTGAAACATTAACATCATTTCTAGATTCTTCCTTGTCACGATGTTTGTTCCAAAAGCAAAACGGAGAACCTTCCAACATTTATCCTACTGACAGGCAAAATAAAGTCAATGTCAGATTAAAAATGAAGAAGAGGATGAGTGTCACGTCTGAGGGGTTTATTTATGAGGTTTCTCCGATTTAATGTCAGTCGTGATCTCCTTTATTGGCTGCATCTTTCTCCCAAGCTATCAAAGTAATGAACTACAAGCTGAGGATCTCAACTCAGATACAGCGTGGCATTGAAGGCCGAAGTTAAGTCTTTCCATTATCCAGGAAGAATTTTAAAAGGGGAATGAAGCTTGAACAGTGCTCTTGTGGAGTGGAAATACAGTGATTTGATACCACAGGTGCCATTTGCCTCAAAATCCTTCTTTTCAGCCTCTTCGATCAATTCCACAGTATATGGAAGCTTTAAAATATGTTGCGCAGCACATTGCACTACTGTATGTAAAGCATATTGTGCATACAACCTGTTGCCCACCACTGCCCTCTCCTCCAGGAAAAAAAAAAACTTGATCCCCACTTTCTGCCCTCACCATCCCCAAATTTTTTGGTCTCAACAATACCATATGGCTGGCTTACTTAGACGTGCTGTACCTTCTAAAGTGGCAGCCTGCAATCCTCACTAGAACAGCCAATGGAAGGTAAGAGGAGACTGAACTTGTCAGTCATGTCAGTAAATATACAGAAAGAAAATATTAAACTTAGTCCTGGCTACTACTATAACTTGTAAGAATAATCTTGACTTAATACAACCCCCACTCCAAACTGTTGAGAGCCCCTGCTTTTAGAGTATCTTGATATAAAAGAATAGTTTACATCTCATTCAGCCATTTTATAAAGATGAAACTACACTTTCAAATGTCCCTCTCCCTCTATCCTAAAACATTCTGACACTGTCTGTCCTTTATAAGTTATATCAAATATAACTTCATGACTCCTTGCCAAGAGTCCAAGTGACTCCACTTTCCTTGGAATAGAAACTACTGGGTAATTTTTCACTATGGTCAAAAATATGCACAAAATTAAATTTTGGAGTTAACTTCTATGTTATTTCACAGATTTTAACTAAGTATATTGATGCAAGTAGCTCTTTTGGTTATTTTCTTTATCCAATCACAAGTTTCTCCATAGTTGGCTAAGAACTCCAAAATAGGCATGCAGTTTGCACCATAACCGTTGACAGGCTAGTAGTTAACAGTTTATAGCTGCTGAGGTATATGTTCCTTCATCAGTTACAACATCATTGTGGCAGATGTACATGACTCCTTCAGAGTTGTGATTAAATGGGCTGTGCATGCCTGACTCCACAAATAGAGGAGTCACCCAAGCCTAATAATAAACATAGAAATCTGACTAAACAAGCAGAAAATTTGTGAAGACATCAAAAGCTCTACAGTCTCACCCCAAACAGTGAAAATTCTCCTTACTAAATTCACTCCTAACCCCTCTAATTTAAACAAAAACCAATGTAGTACACCTCCAAGACAGAGCCACAGTGGCCCGCACTGAGTTTCAATACCTCAAGGCCATATTGACACACAACTGTGTGTGAGCATAACTGAGAGCACACCTGACTGTGCCAGTCATCATTGACCAACCAGGGTGGAGCTATTGTTCGAACAAACGTCAAAGTGCAGTCACCAATAGTATTTACAACTATAAGGCTATTCCTAACTATACATTTTTGGGGAAATTTTGTGAGACAAGTAAAAATAGGCAGGCCTTCAAAAATCATGCAAAACCACTTCACAGGTTATGTTCAAGATAATCTTTATCTTCAAGATAACCTTTGATAGACTCTGCAATTGGGGACATTTTTAATCTTCACACGCCATTCATACTCCTGAGCAACTTTGATGATAACTGGGTAATGTGTCTAGGAGAAGAGACCATTTAAAGAATTTACAAAACTGTTACATACAATTACCCTTAGGTGAACTTTCAACCTTAATTTTTTCACACCACTCTGAACGCCCCATGACCAAAGATACTTCAGACCAACTTTCCAGGAAATTTATCCAACACTGCACAAGATATTGAAATTTTTCTCCAATTGTGGACAGATAGGCTGATAGATACATAGATCTTATAGATGACCCATGATGATATAAGCTCACACCAGCTTTGCAGTATGAGCTAAAGATGCAGGTAAATATTTGAAGAACAAAAGACATCCATAATCACCTTTGCTAGAGGTGGCCTCCATTCCTGCAGACGTTTTGGCTACAATACAGACTAACTTATTCTCTTGGAGTACAACATCCTTCCCTCTGTCACAAATACCAGTGCAACGGCTTGTCCACGATAAATTTTTCAAGCACTGTTGGCAAACAGTATCACTTCTGTAATCTGTGGAAAAAGTGAGAAAAATTATTGACCGAAATAATCCTCTCTGTCTGTTTGTCAACATCATTAACAAAACTCATCATTGAGGTCTATTCTACTACCATAATTCGTCATTGTCCCATAATGCACATTTCAATTGAATGGCTCACCCACAAACCCCAGACTTGGTAAGTCATTACACTTATTAAATGTGTACATTGACACAACCCTCAGTCACTTGTGAATAATGTCTTCCATGCAGTGACACACCCCTGAGTCACAGAAGTGATATGTTAACCACTGAAATGTCAATTTACATACACTATACAATTGACTCACAATGACTCACCCATGTATAGCAAAGTGACTTACATTTGAAATGAAGTGACCCACCCCATAGTCACTTTAGTGACAGATACCATTCATACTGTGACACATATGTCAGTCACACTGTCATTTTTACTTCCACTCATCTTTGACTGACCATGTTAGTGAGTGTTCTAGGAGAAAATTCCAGTTGACACCTGTTCCCATCCAAACAGGTTTTAACTGGTACTAACAAGTATGAACTGGCAGTTTATCAATGACCTGTTGGAGTCAACAAAGTCAATAGGTGTCAACAGGTATTAATAAACAGGTTGCTATTGCCACCTGTTGAAACCTTGTAGCAACCTGTTGATTCTGTTTCTATGTAACTGTTCTGCATATTCAGGTTGCAACATGACTTTTTCTTGTCCCATTTTTCTACTGCTAAGTGCATAGTGACCAAAACCATTATCAGGCTCCTTAAAGATTGACTTACATAATTAACCTAACCTTCCTCATACATGTAGCCTAGAATGATCATGATATGGACATCATGCACTTCCTTGCTGGAGGCATCAAGGGAAATGTCAATATTTTTCATTGCATATGAAGAATGAAGCCTTGGGGTGACCCCACTGTGCCTTTAATTAAAAAGTAGAGTACAAGAGATATATGCCATCTACTGCCCTGGGATTCCATGTGCCATCTTAGCTGGCACTCTGGAATGTAAGTTTAAGAAAAATAGAACAAGTATGTTCATTCATGGGCTAGCTGTTACATTAAAGGGAGAATGCAGTCACCCCAATAAAGAATTGTATAGTAGACTATCCTATTTCCTGAATGGCTCTTGAGAATCATGTGACAGTATTTTTCTCACTCAATTTTGAAATTTACAAGGAGCAACTGCTTGGTTTACCTTGAATATGCAATATTTATGTCCTAAAATATTACAAAAGATACTTGGAAGAGAAAAAGGAACAAATTCATGACATTAAGCTATTGCTTCAAAATAAGTTTGGGGCGACTGCTCTTGACCTTTAAAGACAGACAGTCATCACCCCAAAGTATATTTTTAGTGTATGTATATCAAAATTCTCAGTTGGTGACTGCTCTTTGATTGACATCAAAGTTTGAAAATTTGAAAGATGCAGAGTAGCTCACATTCCACACAAGGCAGAGAGAGTACTTTTATTAGATTTCATAGCCTTGTATCCTCACCAGGACATGGCCTTAAGCAATAAAACAGGTTTATTCTTGCACAAGGAAGAGCCTCATACAGTTATGGGAGGAGCTAGAAGATGCATAGTTGGGAGAATTGGAACTGTCTGGGATCATGAAAATTCCCCTTTAATTTGCTGCACACCAGTTTATTTCCCTTTGAACAAATATGTAATCTACAATCCACATGCACATAGAGACCCCAAATGTCATCTTCTATTTCCCTTTGAACAAACATGTAATCTACAACCCACATGCATGCAGGGACCCCATATGTCATCTTATCGAGCCCAGCTACTACACATGTATTATACATGTTGCTACGGAAACAGCGATGCGTGGTTATTCATGGACTGTTGCAATAACTTACTTCTGCTATTGTTCAGTTAATTCATCTTTGATGAAATCTTCCACACATTACATTCTTGTAATTATGTTATGACTGTTTAATGATACAAAGCATAACATGTCTGATCTCATCACATTTCTTCAAAGTTGCATATAACTACTTCAATTCTTTGCCTTCAAAATTTGCAATTTAAATTTACATTTTTAATTCATCTTTTATATGTTTTTTTGGTATAGATAACAGAGCCCTAAGAGACCACACTTATAGTGCAAGTGAATGTGGCCTCATGGGGCTCTCTTTCTTCCCTATACCAAAAAATTCACCACACAAAAACCAAGCTGCCTAGCTAACTGATCCACCCACTGGTCTATCAGGAAACCAACTCTTTGGCTGTGCAGCCAACTTTGGGAAGTTGGCTGCACAGCAAATGCATAAGTGCAGAGGGAAGGAAATCCCATCTGGAATACCAAGACAAAACTTCACATGAATGCATGGACATCAATGAATGGGCTTACACATCTGAAATTGTCCCACCCCACCAGTCCCCCTTCCTTCCCACCTGTCCCCCTTCCTTACCCCCAATTTTTCCACAACCCTTGTAAAAGTCGTAGGTATGTCTAAAATCCATAGCATTACAAAAGCTGATTCATAATGAAATCAAACACTAAAATGCTGGTGCCTCAATATACACCACTCATCATCTGAAATTTTCCAGGGCCCTGGATCCTATGCTACTAGGGCTTTGTGGTTGGTGCTTGAATTATTTCTGGTCAAGGTCACTTCCCCCTCCTCCTCCCTCCCCCCTGAGTTTTGGGAAGCTGTTAATTAACGCTCCTGCATAGCTGACGTGTTGCTCAAACATACACTCTTGTATAAAAAAGAAATGCACACATGGAATATAGTAAAACAGTCTGCCACCCAAGGACCCATGAAGACTTGACCTGATCTAACCACAACTTATCTTCAGTACCATCTGAGTGAGCATGCACTTCTCACTTGAACTAACTGATCATCTCTCTTTCTCCCCCCCCTTTCCCAACAGAAAGTAGCCTATTTCTAAAAATTCTGTATATGTCATGCTGTCTGACTGAAGCTGAATGTATAGGTTTGCTTGCCCTATCCCCATGAAAGCCTACTTGTCTAGAAAAGACATGAGGGAAACCACAAAATAATGCAGTTAAGCACACTAATACTTTCTTCCCTGACAATTCCAGTAACCAGTGGTATGAGGATAATAATCCGAACATGTGGAGTGTGACCTTTACAAAATACAAGGTAGATAGAATAATTGATCTAAAAACCCAAGCAACTTTTACAGAATCCTTGCCAGTCAGCAGATATTTTTCAAGTACCATGGTTTCAACTGACACAGTTCCGTTGTGAATTAGCACATGTTTAGAATGTTCAAGATCCATCTTGATTAGCATGGTTCTTATATACAAATCAGTTTCTTGCATTTGATTTTAGACATTACATGCCAGCCAGGTAGAAGACTTAATATTCATTGTAAAATTTGATTTTCCTGAGAGATATCACCAACACAGATTCCACTGTTTGACATCTTGGGATTGATCTACTGCAACTTACATTCACACCCCTACTAAAACTGTCATTCTTCTTCTATGGCCGATTCAGAGGGCTGTATTAACATAGCCAAAGTAGTATATGCTACGGTCCCTGTGCCTTCAGGGGCCCCACGCTACACCTATCAATTTCTTCTTTTAAAAAAAAAAAACTGCTTTTATATTCTCTCTGTAGGCCTATCGGCTGAAGATTGTTGAATAACTGTTTTTACGTCATAATTTTCTTGGTTTATAGTGAGCGCTCAGATCCGCACACACTCATATTACATAGACATGTTTGACAAGTTTGAGCAGTGAGTTAGACATTGTGATGGGAACGGTGCACCTCATTGTGTAGGACAGAAGGTTCATAGTGTAAAGATTATCAAAAACAAGCTCAAAGCCAACACAAATGAAATCCCGGGTATGATGATTTAATTCAGTGGTTTCAGGACTCTTGTCCAACTTGCTGAATCTCAAACGCCTTCTCAGGAGTTTAACAGCCAAACATAATCTTGTCATCATTGATAGCTTGCTCTCTGCCCTGTCAAAATGCCAGAAAGCTTTTTAAAAAGTTGAAGGGTGTAGTAGGTTTCCTTCGTCAGTTACAGTCGTTTACACATGAAGATATGGTAACAATTAGATCATCAAATCATACAGTAATATAGACATAGTTGTCATACTGTCTATCTCTTAAGCAAATGAAAAATGTAAGTACTTTGCAAGTTAAATGTATGTGTTTATATATATTTGTATGTTATTTTTTAAATACAGGGCCCCTTTATAACATATGCTACAGGCCCCGCACTACCTTAATCCAGCCCTGCCAATTCACATTCTAAGTTCACAACTTCCATCAATGTTTTTATTCTGCATCGTGAAGATATCAATGAAATCTTACAAAGTTTAAACAGTTTGACCTCTGATGACCACAACTGACCTTTCACCTCAACCAAAATCATCAGGGACCTAGAATTTGATATGGGTTTTCCATGGGGTACCCGACAGATGATGTTACTGTACTAAGCAGGTAAAATAACTGCCATCCAGGTAGCATTCTTCCAAGGTTTCCTTCTAGGTGAAATGGCATATGTGGTAATTTCAACCCACACATGTAATCACCTTCCATTTTATTCACAATTAAGTTGATACTGAAAAGAAATTGTTTTCATCAGTTTCTGTACATTACTTAATTATTTTACTAAATTGCACTATACACCAGTTATAATTAAGTCCTGCTGCCTGTGTTTCTAGCCCTACATTAAGCTGGGCCACCAGTTTCATGAAGCAACATACTCCCTGTACCTAAGCTGATCGAGCCTATCTCCTTGGTAACTGAATGTTGCAACGGTTGCATCCTGTAAAAAGGTAGCTGGCACAAACAATGTAGGGATTAATGAAAGGGCTGAGAAGCATACATAAAAGAAAGTGCAAGAAAGTTTCCGTTGGACAGTACATTCTGTTGCCCGCCTGGCGGACGTACTACTCCTGCACCTATATTGGCTGCACTCGTAATACCAACAGAGTATGTACGGCAAAGAGGAGTACATCATATATTCGACACCTGCTACGAAGGTAATACATTCTGTTGCCACATACTATACACAGGGTTTCACCATTGGCCTGATTATTTACAGTATATCACTAGATTTCATACTTATAACGATTAAGATGATATGCTTTTGTTCTTTAAAGTAATGTTAGTAAATACAGTTATGTCTTTGAAAGCTATGCACATATTTTACTGTCACTATTACCAAGAAACAGTGTTTATTAGTTGATAATGTTTAAAGAGAGTTAAAGGAAAGCATGGAAGAAATTTAAACATATGGTTGAAGTATTTAGTGGTGAATGGTTTAGAGATGACAAACTTTCGTTCAATTTTTTCACGATACACAATTTACGGCACACCTGGACACAACACTGTAAAAGTTAAGGGTTCGCCTTCAACGTTTAAAGTGTATGTGACTGCACATCACATAAACCGTGCTAAAGTACAAGGTCAAATGAAATATTTTCTTGTGCTTCCCACTATTACATGATCAAGACTAAGAACCAATGGCACACATGAAGTAAAGCATTTTGATAGTTTGTTGTCCATGTTATAGTAAGTCCTATCAGCCATAGCAAAGTGGGCATGCAGATTTGCATGGATCAAGTAAAAAATTGTATATTAAAATGCACTCAGGCAGAAGTCAAAAGTTGAGAAGGTACAGTCAGATACCTGGGAACAAGACAGGTAACATGCTTCAGATACCTGGGTACGAATTTTCTAGACTAGCACACATACAAACACACGCACACACACACACACCCTACTGCAAAAAATTGGAAAGCAATGCAATGTTTTAAAAAAAGGTCATTTAATATTCGAAAATGGACATGAGGACTACCTCAACTGCCAGTGTTTCTTTGTGTGCAACCACCTTTATAGTTTACTACTACTACCATTCAACACTGAATTTCACACATACCAATTGATTACAGCATATATACACTTCTGTACAGAACTTGATAACACCAGGGAGCTGTGAGAGATGGAGAAACATCCACCAAATCTGTCAGACACTATGTACTTGAGAACATGCCATGAAAATACCCATAAGCCTACAATCCCGAGTAGTCCCGCACAGCCCGGGAAAGTCTTATTAGTGATGGTCAGTAACTTTCACATTCTGTGGTTTTAGTACAGCGAGTTGTATCTTCACAACCACGCTCAATCTGGACGTATGATCCGTCCAGTCCCTAGTAGCCACTAGAACTAATATTAAGCACCACAAGTCATTATTCGCTTGAGCGCACATTGTGCTAATAGAGGTGGGGTTTTGTTACCTTGTTTTGATGCAAGCATGATTAACTGTGGTCAGCTTCTACGAGAATTTGGGCTAAAAGGACTTTCATGTCATGAATAATTTAATCCTTTTCAGGTAGCTAAATTTGATTGACATGTCTCTTTGTTCTTATTGTTTGATTTTTGTTGACTTTCCTTCTTAATGATGATCTCCTTCTTTCAAAGCGCAGTAATCCTGTAACAAAGACCATTGTGAAGATGTTCCTTTGAAGATAACTGCGCAGCCGATAAATGTGAAACTTTTTCACAGTTTTTGATCAAAACGACTGTTCACCCACTCTTAAATTACACAATTCCACTATTATTCTAATTTCAGCATTAAGAAAGGAATATAACTGTTTTATAAACCAATGGGAGTCTAAATTTTGATGATGACATTTCAAATGTTTCTGGATCATTCCTGAAATAGCGACCAATGTATCTATGTTCAAAAAGTAATAAAAAGATACACTGTACCCTTTTAAAACATGGCACCTGGCGGCACAAGTTGAAATAAATTTTGCTCTCCTTGATGGCTGGCAATGTGATGCCAATGGGGGATGTCGTCCTATGAGCTCCCTCGGATGTAGCAGACGACAAGAACAATTGTCTTCACTGCCTAATCCCTCTAAGTTTTAGAGGAATTTCAGGAAACAGACAATACCAAGCTAAAGTGTCGGCAAAACACCTAGTTTCAAAGGATGAACAAGTGTTTTCTCCATTCCTTACAGCTCCCTGATAACACATCCAGCCATTAAGAGATCTAAAGAGAGCAAATGCACGCTTACTCTAAGCCAGGAGTGCCCAACCACTTGATCGCAGTCTACTGGTAGACCGTGGACTAATTCCAAGTTGACCGCGAGGGGTGTAGGAAAAAATTGAAATAAAAAATAAAGTTTATTAAGTGCAACTGTATGACAGTGCATGTTTTGTGATCTCAGGAGGTTGGCTATTTGAAAAGCAGTACGTAGATTGTGGGTCAAAAAAGGTTGGGCACCCCTGCTCTTAGTGAATACCTCAGGTGGAACATGGTAGCTGGTAAACTTGTTTGGATGGAGTATTCTGGACATCCTACATCATTTTCCACCAAATGTTGACAAGGAACACATACACACAAAAAACAAAACCATATCGCATAGATTTCTTCAGCTTTATGAAAAAAATTGTTTACACACACTGACTCCACACATCAGTTATACAGATAGAGCTTGTCCAAGCTCTAAGAAGGAGAGCTTGTCCAAGCTCTATGAAGGAAGTCATCAAATTCTCACAATACAATATATGTGCCATGTAGTGCCATTGGAAGGTAGGCCTACCTTAGGGGGGGGGGGGGGGTGAAGTAACATCAGAATTTTGGTCTTTTATAAGTATAAAGACATTTAAAAGACAAAACCCTTCGAACTAAAAATAACTGGCAGAGCTGCAGTGCTCCAGCCCCACCACCCACCCCCAGTTTCAATAGCCCTGTAGTTGTGCAGGATGTACTCAGGCACCAAAAACTGTGACATGAAATTTTCTGGAAAAGCTAACAATTAACTCCAATCTGATATGAATTCATTTCCATTTCTTCCAAGAAATATGTTATTAAAACAGCATGTACTGATTGCATAATGATCAAGGAAGCCTTGTGACATGTAGAGAAACACTTAGCCCAAACGGAGCAGCCCTTACTACCTCCAAGGTAGTACTGTAGTTCCATGAAAAGAGCTGCCCTGTAGTTTGTACAGCACACACTGGTCCAAGACAATCAATTGGTCCTACATACAAATAGGATTAATGGGCTAGCTATAGAGACCACTGTATGGCATAAACACGCAGGCTTTAGGACCATGTGGGCTGTAAGACCAACAGGCTGAAGGACTATTGGGCTTAAACCAGCATAAAACAGTATAGGGCTAGACGAGAGGCCTCTTGTAAGTTAATTGTAGGATACCTACAAGTCCCAAGGTCAACTGAACTGAAGGTTTGCTAGACCAAAACTAGGGGTGTTTTAGTTTTGAGGACTAGGATTAGGGTAAGCATACAGTTATAGATTCAAACAGAGCTAGGGTAAGGTTAGAACTGGGATTAGAAAGCAACCCCATAGTTATGCCAAGGTGTTCATGGACCTTTGGTGTGGTGAAACTTTTACTGAGTGGACCATTGTTCTAGTGGGCCCTAGAGCTGCTCATTGTAACTAGTTATTATCCTTGACTTTATGCACTAGCTGTGTGGTAATGCAGGATGGCCAGTAAGCTGATCACACAGTCCCTAATGGCAAACAATTTATGTTAATTGTGCAAAGCGACCACCACATGACTCCAAAACAATTCAACTGCTCCCCCACCACCTACCTCCCCCCACTCCAATCCAGTGCCTAAGCAGGAAGCCAGACAAGATAGTGGCCTGATGGGGTAAACTACCAGAGGGGCAAAATGTTCCTTTAGGGGGCAGCTAGATACAAAACAGCTTAGGGGGCAGCTAGATACAAAACAGCCGGATAATTTTTTATTTTCTATGCGGGGAATTCTGCCTGCCCCCTTCCCTTGGCTATGAGCTTGTTTTGCCCAGATCTCCCCCTAGAAAAACCCATACAAATAAAATGTTTATGGAAGAATTAACTATTACCAAGGAATGAATTTCTCATCAGTGTTCACCTCAGTGGCTTAATCAGATGAGGGGGGGGGGGGGGGGTGTAGAGAATAAACCACTCTCAAATCTCTCTTCCCCCCACAAATTTTTCTGATGACACCATTGCCTCAAACTTAGCCTCACCACCTGTCACAAAAAATCACAACTAAACATATTATTCCATACTACATCGTAATTCACATCTCACTGTATCCCCATGCCTTATTTTTTTCATTCATGAAACTACCACTTGGAATGTACATTTATAACTCACCTGAATGACGAAAAACACTTCAATGAAAAAGCACAGCTAGGTTAAACATGCCACAGGCAATAGACTAACGACCTATCCATGCTTTCTCTAAGGGTATCGCGACTTAACAATTAGGCTAATTGATGCATACTGGTGAAGTCATTTAACTTGCCATACCTTACATTTGGTACTGTGCTGTATAGTACTTACTGCTACAATGTATACAAGGCTTTCTAAATTCAACAGTCACAAGAATGAAGCCACTACAGTTAATGTAGATACAGTGAGCTTATAACTCAGAAGGCAAACATATACTTTTGTTGATGTTACGTCACAAAGTCAGGGAACAATAAACAGGTTATGCAGAAATTTTTCTTGGGGCCTTCCTGGGAGTTTATAATGTCATGTTTTGTCACAGAAGTTGAAGGAAACTGCGCCATGATCTCAGGCTTGATTTTGCTTTTATTACCAACCTATAGCTATATTTAGCTTAATTTCCTCAACGTTTCTGCCAATTATTACTGCACATTCCAAGCTTTCTATTGACATTCTGTAAGATTACGAAGTTTTCAGCTAGATGACTGGGAGAATAATGCTGTGGGTATGTAAGAATTATTTCCTTTTGCCATAAATGTAAAAAAAAGACAGATCTCCCAAAATAGATGCTGTTATAATGGTCATTCACCTCTGTCTGTCGGGCCAGCATACTGCTAGCAGCTGCAGTCTCCGATTAAAATTATCCAATCTCCAGGTTTTGATGCGTGAGAACTCACACTGAATGCATGTAAACTTCAACTTTTACTGAAGTGAAATTCAAAGTAGCCTCTATACTAAACAGATATTGTCCAAATGCAAGGGCTATTGACCCAATAAGAAAAGGTCTGTCAGTATTTTTATCATGACAACTTTCTTGGTATTCAGCCCATGCGCACAATTAACTTCACTAAATCCTGATACACGGTTTTTGTAAAGATAGACACTCATCATCCCAAACTACATTTTTACTTGGGGATGGCAAAATTTTCAACTGGCAAATGCTAGATCTTTGATTGACACCAAATTAAAAAGCCAGAATGCAAAAATGCATTGAGGTTTCAATGATATATGTTCTATTCCAAATAAAGCCATGATGTCCCATCTCTTTCAGTCAATGGTCAAATGCTATCTTAACCTGTTGGAAAAATACAGTTTTGTATTCCTATTTAGTCTTGGAAATTCTTGGGAAATTTGCATTTTGACCTCTGGTGACCCCAGATGACCTTTGACCTCCACCAAATACAATAGGGTCCATCTTTTCACCATAACACATCCACATACTAAGCATAAAATCTATCCAAGCTTTCTCCCTTGAGAAATCGTGTTAACAAGGTTTTCAGTGTTTGACCCCTGGTGACACTAGATGACCTGTCAACTGCACCAAAAACAACGGGGTACATCTTCTCACTATAACACATCAATTTACCAAGTATGAAATCTATTCAAGCTTCCTACCTGGAGATATCCTCTTGACAAGGTTTTCAGACATTGACCTCTGGTGACTCCAGATGACCTTTAACCTCCACCAAAAATAATAGGATTCATCTTCTCACTATAACACATCTACATACTACGTGTGAAATCTATCCACGTTTCCTACCTGAAGATATCGTGTTAACAAGATTTTCAGAGTTTAACCCCCAGTGACCCCAAATGAACTTTGACCTCCACCAAAAATGATAGCATTCTTCCTCTTACTATAACGCATCTACAATAACACATCTACATACAAAGTATGAAACTTATTCAAGCTTCCTAACTTGAGATATCGTGTTAACCAGGTTTTCAGGGTTTCACCCCCGGTCAGACCCCAGATGGCCTTTGAACCCCACCAAAAATTATAGGGTTCTTTCTCTACCTATAAGGCATCTACATACAAAGTATGAAATTTATCCAAGCTTCCTACCTGAAGATATCAGGTTAACAAGGTTTTCAGGGTCTGACCCCTGGTGACCCCAAATGACCTTTGACCTCCACCAAAAAAGATAGGGTTCTTCCTCTTATCATAACGCATTTACATACAAACTATAAAATTCATCCAAGCTTTGTAACTCAAGTTATTGTGTTAACAAGATTTTCAGGGTTTGACCCCGGTGACCCCAGATGACCTTTGACCTCCACCAAAAATAATAGGGTTCTTCCTCTTACCATAACGCACCTACATACAAAGTATGAAATTCATGCAGGCTTCCTACCTCGAGATATTGTGTTAACAAGGTTTTAAAAGTTTGACCCCCGGTGACCCCAGGTGACCTTTGACCCCCGCCAAAAACAATAGGGTTCTTCCTCTCAATATGGGGCATCTATGTACCAAGTTTGAGAACTGTCAGAGCTTCCCTTCTTGAGATATCGTGTTAACAAAGTTTTCAGGGTTTGACCCCCGGTGACCCCAGATGACCTTTCACCTCCACCAAAAATGATAGGGTACTTCCTCATACCATAATGCATCTACATACAAAGTATGAAATTCATCCAAGCTTCCTACTTCAAGATATCTTGTTAATGTGGTTTTCAGAGTTTGACCCCCGGTGACCCCAGGTGACCTTTGACCCCCGCCAAAAACAATAGGGTTCTTCCTCTCAATATGGGGCATCTTTGTACCAAGTTTCAGAACTGTCAGAGCTTCCTTTCTAGAGATATCGTGTTAACAAAGTTTTCAGGGTTTGACCCCCGGTGACCCCAGATGACCTTTGACCTCCACCAAAAATGATAGGGTTCTTCCTCATACCATAACGCATCTACATACAAAGTATGAAATTCATCCAAGCTTCCTACCTCAAGATATTGTGTTAACAAGGTTTTCAGAGTTTGACCCCGGTGACCCCAGGTGACCTTTGACCCCCACCAAAAACAATAGGGTTCTTCCTCTTAATATGGGGCATCTATGTACCAATTTTGAGAACTGTCAGAGTTTCCGTTCTTGAGATATCGTGTTAACAAGCAAAGTGTCACAAACACACACATACACACCCACACACACATACATACACACAAACGCCATCATGAATGCATAGGTTTCTCTTATCATCGAAACCAAAAAGCAGAGTAGCCCATATATACACAGCATGCACAAAGTGTGTTCGGATAACACATTATGGCCTTGTATGCTCACCAGGATACACCCTCAAGCAATAAACTAGGTTTGCAGGGCCACAGCCTGGGCGAAATAATGACTCTATCTGAGCAGAGCACTTAATGGTGTGCCTACAGATAGTTGATATCCCAGCAGACCCTTCCTTTCTCACCTGTACATGGGGTCATCCTTGGGGAGGGTGCTGAGGGGAGGGGAGGTACATATACAGTAAGGCTGGCTTAGGTGCAAAATTGCGCTACCGTTGGCAAAGCTTTGAACTGATTATACCTTTACCGATTGTCATTATTAAGTCATATTCTTCATACTATTTGGCTGGGCATAAGGCATGAGGTGCTGTCTAACTGAAGAGAAGGGGACAACAGTGCACCCTATACTCTTTGAGAAATTTTTTGTGTATGTGCATGAGGTAGCGTGCAATGCAAAATGATGTTATCTTTGGTAAAGCATTGAATGGATTATGTTTAGGAATCCTCACTATGAAGTGATTATTTTTCTTTTTTGGTAGAGTATAACTGAAGGGGATTATGTTACCTACATTACGTGGTATAACCCTTACTCAAATCGCCCACCACTGAACACTGCAAAACCCGACCTTCTGGGGGAAAAGTCGGGATTTGAAGTGATGATTGCACCAACAGATTATAGCCTAAAACTTGGAAAAATGAATAAAACTATGATAAAACCTGATGAGCATCCCAAACGCAATAATCTGTAAGTGCGAACATCAAGTAAAATCCTGACTCCCCCCCCCCACTCCCCCCCAAAAAAAGGTCGGGTTTTGCACTGTTCAGTGAAAGGCGATTTGAGTAAGGGCGATATCACACAATGTAAGGGGTGGAATGACACCTCTACTCTTTGATAAATTATCTTATTCTCAGTTTTCCTAGATCCACAGTGGTGTTATCTTTAATAAAGCTTTAGACTGACTACATGATCTGAAATTTAAATATTTACTGAATTTTTCGGCTGTGTTATAACACCCCTACAAGGCTAGTGTGATCTTCTCCGTAGCACTCTTAAGTACGCAACTGGGGGAGCTGGTCACCCATGGACTGGAGCGTAGCGTAATGTATGGATTGACTCCTTGGTTTACCTTGGAATATGCAATATGGTCTAACATATCATGAAAGATACTTGAAGTGAAATAAGAGGATATATGTGAGATTTTGCGGTTGTTACAAAACAAGTCTGCGGCAACTGCTTAATGCCCTTTAAATCAACAAAAACGGAAAAAAGGCTAAGTCTAAAACTGCTCTAAAAAAGGAGGAATACTTATGAAAACACTCTTCAATGATGAGTACCAACTTTAGAACACTCCTGAGAGAGGAAAAATGCTTGACAAGCTTCCTAAAACAGGTAAAAACACTCTCCAAATGCCAGACAGTGACAGAACACCTCTTGCTCAAAACAGGGCAAGATGAAGAGAGAATGAGTGGCCTAGCCACGGCGCCATCTGGAGGTGGGAAGGCGCCATGCCGGTGCTAATTGAAATTCCAGATGGTACTTGCAGGCAAGTTGGGGAATTACGTATGTAAATAGGAGGTGATGAGGAGTGAAATAGACTTCAAAGTTACTTTGTACAAGCTCATTGAGTTTAGTTAGTAATTCAAGGCAAGCACAAGCTATTTTATCTTTAGCTGCATATATGCTGGTGTATACCCAATCATTGCATCTTGTAGGAGGAAGAGGGTTCATTCTTCAGGAAGAGAAACCCTCAGAAGAATGTGACGTAAGGACCTGCCTGGGAAAATTTGGGGGACATGCTGTTAGAATTCAATAGGAGATTTTCACCAAAATCACCCTACAAAAAGGTCTTAATTTTCCAGGGTGAACCTTATCTCTACACTTGCAACAGTTAGTCTCTTTTGTAAACAAGCCTGCTCTGTTGATCAAACACTCTTTAAAGGGTTCCAGCCATGCCTTAATTGTTAAGAGTTGTTATTCAGTGATGATTCTACCACTTTACATCTGTCTCACTGCAATACAACAATAAACCCCTTTAACTTTATTGATCTCAAGAAAACTGCACAGGAAGTTCACTGACAGATTGTGGATTAGAAGTGGTCAAGTAGAGATGGCTAAAACTTGATATACTTTTCTAGTGTCATGAAAAATAGAAACCCTTATACAGGTATGTGATTTCCCAGATTTTGTGGGCCTTAAAATCATAATTTGGAGTGTGAACTTTTCAGTATTTTGTTTTCTCAAGTACTCCAATTTTCATTTATGGTTTGGAAATTTCAGGAGGCAGCTACCCCTTGTCTGCCCCCCTCCACAGGCTATGACCCTGGTTTGTGTCTGAACAAGGAGCAGATAAAGACAGCTTTAGTATGGGAGGGATGGAAGTGACTTAGTTGGGAGAATTGGAACTGTCTGGGAGGAGAAGATTTACACTCTAAAGTAACTTTTTGACTTTCAGTTATGTGAGTTTTAGCAGCCACTTCACAGTTTTACAAAACCATAACAATACAATAACATAGCAGAATGAAATAATCACCGCAAAAGGTTCAGTAAAGACAAGGAAATCCTCAAATTCCCGCTCTGTAATTTTTACGCAGCATTTGTCCATTAAGTTTGCCAAGAACAGTCCACTTTAAAAGGTGAATATTTACCACAGTTCACTGGAATGATGAGGTACAGGCTAACAGTAAACATGTAGATTAAGAGGTTGAGTGATGTCTTGCGGCATGAGTTTGAACGGACACGTGCTATGGTGTGTAATTACCATAATATGAGCACTGAAGTAAGCACAGTATAAATCACTTGAACACGAGAAAGGTACAGTCCTGTAGTCATGGAAAGACAAGTATCTCTACAAATACATAACATTCTCGACACCATTTCTTCTCGGTGTTAGCCACAAGTTTGATGATCGATTACTTACAATTAATAATGTAAAAGTAATGGTACACTCGAAATGCAAAAGAGTGAAATTCACTCCAAAAGAGCAATACTTCACTCGCATAGACTGATATATCACTCTACTTACTCTATATGGAGTGAATTTTCACTCCACCTCGAGTGAAATTCACTCTTACTAGGAGTGGTCCCAAACTACAGTCTCTTTTGGAGTGAATTTTACTCTTTTGCATTAAGAGTGTATTCATTGAATAAACATACCCTACAACTATGTTTGGCACACTTGTTGTCCCTAGGTCTAACTACTTTGCTGGAAACTTCACACTGAATGAGTTTATTTTTAAGAAGAGGCATGCACAAACATAGTTTTACAGACACCTTCAAAAATTGGTTAATTTTAAATCCATGTCTTCTGTGGCTATGAAATACTTTGACAGGTAAAGTATCAGATGACACAAAATTAAAATCTTATGAAAACCTTAATTACCTGCTAATTAGCACCTGTTTCCATGGCAAACGTTTGTGAATACATGGCAGACCAGTGGTGATTGTAACACGAAGAAATTGCAGTGAGGTTGGGTTAGTTAGATGAGGTTTAACGTCCCAGTTTCCAACCAATTGGTTCAAGTCGAGGTTGGGAAAACACTAAATTAATGGCAGTGCAACTAAAAATGCTGCTTTAAAGCTTGTGTGACATGAAAATAACATAGTTGGATATATCTGATGTAAAAAGCATTAAAAATCCAGAAAATAGCTGCAATTTCCATTAAAATCCATCAAATATTGACCATTTTACAGGGAAATTTCTGTTTCACACTTGTATCATGAATAAACATGAGCTAAATATGCAAATATGTGACATCGAAAGAGGGAGATACCATATATGGCACATGTTAGCCTTTGTTTTTCTAACCTTAATTTCCAGGACACTGGTAGGATTGTTATTCCCTGAGGGGTTTATTATAAAACTTAAAATTTTTCCTTGAAAAATAATGATATCACTGACCAAACTGTAATATATATGATGAGTAATTAAGAGATAATCTATATACGGTTAACAAAAGAAATCGTAACACTGTGCAACACTACACATCATTATTTTTGCACATGCAATTAGTTTCTTCAGAAACCATCAAACTTTGAAGACGTATATTTTGAGAATGGTAAAAGATATTGCAATAATTCCAATGGATCTTTGACTGGAGGACTTAATTCTTTAAGTGACAAGTAAAACAGCTCTTTTTGGTGGCATGTCACATGACCTTTAACAAATGCAAAGTCCTGTCCTGAGGTAAAGTTAAATGGGAATTTCCCACATCTTCAACTGCGCTTAATCTCCAGTAGCTCAGCAAAATATAGGCAAAACCCTTTAACACTGCCCCAAAATTTACATCAGTACTTATGAGATTATTGGAAGAGAAAACCCCCTTTGATTTCTAATTTTCTCTCCTCACAGCCTACACAGTGTCTATTCATCATATGGATGCATGTAGGTCATCTCTTCATCTTTTTAGTGTACCTAGGCTAAAATCTAAAATTTCAAAAATATATGTTACAAAGCTAGACAAATGAATCCATACTGTTCCAAGTCTCATCTTAGGACATTCCTCAGAGCTGAGATATAAATTGTTGAAGCTTATTCACTCAATTTAAAATGGTTGATTGCACAATTACTAATTGTGACGTCATTCTTGTACTACTCAAATTACCACCTTTGTTTTTCGATATTTTTTGAAAGCCACTGCACCTTGTGTCAAAATGTGGTCACTGTCTTAATACTGATGTAGGGTGACGACCATGTAAGCTCTCTCTGTACAACATAGTGAACATACTGTGCAAAAAAACAGTTCCTTTTTCAAGGTCATGTGAAAGTTTTAATTTCAAAAGGAAACAAAAGCAGGTAATGTGAGTTGTACAAGAAGGACATCACTCAATTTAATTGTGCAATCGACTGCCTCAAATTAAGTGAGTAAATTTCAACATTTTATATCTCAGCAACAGATTAGTTATGAATAAGAGAGTTGCATGAATGAGATTCATATTCCAACCTCTAAATTACAAATTCTTGAAATTCTACACTTTAGGTACACTCAAAGTAAATATCAAGATACACAAACCATGCAAAACCATGCCAATGATTAAACTTGTCTTGCACCCCTGGATGATGGTATATACAGCAGAGCTGAAAAAAGCTTAAAATGACTTGAGCTCTCTGCAAGCATGAGGGGAAAGAGAAATATTACTTTGTGTACACTACTGTAGCTGTGTTGTATCAGCATGGCTTTATGTATTTACCAAGAAGTTTGATTAGAATTCAGATGGAGAATTTTAGTGCATGGACAGGAGAAACACAGTGTTCTCCACTGATTTAATTTTTGTCCTGGTGCTCCTAAGGTTAATAGTGATCAGAGAGGGGTGCTCATTTGAAAAATGTTTGCTGAAGTAGATGATAAATTAAATTATGGCCTTCTTGTATGACTAAGTACATTTCTGATTATCATAACTCAATGTTCACATGCACTGAAATTATTGCTGTTTGCTCTGTTTTAAGGTTTTGAATTGATAATATCTGTCCGAGTGGCTCAACTTTTTGTTCGGGTGGTACATTTTTTGTCCGGGTGCTGAGCACCTAGATCTGCAAATTTTGTTTGGGTGTAGCACCCTAACAAAACAGCTTGTGGAGAACACTGGATATGTTGGTATATTAATACTGTAGGATCCTGTGTGCCAACATAGAAAATACTACTGTAAAGACTAGGTTGAGATTCCTGGAATTTCGTCAGCTGAAAGAACTCAGAGTAAAAGTACTGCAGACAGGTCTGGCAAATACCAGCAAGTGTTTATCCTGGTGCCTGATTATGGGATTAGTAAATGAAGACAACAATGCTCTGTTATATTTTGCATACACAAGTTGTTCCCATTATGTACGCCAATAAAGCAATCCTTACAGTTACTGTTGTAAAATAGTCAATTAATTAGTATAAACCTAAACTAAACTGAAATTATACATCCAGGTATACTGCCATTGTAAAAACCATGTTTTGTGTCCCTGCTTGCTACCTTTTCAGCGGCCACCCATTTTTTTTTTTTTTCTACAACCAGAAAACTATGTTCTAGAAAGGGGAAAAGTATTAAAACCAGTTCACCAACAAATAAATGTTTGTGAGTCTGAAGTTTCAGAAAAGACACCGTCATTCACTTCTACAATACATAGTTGAAATTTATTTGCCATTAAAATGTGCACATCTTTGTAAAAAGGGTTTCACAGATAACATAATTAGCCCTGTCTGATTTCACATTTAATTTTAATTCATCTTTGAGTACAGAAATACAATGAGCAGTTGTCAGAAAAAATTTCAAATGGCCGCCAAAAAAAGCTTCACTAATCCTCCTTTTTGAAAAATTGGATGCAAAATATTTTTTATTAAAAAAGTTGGCTAATTTTCCTGTCATTCCCCAAATTCCAGCACATGTCAATCACAGTATCTGCTATCAAGTTATGCATGCAATACTAATACTACCAAATTAATATAATAATAATAATAATAATAATAATAATAATAATAATAATAATAATAATAATAATAATAATAATAATAATAATAATAATAATAATAATAATAATAATAATAATAATAATAATAATAATAATAATAATAATAATAATAATAATAATAATAATAATAATAATAATAATAATAATAATAATAATAATAATAATAATAATAATAATAATAATAATAATAATAATAATAATAATAATAATAATAATAATAATAATAATAATAATAATAATAATAATAATAATAATAATAATAATAATAATAATAATAATAATAATAATAATAATAATAATAATAATAATAATAATAATAATAATAATAATAATAATAATAATAATAATAATAATAATAATAATAATAATAATAATAATAATAATAATAATAATAATAATAATAATAATAATAATAATAATAATAATAATAATAATAATAATAATAATAATAATAATAATAATAATAATAAATTAGGCTTATATAGCGCCAATCAGTTCCAAGCTGTTACTGCTCAAGGCGCTTTACAAGAAAACAGAGAAGTTCATTAAGTATAAGCAGTATTGAACAAATGAGTCTTAAGTAAACCCTTAAAAACAGAAAGTTGCGAGCAAGCTCGTAAATCGTCTGGTAAACTGTTCCATAAAGATGATGCACAGTACTGAAAACTTCTACAGCCATAGGTTTTCAGGCGTAGTTTTGGTACAGATAAATATGATTTGCAGGAGGATCGAAGTGGGCGAGTTGGAATATATGGCAAGAGAAGTTGTGAAAGGTACTTAGCCTCGCCCAAAACATAAGCCCGAAAGGCAAGTAGTAGCAACTTGTAGTGAATCCTAGAGCTGATTGGAAGCCAGTGGAGTTCTTTGAGGGTTGGAGTAATATGGCAGTTTCTCCCTTTCCTTTTTACAATACGAGCAGCAGTGTTTTGTATCTTCTGGAGTTTCTGAATAGCTGATTCAGGGAGGCCATGTAGGAGTGAATTAAGAAAATCAAGCCTTGAAGTAATAAAGGCATGCACTAGTATCTCACAACTCTTACTGTCAAGGTACTTCCTCATTTGACTGATTTTCCTCAGTTGGCAATTTGCAGAACGACAGAGATTTGTTACATTATGTTCAAGAGTCATAGTATGGTCAAAATAAGCTCCTAAATTTCTCACTGTTGAAGAAATGTGAATTTGCTCTCCACCAACATTAAGTGTAGGGAAAGTGGGTGCGACATCTGAAAAGCGTGATTGGAAAACAATAAATTCAGTTTTTTCGCAGTTAAGTTTCAGTTGATTGGTTGCAAGCCAGATGTTGACAGCGTTAATACAGGTTTCCATTTTGTGGAAAGCAAATGGCACAGAATCTCGGTCAAAAGCTAATAGAAGCTGAGTATCATCTGCATAATGATGGAAATAAACATCATGACTGCTAATAACATCACTTAACTCAGCAAGATATAAGGAAAACAGAACAGGTCCAAGTACAGAGCCCTGTGGAACACCTGTAGTTAAAGGACGTCGAGATGAGAAAGCATTTTCAATCTTAACATGCTGAAAACGCTCTGTAATATAAGATTTAAACCATGACAGAACAGTTCCGCATAATTTGTACTTCGACTGGAGCCTTTCTAGTAAAATAGCATGATTTACTGTGTCAAATGCTGATGATAAGTCTAATAAAACTAAAAGAACATAACGACCTTCGTCAAGTTGAGAGGTAATGAAATTATGGACTGCATTTAGGACAGTTTCTGTACTGTGGGTTTTTTAATAATTGATCTCACTGAAGAAATCTGACATATAAAAACCAAAAACACACATGCTTTTGTTAATATGAAATGTATTGATTAGTTGGTAAAGAGAAATGCCAAAGGTGGGTCCTGGTTTAGAGAAAGGGAACTGGGGGCTCATTTGTAAGGAAAAACGCCTGTGCATAAGAGGTTCAATAATGTGTATATGGCAGGTACCAGACAGCCTCCCCTAGAATTTGGAAAAACAAGGCTCTCAAGTATATATCCCAGTTCTGAGGACCTTACGTTGGTAAACAAGACTACGAAATATTTAGCATTTTCATCATGGGCAGTTAATTTTTTCAAGTGTCCGAAAATTGGTGTCTGTGGGCCCGGGTTATACAACCACACCTACGACAAAATTACATACCAAGAAAAAACTAAATACCAAAGAGAAAAGGGAACGGTTGGGCATAATATTCTCTCTCAGATTTTACTTTAATGCATATTAAAGGAGTGTGGCCTGTGTAAAACAGTACTGCCATTCCACGTAACACTGCACTGAACACGTAACACTGCGGCTGAAGTAATCAGCAAGGAGAGAAAGCTGTATGGGAGACGACAGATATCACACAAACAGAATTAGATGGAATTAAGGAGGCATCTCAAAGCCAGGAGAGATAAGATTAGGAGTCAAACAGAAGTAAACAAAAGATTTGGCAGTTATTTATAGAAACTACCACATCATCAGGCCATACCTCACACTTCAGATGACAAATTAAATATCACATTATGCAGTTCACAAGCACTGAACCTTTATTCATGTACCATTCACTAACATTATATCTTTTAATGCTAATGTCCAATTAAAGGGAAAATGCAGTCCCCCAATTTGAATTAGTGTATCCTGTCATCCTAATTCAGGAATGGCTCCTTTCAATCAAGTGACAATGTTTTTGTTACTTACTTGCTATTAAAATTCATACAAAATCACATACTCCTTGGTTTACCTTCAATATTAAATGTTTTGTAAAGAGACATAAGGAAAAACACTTGTGAGTGCAATAAGCAGAGATCTGTAAGATTTAGCAGATTTTTGAAAACATACTTTAGGCGACTGCTTTCTCCCTTTAATGAAGCACATCAACCATATGTAAACAGTATGAATTGCAATGAATTTCTGTCAATGGTATGTAACTACAATCCATCATATGAAAGATCATGCCATCAGTACAATACATTTATACACTTGACTACAGAGCCAAAATGAAAGTTTCTTAGTTTTATTTAGTAGAAAACTCTGTCATCCATTAAAGTATTAAACCTGGAGCTATTATACAATTAACGCAATTACAACCCTTGGGCCTTCAATTAGGTTCAATAACCCTAATTCAAGTCCTTCTTTCTCCACTCCAATTAAATCACAATATATCCCAGGAATCCAACCATTTTCCTTTTGATTATACAACGTCAGAAGCTGAAGAGAATGAAACCTTCCCTTCGTTTCCAATAAAAAATTTTCTAAAAAGCTGCAGGCAGCAACTATTTTTAGAAGGGCAACCTATAGTAGAGTCATTTGAAGGGCATTAAGAGTCATGTACCTTAATTTTGAAATGTCAGTTATAAAATCTTGGAATCTTCGGCTTACAGTACTTCCATCATGAAAGCAGTTTCATGTTATTTCAGAACATAATGTATATTACAAAAACAACATTTGGAGTTTTTGTGAAATCTTAACAATTCAGTGACAAAAATATTGTGAATTGATTACTTAAAGAACAAGAAATAAATTAGTATTGGAGCCATGGGGGAGCGAGGGGGGGGGGGATACCACTGGTCAATATGCTAGTTCGAATTGATGTGACTGTTGGTCCTTTAACTGTTCAAGACCAAAAGAAATTTACCTTGAGGTGCCAAGTGACAACACAATCACCTCCATCATACAGGAAGACAGCCCAATTAAGCCAACTGTCCTACCGACAAATTTAGCAAGCTGATCCACGAACCTTATGCTGCTGAACAGAGCTATAGATAAATTACCTCAGGAAACCAAAGCTTCAGAATTCAAGAAGCGTTGGACCTGTTATCGGTATTCATTATAGGTAATGGTAATATTTAATTTAAATGCTGATACTGTCCGACCAATTACTATGTATTTTACATGAAAGTTGAAGCGAAAAGTCATTTTTTGCGCTTTCTTCTTTTTGATTTATGTAATTGTTGATGGACCTCTTTGTGTGACCACCTAAGGGACCGCGCACAAATTTAATCGCCGTTTGTCACCGTTTGAGTGGTTGCTACCCATTGTAATGAGTATAGCAACCACCAGTTAATGTGCTTCGCTTCAGTGCACACATCTCTCCATGCACGGGCAGACCGTGAACAGTTATAAACACAGTCAGGAAGAGCAGCAGTATAAGCCTCTCCAGCACAAAAGAAGACTTAACAATAGGCTGCCCATCGGAGTAAATCTCAATACAAAAGGTGCTTTTAGTCAATAGCTGGTCAACATCTTGTGAATGAAAGCTGTCTGCAGACTACGTGCACAGTTTGCTTGTCCTCTCTGCAATTTGCTTGTCCTATCTTTCTGTAGCAAGCTCACGTACAAGTGCATGTAAAGCTAGCCAGAGTTCCGAGTCACTGAACTCTGGCTCTGGAACACGAAAGGTCTGGCACGTGCATTACTTGTTAAACCATTGCTTTTCTTTATCAACGACGACGTGTACATGACTAACATCTAACGTTACTTCATGTTGTTCAAAAAAAAAAGTAAGAAAAGAAAGATAATCAATCTGATTAAGACTTGCCTAAAACGAACTTCTGGCCAGTTAAACTTTTTTTCAGCCAAGGAAAAATAGAAACGGGCAAAACTTAACCTAAGATTGTCTTCGTGAAACCTTTTACAAAGTAACCAGCGCACGTTACGTACCGAGAGAGAAAGAGCGATATTTATGCCGGGAGCAATGCAGCTCCCAGATTTATGTAGGAATATAAAGTGCGTGCATGCATTACGTACTGCTGTATATGATACTATAACATTTAAAACAAACACTTGTGAGCCTACACCCTGTGTTTACGTATAGGTAATACACGTTAGGATGGTGTGAAATTGCCAAGTAGCTGCATTGAAATACTGTGGGCTTCGAAGTACTTCCGTTTATAGTTCGTTTTGTGAGAGATGTTGGTTACGATTACGGTCTAAACTAGGAAGAAATAAAACAGGCTAGCGGTGTGGCGGCAATTTTTTTGCTCATCATATTTTCAATTACGTTTCTCGTAGGAATACTACCATTAAATAACCTGTGTATTACTGTTCTAGCCAGCATATTTTTCTGCTTGAATGTCGCACAAGGCGTATAAAATATTGCACAACAATCCTAAATTCCATGGTCTTTGCGCACAAAAAATATGACAAGTGAAGTCTTGACTCACAATAAGAACAAAAAGATGTGAGAATTGTTAGACAGCATTAACTTGTCACTGCCATTCACCCGACTGTTGGCTTCGGCCCGACTATGTACTATTGAAAATGGAATATTGGTACATGGATGTCAGTTAATGGTTCCTTGGACCCTTATTAGCAACATTCATGGAGTGGCCCCGCCATATGTTACCCCGGACTTGGCCCGACTTGTGTCCACTGTGGTACTATGGTAGGAGGGAATAGAGCGCCAACTCTGCCCTTAAGGGTGCCATGATGTTGCTAATGGGGTTTGTGGCATTATGCTTTAAAGGCAATAGGCAGTCGCCCTAATATTTGCTTTGAAAATCAGTAAACTGTTGCAAATTGCACCTTGTGAGTTTTTTTTTTTGAAAAAAAAGGAAAAAACAATAAAAACTTCACCCTCAGGCCACTACCCTTCATCAGTAGGCTATGATAGCTATTGACAAGGTAAACCCCCCCCCCTTCTCTCAGGCAAATCCTGGGTTCGCCACTGCGACGATTCATGTACATCTGACTTTTTAGCCTATACTTGTTGACAGGGTGGCGATCCCAGGGGACATGCCCCCCCCCCCCCAATATCTGAGAAATCGCTATTGAATTTGATTTTTCACACAGTAAATTTTTTGAAAATGCTGCCATGTCCCCTTTACAGTCTGTATATAAGGGCCCAGCCACCGAAGACGTGGTTTACGCGTCTAGCCCAATCTATCACATCAGTTCTTTTTTTCAAAGGGGGGGGGTGGGGGTGGGGGAGGACTGCAGCCTCAACGCTGGTACCGTGACCGCAACATATTCATTGCACTAGATCAAAGCTTTTAGAATATAAAGTTTTAAGTATATAATACGTTATAAAATCCCCTAGGTCTGCAGAGAATGCTTGAACTGTAGGAGCGAAGGTGGAGAAAACTTTCTGCTAGACTATTTTTCTTATGGTGATCTCCGTCAATAAAAGATTTGAGGTAGGTAATTGGGTCATGTGTGGCCTTGAGATCCTGGCTCACACGTCTCATTTCCCTCACTGCCGTAGGACCATGCCTCGCACATCCGTGGACAATATTTGAGCGATAGCCTCACAGAAGTTGTCCAAGAAAAGTTGGTCCCCTGGCCTACTAAAACTCTTGTTATGCCACCGCAGTTATCCCTGCCTCTCCCTTACCAACAGTAGACCTATCACCCGTGACCCCTAGGTGTACCGAAATACACCTTACCCTAGTTCCGAAAATTCTTGTTTGTCTTAGCGCTATATTATATGCTTTTAATGAAATCCACGGTTTCAACGAAAAAGATGTGCATGAATTTCCACCCTCCTCTTTGTTATCCATTTCAAAATGACACAATAGTTCTAAAAACATTCTGGTCTTAATCTGCGGCGTCATCGCAATTTTCTTTCAGTCGTTTGTTTCAAAACTACTTGAACATGCAAACGTAGCGACGGAGACATGCCACACAGGCTACAAGTCACTAGCGAAATGACCAACCAGCAGAGACTGTGCTTGCCACTTTGTTAAAAGTAATTTGCGCGAAAAAGTGGCACGTTGGGCACCTTTTCGGAAACTGTCAACGTGAAGTTTTAGTTTTAAACATTACACACATGGTAATGGGTGTACTTTGCATAGAATGCGTATTTTCTGTACAAATTCATGTCTCCGATATTTTTGTCAGTGCAGCATGATCAGTTATGACGTTGTTCGAACGTACTGTTAGGCTAGTTTTACTTGAGGGACATTATGTGTTGACCTATACCCGGAAGGAAACAGTGCGCTATAATGATAGCGAAGCTCCGTAGCTATACCCGTGGTCCAAGTTCAATTTATTTCTTTTTGTCCTCCGAAGAGGTATCAGAACTGAATATATACATGTACATACATGTCAAAAATTATAGCACAATAAAAAATACTAAGAAAGGAAAAAAAATTGAGGGGGGAGGGGGTAACTTTTCTCATTAAAACCTCCTCCAGCTTGAGTTCACGTAAAAATGTGTTTTGTCTGCCTATAGTGTGGAGAAGAATTCTCCAGGATGTAGGCCTAGCTAGTTGTCCGAGAGTTTAGAATATTGGGCAATGCTTGCACTCGCTGCTGTTTCTTTTTTTTCCCTTCCTTCTGTGAGTGCGGGGTAGAGGTTCTTCGAGCTCCGGGTTGGCCAACATCTTTCCTTCCAACTATAAGTTTGTACGGTGTAGCTCCCAAATTCATAGAGGCAAGAGATGCGGGTCCACCTCCGATCTGTCGGCACCTTTGGGGGACCGCCGTCCTGGGAATATTAGGGGAGGGGTATTTCCGGGCATGTTTGGATTATAGACGTGTATACACACAACATGATGGCACATTTTGAGCAAATCAGTCAACACAATTTCATTACGTTCAAGTTGCCGCCCAAAATATGAGCCTTTGCAGTGTTCATTCCAAGGACTAGGCCTAAGCCTTTTGGCTGAGAAATCGGACTTGCTATCGAAGGGTTGCTGGTTCGAGTTATGCCGGGTTCATTACGTTATATCCTTGAGCAAGAAGCTTTATCTATGCTTCTCTCCACACAGGAGTCAAATGGGTACATACGAGGCAACTTGCGTCATTTCGCGCTGATTTAGCGGTAGCCTGGGCTACTAGAGGGATTGTATCTAGGATGGGTTACTGCTGGCCAAGGGTAGGCCTAATATTTGTGTGAGGCGATTTGAATATCGTTTCGGTAAACGCTATTTAAAAACCGGATATTATTATTTACTATTTAGGATCTCGGAGCGCATCTGCTTACAAATTGTAATATGTACAGAGAGACAAGGACTTCGAGCTGCGCTGTTGACATTTCAATGCTATTTATGTACACATTCATTGCATGTAGCAACTCGAAACATGGACGCTCGTGTTTAATTATCCTGCATAAATTATGCCACTACCCACATTTCGTTGATTAGCAGTGATGGGCACATGGGTACACTGAATAATTGCCGTACAGGGGGTAGCTGAATACGAGCACGGGATACTCAACTATTCAACCCTTACTTCAAAAATTACAAAGAGAAATAGTAACACATACAACAGTTTACAGTTTGAATTTTTAATAATGGTGAATCTCTAAAATTGCATTCCCAAAACACCACAGAAAGTATAAGACATTTTCGTTAATAGTCTAAGCTTTACGTTACCTTTGAAAAATCTTGTAAAATTAGTTTCGGGCTAGGCTCTTCACAAAGATTGTATTAGTATCGCCCTGCTCCTAGTTCCATAGGAATCCTGCTCATACATAACCGGCAATTGAAGGTCAAGAATAATCTAGGCCCCACGAGGTTTGTTTCTTTCCATTTTGCCGTTTTGTAAACCATGTAACCCCACATCAAGTGCTAAAACCAAACATAGCCATTCTAGTGAGCAAATTGAAATTAGGTTGAAAATGAAACTGATGTGGTATCCAGTGGGTAAAGGAGACTTGTCCATCGAAATAATTTAACAACAATGACGATAATAGTCAAAAGGATCAAAATAATAGAAGAAAATGAATATTATCAGTTTGTGAGAAAAACTTTGACAGCTAGAAATAGAGCATTTTGTGGTATTATGCAAACGACGACAAACTGATGTACTCTAACCACTCCGTCACTAAACCCTACCCTACCCTCACTCCACCCGCGCCATCACTCCCATCACGCAGAGAGCAACCGAGTTACGGAAAGTTAGTAAACGGTAACATACAAATGAGAGTTGAGAATGGAAGTGTTCCTTTTGTAGAGATTCCCAAGCAAACCTACGAGCGAATCTTTTATGTGGCAAAAACAGCCACGTCGTTTGTACGGCAACTGCTGCCACTTGTCTACTCGCGGGAAGAACTTGTGGCTAGCAACTTTGAAGGGGGTGAAGTTTTGACGGGAAATGGTTACGTAACGAAACCGGCCTTAGAACGCCCGCGGATGGCCTCTCTTCTTGGACAGGTGGAGCTAGAATTCCCAGGAAGCACTTTTGGAAAAGCGAACATGGGAAAGATCAGAGAAGCAATCAACGCACACTGCCGAACGGAAGCTCGCAAGAAGTTACTAATGTAAAAGACAAATCTTGCCAAGTACCATTCAGGTTCGAAGCTAAAAGTCACTACATATATGGCCATAGGACTTCCAAGCTAGAGAAAGTCACTTCTGTAATATGTAGGGCTACTGACCGGGTGCTGTTTGTTCGGGTAAAAAGAGTATACTTTTCACGAGAGGCTTTTGACCGCCCGCCCCTTAAAACCACGGACCTCCATTAACATTGTCATGCACTCTATTTCGTTGCTGATCATTTTTCATTCAAGGGAGTATTGTCTTGCATTTTCTATTGAGGAAGGACATTTCAATATGTGTTGTTGTAAAAGATCTGTTGACATGAGAAAAAAAAACATCACTTGTTGGGTATTTCCTGAGCTTTACAACTTTAGAGAAATGCCCGCAATTTTCACCAATATATATTGACCGTTCTAGAGGGTAGCTTTCTTTTATACTCATTGGGTCGTCATTGCAGAACAATTTGTGTCGATATTTTTGTAAATGGGCATTGGGATACTCTAGAAATTATCAAATTCTGAAGATTTGTAGGCTACTTAAAACGGTAAAAGCAAAGAACATACTGAAAAACATCCAATTCAAATCGATTTCACTTGGTTATCGTATACTTTCTTTTGAACTTCCGAGTTCAAACAGCTCTTTTTTGTTTGGTAAATTATTATCTTAACATCAGTGTTCACTGCGATTTCCGCAGCTGTCCTCAACCCCCCCCCCCCAATGCGGGGGGTTTCCTCTTTTTTTTTCTTTTACTTTTTTTTCAAAGAAAAAACTAAGTATAGCCCATTTACTAATTCTACTCACCTCCACACAACTCGGAGCGAGCTAATCGTTCCCAACTAGCTGAATAAAACAAATGAAATAAATCTCATCCTTTTTGTTGTCGCTTAAAGTGTGATTGACTTTGCTAAGGTTTATGAAAGCTGTTATCTTTTAGGACATAGTATGCCACAGGTGGGAAATTAAAAAGTCACGAAAAGCTGATATTTTTATTGTTCTTGTATTAAATTGGCTATCGTAAACTATATTGCGAGTTACAAAATGTTCTTCTGCCCTTACCGTCAATATTCCTCTAGTAGCTTTTACTCTCAATATTGCTCAAGTAGCTTTTATCGCTGTAACACGTAGCATACTTATGACTGACGTAAACGTGTGTGCACGGAGCAGTGGAGTAGCGGCAATACCCAGTATCATGGGGGCATGGACAAGAAACTATGTGGGGACCCGAGGAGCCAAATATTAAAGACGAACGGTACTAATCTTACGCATCATAGCCGTGTCTTCAACCCCAGTTTTTTTGTTAACTGGCCCGGGAGATTTGGATCCTCAAGCCCAGTAGATATTTGCCGGTGGTGACTGCTTGCTACGCCCCTTGACAGGGAGTGGGATTCGACCAAGCAGTCCTTAGACCCCCGACTACTTGATTTATTATGATACTGAAACTCCTTTCCACTAAACTAAGGCTTATAGCCTACTTGAAAGGCCGAGCCGATATATCTCGCGATATTCTTTGAACATTGAAAACAATACGCAGCCTAGCCATGATAGATACAATCAAAAGAAAAGCACCATTTACCGAATTACCATGCTTCTATAATCACCGAGAGATTCCCCCGACCCAAGTAACTGAGATCGCGTGAGAATTGTCCTTCAATTAACCTGCGACACGGACACATTTTTCTTTGTCCAATGTAGCTAAAATTACCGAAGTCGGCTGAACAGAGCTTCGCTAGCAGGTTTAGACGCTTCCAACGTCGCACACATGAATACAACCATTGGGTACGGGCGAGCGCCATTTTTTTACAAATAAAACTTGAAAGAAATACTAGTCCTTAGGGCTTCACCGTAACTGTTTCGGAATTGCATAAACTTAATTTATCATTTGCTGCGAGGCACTGTATAAACTTTTAGTTGAACATATATTTTGCTGCAAAACTTCATCACTGATTAGTTTGTCAAGACACGGGCTTCGCCGTATCCTTTTGTATGAGCAGCATGTTAGGCTGTGTACAAGTCGTACACATATTGTGCAGACCTATACCCGGAAGCAATGTCAATTGCACGTGAGTCATAATTAGGTTTTGCTGTGTAACTTACGTTATAGCGTAAGGGGCCTATGTATTCACAATTTCATTAACGCACTTCGAAAAAAACTATTTTTGCGACTTCCCGTTGTTAAACGTTGGCTACCAAACAAGATAGCCCAGCAATTACTTATAACAAAAATATCAAGAAAAGGAAAAAAAATAATTTATTTGGAGACTGAAAGTGAAAGACTTTGTATCTAACCGTTGTATGGGACAAATAAAACTCGGTATAAATATGCTTGGAATCACGACTGAGGAACACTTTCGACGAGACTTTTTGTAAACTCGATTACATACATGTGCATTGTAAAAGGGTGGAAAACTCGTGTAAATATATTATTTTAACATGTAGAAGTATCTTTATCAGTGACAGGTGCAGATAAAAACAAACTGAAATGAGATGGTACACTCAATAAGAAAAGACACAAGATACGTAGATGGTCACTTAGTCAATTTATTCAACAGTGAAGTCTTCCTTTGACACACTCAAGTACAGTATATCTTTTAGACTCGAATGTTTTGTTTGCGTGAAGTAACCACATGTTGGCCAAATCCGGTCACTGCTTTTGTTTGTGAACAATAGCAGTGCCTCTCAACTGGTGAGCTCGATGCTCATTAACTCTCCCGGTGCTTCCGTGGTTGTGTGCGCTCATGCATAAGCATTATGCAGGGTGCATAATAGGCAGTGATCGTCGGCTGTGAGTATCGCCGATAAACGGCGATTAAATTTGTGCGCGGTCCCTAAATCATATGCCTATGAAGGGGGAGCAGGGAGATGTGTCTGCCTACTTTTGGACAAATCCAGGAACCAGCATCTGTGAAAATATTCAGGGTAAATCCTCAGAGATTCACGGAAAACAATTTTACCCTACCCCTCCCAAATCTAAAAGGTGCCATTGCCTATGGAAGGGGGCAACTTTTTGGCAAAAGTTACATAAGGTTCCAATTTTTCCATATCCTCTTTGAAACTTTTTGGTAGGGTCAAGCGTTAACAACTTCAGCTTTCCTTGAAGGATATTTGTGTCATGCTGTGATAACAGTCTTATCTTCCTTAGTCAGTTTATCAGGAATATATTGTTAATTTAATTTGCATATTAGTGTTATAAACATAAGTCTTGTTAGAAGATTTTTCCCGTTCTTGTCATCCTTCAAATTCTCTTCTTTCTTCTCAATAGTAGTTCTTTACCCTACTTTTTAGTTTTTTTCTGTAATTTGAAGCGTTTTATATTTATTGCCTGTGTAAATGTTGTACGTTACCACAGACATGTAATATCCTTCATGGATTTGACAAAACTGATTTCATCTTGATCTATATCTTATCTATTAATAAATCACTGTGCCTCAGTGGGGTATACCCACACAATCCCTTGCAAGCCGATTATCTAGCTGTTGAAATTGCAGGAGTTGGCATTTCATGATGCTGTGAAATCCCTATACAACCTCTAACCCAAATTGGGAGGTTCAAACATCGGGAAAAAGGATTACTTTAATTGCTTGAAAAAGAAGAACTTACACATTTTTATTTATTTTTTGGCTTTGTGGTTTTCTTGCAACTCCTTTTCTAAGAAGACACAAGAAATCTCTTCTAGCTATTGATAGCGAGCGAACTTGTCCTAAATTCAGATATGCCGGACATGCAACAAAGGATTTCCTCGAGTGTAATGAAGAAATTCATGTCAGCCAGAAAGCAGAGGCTTACAGTTCACTTCATAGTCATAGGAAACTGTTCTTGAATGGGGGGGGAGGAAGGTGAATGACGTTTCAGGCCTCCTCCTCCCTTTTGGAAAACTTTTGAATATTTGAGGGTCCTCTGATGCAATTTGGTGCAATATATTGGGCAAATTTGAAGGAAAATTACTAAAAATTTTTGTCATTTTTTTTACAGAGGGAACAATTAAGGGGTTTTTGTCCTTGAATGGGGTGGGGGAGGGGGAAGAACCATGCTTCCATCCCACCACATTGGCTCCCCCTCCCCCTGCTTCCTAGGCCTATGGTTTACTTGCTCTGAAGATAGTCCTGTTAAAGCATTGTCAATTCTTTGGCATGGTGAATATAACCTCATGATTATAGAAACACCTCACATTACAGATCTACAGCAAAGTGATTTTGCAAATTTTATCTTGTACCTTCCACACTTTTTGACAAAACCTTCATGGAGTTAGACCTTATGCATTACCTGACATCATGACATGTCATTTTGGAGAGCAAGCAATGAAGCACACTGCATGCATCACTGAGAATACTAGCACTATACAATTGTAACACTCTGAAGCTATCGTTATCTCTTGGAATGACTTTCATATCACATATTTCACTTCTTTTGGAATGAAAATGATTCCCCAAGCCTCTATCAATCTATCAACTACATCTAAGAAGATTCATTTCAATAAATTCAGCTGCTGGTTGCTAATGCAATACACTGTCCCCTTCAGAAGGCAAATAGGCAATGAATGTACTGTTAAGCTGCCTTCACAGGAATACCTTACTTGAGCATGCAACATCAGTTCAGCATCCGTAATTCCTGCACGCACCTGTACCTTAACTCCAAAATTACAAAAATACATGCCACAGAGATTGCAAAGTGAATTACATAGGTCCAAGTCCCATTTTCACATTACCTTCATAGCAGGTGTCGAACATGTATTCCTATTTTGACGTACATACAGGAGCTAACACCTACGAACTATGACAGAGATCATCTGATTACGCTATATTCAAGAGTCCAATTTGCTAAATACCTCTCGACTGCTGATTAGTTTGGATATGAATTATATTCATGTTGCATGATGAAGTTTCAAGTGAAACATTGTTCTACTGCAGCCTACTCACATTCACACACTAAGTCAGTTGGGACTTTTTCATTGTGTGAGCTTTAAGCAGGAGAAAACACACACTAAAACCTATCATTGACTTTGGTCGTCTGAACAGCATGGTAATCAGACTTGCTTTAGTTGATTTTTCGTTGAGTATTTATGATTTGTGTTCATTGTGATCATATGTATGGAAAGCTAATAGCCTACAGTTTTTACGCTGTTCGATGAAGAATTCTTCCTAAAGTGCATGGAATTTGGTATTACGAGTGCAGCCGATATAGGTGCAGGAATAATACACATCTGCCAAGGGGGCAAAATCTTCACAGGACATTCCTGTACTAAGAAATAAAATGTTGAACAATGCATTCAATTACACACGGCAGATTCTACAATTATCTGTGATGTCATTCTTGCATTCTTTACCATTCAAATTACATTATTTGTCTTTTTTTTTCCCTCTGAAGCCACTGCTTCAATTTTATGAGAATTAAAAGCATATGGGACTTACTGTACTTTCTGATTAGGGCTGCTGCAGCACATTTGTCTGACAAGTCAGTGCATGTTTGCTGAAAAATAGCTTACATTTGCCAGAAAAAGCAAACTCTTTTTGCCCAAATGGGGAAGCTGCAGCCCCCAGCCCCCACTGCATATGCCAATGAATTTGACCACCCTATCACTGCTATCAAGTGAATGGACTATACAAGTCCTCTCATCACAATAATTACGTTTTGCAAGTGAAGAGTTAATATCTCCAAGGTCATATAAACATTCTGGTGCCAAAAAGAACAAAAAAATTGTCCAATCTGAGTTGTACATCAAGGAAATCACACTGTTGTCAAATTTGTGTAAATTTCATAATTTGGCCAATTAACTTCAACATTTTACATCTCAACAATAACTAAATATGAAGGTTGGACCTTTGAATATTTTTCATTCAACCTTTTTAAAAGATGCTCTTGTAGCTTTATATATACATGGACAGTCCCTTGAATTCCCTTTGAGTTTTAAAACTTGTCAGATATTACCTTTCAAAACTGAAACTCATCCAATTCTTTGACACCCTCTCTTTTTATAGTATATTATAGTTAATACCATCTGTATGCATAAATGTTGCTGTGTCCTACAAACTTAATGTGAGTACAATGTCGTCAGTACAAGTACAGTAATATTGTTTGGGTCATAGAGGTTAGTATGAGTACACATCGTTTGCATCAATGGCCTGGAGTACAAAATTCTGTTGGCACCAATACGCCTCAGTTTCATACTTTGTGGGTACAAGTACTGTGGGAAAAAAAATCCCACCCCACTTCTCCAGATCCTACCTCAAGCAGACATGTCAGATCTTTCAACCAAAATTGCAAAATTTCCAAGGTAGAATTTATCTTTGATGCATTATGTACTACAGTGGTCTAGGAAGACGATCTTCAGTGGGCTGGGGGGGGGGGGCTGAAAGTGCTTCAGATTGCCATCCTGGGGAGGAATTAAGGGGAGGCAGTGTTCCCCTCCTCTTAGGAAATTTTTTGAACATTTCAGGGTCCTTAGATGCAACCTGGTGCAACATCAGGCAAGTTTTGAGGAAGTTAGTGCAAATATTTGACATTTATTACATAGGGATGAATAAGGGGTTTCTGTCCTTGAATTGAGGGGAAGGGAAGCATACTTCTGCCCCACCACATATTTTACTGGGGGTTATCCCCCTCCCCTGCTTTATTCCTTTACACCTACCCTATGAGCTATCATAAAATCCAACATTTAAACCACTGAATAATAGTAAACTCCAATATCATTGCATAGCGGGGCTACAAAATCCAAAGTAGTCCAAGATTAAGTTAACAGATAAGCAGGCATCTAATTATAGTTCCACCATGTATGTATGACTGTAAATGAACCAATTTACTGACCAGATGAGAATCGGAAGGACTGAGTTACAAGAGTTGTGAAGTAAAAAAAAAAAACTTGGAAAGCATTACCTAATAACATCAAACAGTGATGATTGAATATCCCATCATTAAAGGTGATGGGTAGCTTCCTTATCTCCTTGAAATTTACTCAGTTGAATAACCCCGAGACAGTAACGCATATGGACGTAAAACCTAAAGGCGCTGTTTCTTCTTAGTGCTTTCAGATTCAAATCCCCTTTTGAAAGATCTGTTGAAGTTATTTTAATGTCTTTCACCAACATCAAGTTATGTCTCTTCAAAGCTGATCAAGTGTGAAACATTTAGCTGATTTGACATGCAAAAGTAGTGGTGTAGAGAATGAAATGCATACTTACCAATATTTTATTGTTTCTTTGGAACTACAGTATAGGCTGCACAAGTTACGTTCAGTAACCCACTGCCAAATACTATAACTGTATTTTTGGTATATGTTGTTAGTTCTGAAGCACTTCCAAAATAAATCCCTCATGACATATTGAAAAAATTTACAAGTATTCTTGAAAATCAACTGGTTGAATAAATATGGAAAAACGTGGAAAATATCAAGTGAGTCCTTTGCACATCCCTAATTTGCATATTAAGCTAACTTTTATAGTCATGTACCCTTAAAGGGGCTCATTGAGTTGATATCCATTATTCTGTGATGAGTATGAAGGAAATCATAGCATGTTGCCTCATTACTCATGTAACACTTCCTATAGTTACCGAAAATTAATGAAAGAAATTTAATTTTTTGTTGCACATGATTAATACCTGATGATAAAAATTAGTGTAGTCCCGAATTTGTAATAAATAATCATTAATTTTACGTACACCATCACTGCTATTCAGCTGTGTGTTAAATGTTCAGAATCTCTTAGTTTGACCACTTACCATCAAGATATGAGTAAAACTCAACAGGTGTGACAAAAATAATGAATTTTGTGAAACAACTCAATAGGCCCCTTAATAAGTATCAATTAAGATACAGTACATATGGTATCGTACAATACCTAAAACTTTTCAGTTATCAAATATTTTAGGCTGAGGGTTGTCTCATTAACCTCCAGAGTTCTTGTAGCTAGTTGGCACTTCTTTATTGAGTATTTTCCTTTTTCATCTAAATTTTGGGCTACTCCAGTCTTCCACAAGACACGTTTTGTGCACCTTGCCAGCCACAAGTGGCCCGCATGGGCTGCCACTTGAGAAGTTACGCTTAACAGTATTTGCTCTAAGGGAATCTGTATTATATGCTGCATTGTTTTATTTTTCTTCCTATAATGTACCAATCATCTATATGCATAGAAAGTATATGTGTTCCTTTCCATGCAGTTGAGGGGGGGGGAGGCAGCTGAACCAATTTTGCTGAAAAAATATGACATAATACTTTCTTGAGGTCAAATTGCCTGATTCCTTCCAGTGATGTCACTGGAAAACTCCGGGGTGGGGGTGGGGGTGGTGGAGGGGCTGCAGCCCCTGGCTCATTCACATGCAAGACTTAAACAGAATAACAGAGGCCATGACCTTTGCACCCTTTCAGTTTGTCTTGATGCCCTAAAAATGACCAACACCAACCTTGATACCCTTCTGTATTATTTCTTTATTGGGTTGTTTAGTTTCCAAGTTTGGCCTTAATGCCCTGACAAATTTCTAACAACCCAACCCCTTTAGCCAAGTCTTTTCCAGTTCTTATTTCAAGCCCTGCTATAATTAGAACATTTTCTAACCTTTTCAACTCATTAATTTATTACCAAAATCACCCAACAGAAAATATTTCTTGTAAGAAAACACACTGCATGAAGATTTTATCCACAGTTTCTCATTCAAAATTCACCATGGAAGCATTTGCTGTACCTCAAAGATATATTTAGTTATTTCCCTTCTTTTCAGAAGTAATAAATTAATTATTTTTGAATAATCCATCACAGAATGATCTCACATAGGTGAATGACTCCCCTACAGCAGAACACAACTTAAAGAGGAGAATAACTGTAGGGATACAAGTAGCCATGCAATATTACTGATTCTCATACTTGAACACTACCAAAAGGTGTTGTTTCATACTCATGAGGTAAAACCCAGGTTCTCAAACTTTTGCTATCCACGGACCCCTTGTGATAAATGGAAATGTTTGGAGGACCCCAGACAGTGATTGCCTCATGAGGGAGGGGTACAAGGGGACGGCTGCCCCTACCCTTTTGAATTTTTTTTTTGAATATTTGCTTAGATGCAAAATGGTGCATTATTATGTGACTTTTGAAGTGAATTTATGTTTAAGAATTTAGTTATGTTTAGAAATGTAGTTTTCCTAAGCCTGCAAACTTGTTAGGCATACTAAGAAATTCTTACTTTCAAATAAGGATTTCCAAGTATGCATAGCACAATTTGATTTTGGTGAAAAATATATTTCCGGCCATTAAATTTTTATTTGAAAACGATGAGTTGTCAGACACAAACTGGTTGGTTCTGCATGAGGTCAGGAAAATAAGGGTTTTCTTTTTGGAGATGGCTGCCAATGGCACTGTTTTCTTTTTTTTTTTTTGTCAAATCCAAGTTTAGTTGTAACTGTACTACTGCCTTTCATCCTTGTTAAATCGAATGAAAAATCGTAAGTGTATAGTCTTGGAAATACCAAAGTAGGCTACTACTAAACTTCAGTTCTCATTCAGTGCATTGCTCAATAGCTTCCTCATTGAGTCTGTAATCAAAGTCTTTATTCATAGGACTTCAAAAATCATGATAAATATGTCAAACGGAGCTCTAAGAAAACATTGGAGGAAATAATAGAGCCAAAGAATTAAAAGAAACCTAGCTATTAGATTCCAGTCCTTATCCTGTTCAAGATTTAGTGGCTCCCTTGAGACTGTACATCAGAGACCAGTTTTCGTACGTTTGGCTTAACCTTTCTTAATTCCATCCGTAAGTCAGTATAAATTGTGAGTTTGTTCCGGAACTGAATTTTTATGTGAACAAGGGCACTGAAAGTATAGATTCTGCCAAGTATATAGTTGCGAAAGGGATTATTGCTTTCTCCAAAGCGATCTTTGTTAAATTTGGCAGTCAATGCCTCTTCAGCCATCCAGAATTTAGCATACCATGCTTTTCAAAGTATCTTCTTTTGTTGATTGAGGACTGAATTCAATTAGTTCCTCGGTATCAGAAACATCTACAAGTTTGGCACTAAAAGGGTTGAGCACAAAACTATATTTATCTGCATCGGCAATATCTTCAAACCATTCCAACATCTCAATTCAAAGGGCATTCAAGTGCATCAATATAAGTCTTCATCTTCTGGTGTTCATTGGGGAACTCACAGTTCAACCTTTATCGACTACTGATACTGTCTGATCATCAGAGCCTTATGTAATTGCGGCTAGCCTAGTGTCTCCTACAGACTTCTATATACTTCTTACGTCGAATGCATCTCTTGTCCCATTATTCACGAACCTCTTCGGCTTTTGCGGACCCTTATTTTTTCACGGACCCCCTGCGGACCCCTTTGCTCTCCCGGACCTCCAAATAAATTTCACGGCCCCTCTAGGGGTCCGCGGACCCCAGGTTGAGTAACATGGAGGTAAAATATAGGAATTTACAGTGGAAAATATAAGTAATGTAAACTAACATGGCATTTTATGGAGCACAGAACAAGAAATACCATTTACCTAATATCAGCATATTTGGTTAATTTTGGTGACATACCTACAAGAGGAAAATGATGAATATAGGCTGATATCGATATCGAATACCGGTGGCGGATCTATAGGAGGGCACACGCCTCCCCCATTGTCCATCATACATAAAGAACAAATTGAGGCAAGAAAATAAAATGCTGCAAAGTGTGTCAAATATAGCACCATTGTGCATCTCAACCCTCTTCCAAAAGCAAAAATTTTCCAAAGGGGAGGGGTACACCCCTCCCCTTACACCTCTGCCCCAGGTCAGCAATCAATCAAACCTTGCGCTCCCTCATTGAAAATTCCTAGATATGCCCCTGGAATACCAATTATCCATCTACTACTGGGAAGAAGCCATCCACCCAAATTACTTGGTAACACAACTGAATCTTACAGATCACTTCTTATTTAACTTTCAAGTATGTTTCCAAACACCAATATTGAGTATTGACCTTACACCAAGGACTTTTACTTCATGAATGGATTTAACAATTTATTATAAACAATATTGCCACATGATTAAGAAAAGGTGATTTGCAAGTTACAATACCATGATATATGCTAATTCCACTTGGGATGACTGCATTTCCTCTTTAAACTATAACTGAAACTTCCAAACCCTTATTCCTAATCCTCATACATACTTAAAATTTCATTTCCATGTGCACATTCTTAATAGAGATACTTTTTTGCAAGCTTTTTCCCACTTATTTATGACTTAAATATAAACGAAAAATGGAGATCAACAGTACTTCATAAAACAGAATAATTCTAATTTTGGCTAATTTTACTAGGTTTGTCAATTATACATGTATAGTGTAAAACGACTAGAAATTGTTTTGCAAACTTTAAAAATTCCACCTACTTATTTAGTCTAAGCTGTAATCAATCTTTCCTCTGCAAAAGCTAAATGAAGTAATCATCAGAAAACTTTTTGGAATGAACTCAGACACTGAAGAAGTTTTAAAACCAACACAATGCAGTTTAAAAATTCAGGAATGTGAGGAAAATCTTGACAACTTGGTTCCTATTTTACATAGGTACAGAAATCAAGAGCATTCTCTAACTGTGCATAATTTTGTTTCTGTACCCATCACATATAGTTCCCACATGCACTGTTCATACATGCTGCATAATGTGAATATTCCCTTACCACTTTTACAACAAAAATATGCTACCTTCTCTGAGAGGTATAGTCCAAAGGTAGTCAATTAAGGTAGCATACAGTACCACTTTAAAGAAATTTCCAGTAGAAGGTATTTACCCTTTGAATTTAACACCCTAAAAAATTTATTTAGGGGCACAGTATAGACAATGTTACTGAAGTGATGTGTATTGTGTGTTCAATTTTTATGTGGATGTGGTAGGAAAGGAACTGAAATAATAATTATGAAAAGCTGAAAAACACTGGTGGTATTTCAGATACTTTTTGTATTACACCCTGTCGTGATGCAAAGCGACATTTTGAATAAAGTGAAAAGGCTGGAACCACCATCCTAGTACACAAGCTCTTAGCTCAAGATCTTAGCAGCCATGGAACACAAATTTGAAATCAGTATGAAAGGCACACTTGTGAGTAATCGTATTCGTGAGCGGTAGTTTGTACAGTACCTGTTGAAAATGTCCACAAGGGTCCAGACTCCAGAGGCTACATATCAGACCAAAATTAGTACAGTATGTAAGTCACTCGAGGAAAAATAATCAGTGCACAACCTTCACCAGAAGTTGTACCCAGTCCAACATGAAATCTCATCACAGTTTACAGTGAGTCAGGTAAAGCTGCTGAGTGTGTTATATTAACAGAAGTCATGAGAAGGGATTATTTACACTCCACCACCATGGGCATAAAATAGGTGGTTTTAGCATAATTTAAGTTTACAAAGATGTCACCCTCAAATCTGCAAATATTATACAGGTCTGCCATATGCTATAAAGGGGTGAGGTGTTAAACACATCACTTTGTGAAATTCCTTTCTTTTTTTTTTTCAAAATCCTTTGAGTACCAAGATGCCTGGCTGCCATTTCCAAGACATGAACAATCAAAAATTTTCTTGGGAAGGAGAAAGTAGCAATATAACTTCAAGTGTAGTAAGTACTGTATAAGGTTTAGAGTTTTTCAGACCATGTGATACTTTCTCCAGAGCAACCAATGCCAACCATCTCAAATTAACAAAGGCTCCCTAGCTCGTTTGGCAGTCTGTGAGATTCAAGATTTACCTCCTATAGAGGGATTTCAGTCATGTGAATTTAGCCAACTAGACGCAATTTTGAAGGGCAAGATCACGTGTCTTTTTGTTTTGACAGGTACGCGTCCATTGTGTCACAGTAGTATCTATAATTATGCCATGCACGTGTGCTGTAGTTACACTTACTGTGTATGTGTTTTGCCCTTCAGTACCTGGGAATCCACTGCGCATGACGTCACATGAAATCCCTCTATATTTACATATGAATCCCTTTTACACCAATTAAACATCTGGCAAAGCTAATAGCACCATGGGTTATGTCATCCCTGAAGGCCCTCCCCTCATCCATCCCTATAGCTAATTGTTTGCAAACTTGGGAGTGTATACCAGAGTAAACTAGACCCAGGATTTTAATGACAGTCATAAATTCTAGACTTCCCACATTTTCTCTTAAGGTGTGGAAACCCTAACAACTCAATAGCTGTAATAAAAAAAAGTTCATGAAACGTTGTCCCTTTCCATATATAGAGTATGATAATGCAAAGTGTAAGAGCAAGGCTTGTATGCAGTATAGGTTATACGACTGAGGTTATTAGCCCACTGGTTTTCATTGATATGATATAACACCCCCACCCCACCCCCGAAAAAAATGAAAAATTGAAAAATTGAAAAAAAAAATCCAAAACTGGACAAAACTTGATGAAACTGTAAAAATTTAAGAGAGAGCTACAAATCTATAATGAAGAAACTGACATATGATGATGCCAACTGAAAGTCATAAAATGAGCAAAATACACACCTGACTCACCCTCTCATCCAAGTCTAGAGGAAAATCTCACTTACCCAAACTGGCCTCGTGATTTTACATGAATAACATTCAACACAATTAGGGTCACCAAGTTTTCAGTGAATGACAAGGCAAAAATCAATAAAAATTTTAGTTGAAAAATGGCCTTTTCTCAGGTTTTATACAGTCACAGTAAGAAATCACAATTTCTAAAGCAGCATGCATCTGGGCAGATAAAGACCATTTTTTGTTCTTTTAAATTTGGAAGAAAAATCATACATGCTTGTTACGTATTCTTGTAAGGAAATATGAGTCGTGTAGGCTCAGTATCAATTCCCCATAAAATATGAAAGTTAAGCTAGCAGAAGACCTGGTTCAGCAACTCGAATATTAAACATCCTAGTGGGGCTTCATATCCAAAGTAACCACAGTAGACCTTATGAAAATATTGAAACGTCTGTTAGAGAGTCTTCTATATGTCTTCAATATTTTTGGAAATTCATGCCAAATTTAAGAATTCTGGATATCTTAGGCATTGCGCATTCTGGGGATGGTTATAGCTCGAAATTGGGGACTAAAATCTCTGGCTTTTACAAGTCTAGAAAATTGTTTGTCATAACATAGTCACAAAAGATACTAAGTATACATTTTTGGCCTTGATTTTTTAATTGTGCTAGCCATAATAAAATTATTTGGGAAATGCTTTGACATACGCTTGAGGCCTCAATGTGCATGCTACCTGAAGCCACAACTTGAAAACCTCATTAATCCAATTTTTTCAATACATAATTACATTTGGTCCCAACAAGTGCATGTGAATGGACTTTACTGTACAGAATGTTACTTTCTTGAGTCCAACATGAGTCCAACCTTATTAAAATCGTGCATTGCCACATACGGCTGTTTGGGCCCATAATTTACATATTTGTATTCAAAGAAAAGTGTAAAAAAACAGCTATCATGGAATTACAATTATCATGAGTCAGATTATACAGATCTTCTTCCAAGATGCACACTTTACATTAAGAGGGCTTGGTCCAATTAAGTGCCAGGCAAATCCACATTTTGGATCCTGGTCCTGTAGTCTTCAGAAGAACCAGGGGCCATTTTCCATGACTAGGAGCCTTTAACCACTGAGAGTAAACATTACACGTGATGTTTGGGGTGATAACAATAAAGTGCCGACTGTTTGAATATGCCCCTCTCTTACAAGCTACAACATGCACAAACATGAAAAATAATCTCATGAACTAAAATCAGTTTTCACAAATCATGAAAGATGCTCTGACTCACTAATTAAAAGACTTACCTCAGTATTGGATTTGATATTAAAGATGGGGGATTTGAGAAAGCATTTTGTATAAAAATGAGAACTTGTGTCTACAGCAGACCTGTCACCCTCTGAGGATGCAAAACTATTGAGAAGCCCCAAAAGTTTACTTTCATAACAAAAATTGTATTTTACAAAAACATGCCTAGATGAGCCTAGGAACTTTTGAAACACACCTTCAAAACATCATTCCTCATCACAATTACTTACATTAAACACAATAATAAAATTAAATAAAATAAAATATAATATAGATGCAATATTTCAAAGTTACTTCATACACTTGTTTTTTTTTTGAATTGTATCAGGGTTAGCATCAGCCACAATAACATTTAACATATGGGTGGAATTCCACAACCTGAAGTGGGGGATTCTATCCACTTGGGTTAGACTAGAGCACCAATGATGCAGAAGCTCAAAACTGTCGAATTTGGAACGTAATATCTTTATTAGCATTTTGGCATGTATTATTCCATGAAACCCAAGAAACCCAATGGAACCCAGCAACAAAAAGGCTAAATTTTGAGGCCTTACTAAAAGCCAGCTTATTATGTACAAGAAAACATGGGCACTAAGGATCCTTTTGCTGATGGACCCAGGGTGACCTTTCAAAGTGAGTTGTTTCACAAAATTCATGATTTTTTTCACACCTGTTGAGTTTTACTCACATCTCTGGTAAATGGTCAAACTATGAGATTCTACAAATCTGACACACAACTGAAATGGCAATGATAGGATAATTTATGATTAAAATGATTAATTACAAATTCGTGACCAGTCACTTTTTACCATTATAGTAAGTATTATTCATATGCAACCCCTAAAGATTTCCACAAAACTACAATTTCTCACATTTTTGATAACTACAGGAAGTGATACATGAGTAATGGAACTAATTAGAAACATTGTCATGCAATGATATCATTCACACTCGTCACAAAATAATATCTCCTTAATAAGCCCATTTAAATGACCTTATATGGTACCCAAAATCTTTGTACACCCTGAAAGAAGCACTTCTTGAGGAGAAATATGACCAACTTTCAAGAACATAATGTACTTGGTGAGAGGTGAAGATACATTTGGGAGATTTTCACATAATATTGTACCCCAAAATGACCTTTGTCCTCAGGGGCGTAGCCAGGATTTTGGTGTGGGGGGGCAAAGTCGACCCATCGTCCCCATTCTTGACCGCCGTCCTGGGGGAGGGGTAAAGGGGAGGGGGTGTCCCCCTCCCCTTTTGAAATTTTTTTGCTGTCTCGAAGGGCTTAGATGCAAAATGGTGCTATATTTTGTTTCTTTTTAAACTAGATCCCAGTGTTCTCCACAGGGTGCTTTAGAGGGGCGACCGCCCCCCGGGTGAAAATGGCCGCCCCTCAAAAATAGTTGCCTTCCTCCAAAAAATCCAGCTTCCATTTTCAAGTCCATTGCTTCATAACACATGTACAAGTCATATAGTATGAAGGAAAACTTTCTCATCCCTCCAGAGGTGGCTCCAGGATTTGCTCGACGGGAGGGCCAGACTCCCGACGGGGGATGGGCAGCGACCCGAAGCCCCGACAGCCAGGATGCCGTCGAGGGGTTGGTGAGGGGGAATTTGAAGAAAAACTGTGTACTATACCATACAATTGCGAGGCATATAGTCCATAAAATTTGTATATGCCAGAGGAAATAGTTCCGCGCTGATTTAATGTTATTCCTGGAATCTAAGCTGTGGAAAAGCGCGCGAAGCGCGCGAAAATTTTGGGGGTAAGCATACACTAAAAAGAATCTGTACTTATTTAAAGCTTATATAGGTCAATTGTCCGGACAGTTTCCAATGGTCCCTATCGGCACAATTTACATTGTACTTTCCCTCCTCGAGTCACTAGCCGTACCGCACGACAGACACAAGAGAACATTAACTAGATGCTTAGCGAAGTAAGACGAAATTCCCCGCCGACATTTACATAAATTCATGTATTCTGATGGAATGGGTTTGTTCTATATTTAGCTATAAGTAACGGAACTGAGGAAGATGGGGGCAAAATGTACCGAAAAATTTTGGGTTCAATTGCAGAAATGACCCTTTTTGAAAGCCAAAATAAGTAAACCGACCATGGGTGGTGACAGAATTTTCCCGCAGGGGGCTGGGCCATACCAGCGACCCCAAGTTCCGACAGCCCCTATGTCGAGGGGGGGGGGTGAGAAGAATAGGAAGGAGCCTAAGTATCCCATGCCATTGCAGGGCATATTTTGCATAATATCACTTCATACTTCAAGAGTAGAGTTGCACACTGATAGTGTTCTTTTGTGTCTGAATCGTGAAATTGCAAAGCGCGCGACGCGCGCGAAAATTTTTGGTAGGCTTACAAAAATAACATAGCCAATGTAATCATTAAGAACAAAAAGAAAAAAAAATAGAAACTGTAGGGGTTGTAGACCGTATCGGGGATAACATGCATTGTGTCGAAACTACCTGGAATACGCGATAGGTTGATAGGACTTATGCTCTCTAGCTATATGTAGAATGGAAGTACAGTATTGGAGAGACTGGAGTGAATCTACAGCGAGCGTAGCGCGCCGAACATTTTGGGTTCTTATTAGGGAAATTGTCCTCTTGAGAGCAAAAAACAGGTAAACCATCGGGGAGACTAGTCACCGTCGGGGACTGCATACTTTATCGTAACGACTAAGAACCCCCAAATGACTAAGACCCCCCCCACCCCCCCCCCCCCCCCCCCCCCCCCCCCCCCGAAAAAAAACTGTAAAAATTCTCCTGATTTTTCTCTCCTCTTACCGTTTTTTTTTTTAATTTTTTTTTTTTTTTTGCTCTCCTTCATTTTTTCAACATCGCCCATCGCGTCCCCAAAATTTCTGTGGGGGGGCACTCTGCCCCCCCTGCCCCCCCTCTGGCTACGCTAGTGTTTGTCCTCCATTTCCTCGTTGGTCAATGGTGTCCCCCTTACACCATCATTGTGTCCAAGTTGCACCAAAGTCCATCGAAAAATGAACTCTTGAGGCCGCCTTGACCATTGCTGTCAGACATGACTGCAATAGCTAACAGCTTTTTCTGCAGGTCTGAGCTAAAAAATTGGAAGCACCATGCCGAAACTAAAATGTATTAAATACAACTGTACCCTACCTCGCCCTTTTCTTTCCCTATACAGCCCTTACTGTGGCATATCCACCCTCTGTCAGCCTTGTATCTAATCAATAAAAGAACAATCAATTGACTGTAGGCTAAGTAAAAGATGCGTCTGCTATAATTTCAAAAGATGCAAATCTCCAGAAATGAAGCAGTAAGTGCTTCATTTTCAAATAGGACAAGCTGTACTGTGTTTGAGAATAAACCCACCCAGAATGCATCAACTCAGTCACCTAATGTGTGTCAATTCAGTCACTACATAATCTTCATCAGCTAAGCAAATACAATTAAGTTCTGCAATTTTCATCCAACAGCCTTATTGGTTTGAAGATCTGATGACATAAAGCACTAAATTTGTTTGCCTCTAAAATCCTGAGGTCCCAAAATTTGAACAGGTACGATCGCCTTAAATCGTTTCCAATTTCAATTCCACCACAGTACACATGGCTACACAGCAAGCAGCATGTGATGACTGATCACCTGGTACTTGGCATACATCTCATGCTGTATTAAGACAAATAAACTATGTTACCTAAACCCTTTGTAATATTTTCAAAAGCTTTACTTCATTAACTTTGCCATACTACACTTCTTTCTTCCCAGTAACTTTGTCCTGGCTCTTACACTATCAAACAATGTTCGACACATCAGCCCCAGCCTATAGTCTCATGTTTCTGTAAAAGCAGTCTGATAATTACGGAGTGCCCGTAAGCATAACATGGTGCCTAACTTTCAGTGCACAACTAACTTCACTACAATAGAGAACTTTACATAATCGGTAAGATACCTATCTGTACATGCACACACAACACAGTAAGGGAAGTATGTCGCACTAGCGAGGTCAATGCATCTGTGCAATTGACTTGTGTAATGTGATTGAATCTTTCGGCATGAGATGGCAGAAAGTGAATAAAGTTTGCTGAACGGGTCCACTTAGCAACGTTTGCTGGAATTTTACCCAAATATATTTTTGTAAGGATTAAATAGCTAACCCCATAAATCGTATTTGACAGGAGAAATCCATACCATCCTTCAGCATTCTGAAAATTCATCATATGAGATACAACAAAATTGCACTAGCTGGCAGGCATACACTTTTGAAGCAAACCAAGCCCTTAATCTGGGAACCATGGGGTAGAAACGGCATGGTGACCACATAAGCTATAGGGCTAAGATGCATGCATGTCAAGTACAGTATTCAGTTCCATGGTGTATTCTACACAATTCTACACAAGACAATTTTGTTTCGACTGTATTTTGATGAATAACCCCAATGGAAGACCACCATCACCAATTTGATACCAATTCTAGCCTAACCTGTGCCAACTAATAATCATTTTATGGAGAGTAGCACAAGACAGCTCTAATAAATCAATGCACAAAAATAGTTAGATTTCACAACAAGGAACTCTTCCTGTAACAAGACTTAACATAGCCCCTAGAGCAGTTTGCTGCTAAAATTGTAGTTTTACAATCTCCAAAATTTGTCCAAAGGCTATACAGCTCCTTCTCTCTCTCTCTCTTCCCAGAAATTACAGTATGAAATTTCTCATTTTACTCATTTTCATCTCTGCATAATCTACCCAAACATCGCAATACATAGCTTTTAAGTCTAAGGTTCCAGAGGCAGCTAGCCCAAGAGGACCAGTAAAGTAATCCTGGATGAAAAAGTGGCAATTAATTAGTGAATCAAAATTAAGCTAAAATAGCTTGAAAAGAAAATGTTTGCAACATTTATTTTTCCATCAATTTATCTTCAAGGCAGCAATGGCATAACAACTTTATGGACAAAAATGGTAAACTAAATTTGAACTAGTAAATCATTGTACTCTTACGCATGTACAACTCTTTTTTTAAAATCATGTGCGCTGTGTTATTTCACAACTGACTTTTTCAATTCATTTAGAATATATCCTTCCATTACCTTCAATATGCAGTATTTCGTTTCTGAAAAATCATGAAAAATACTTGTAAGGAAAATAAGAGAAGGACAGAAAGAGTAAAAAGCCATTCTTTTAGAGTAAACTTAGGGACCAATCTAAATTTGGATTGAAAGATTTCAATCCAGAAAGAGTCATTCTCACTCTTTTAGAGTGAATATTCAGTTGTAATTTTAGAACCGTCTCTAATTTCACTCTTTTGGATTTAGAGAGTAGGGCTATAGCTATTAAAATTTCAATTTTAAAACACTAGAGTTCAGAGGAAAGGATATAAGATGCACAAGGTCTGGTTCAATGTCTTGCTGTCTCTGAAGTGTTGTAACACTATCCCTCAAGATAGTAATAGGCAGCTCTAAACCAATTCACTCAGAATTTCAAACGATAGATGATCTGTTTTTCAATGCATTGACATTCAACTCCTTTATACCCATCTCCCTATTTTCCTAGTCAGTTCTGTTTGCATTTCCACTCATGAGTATACAGTATCTGTGTATAAAGTGTCTTAAGAAATGTAACCATACAAAGAGGCACAGTACAAAGTTTTATAGGCAGGGGTTGGGGGGGTTCAATTTTTTTGGGAAAAATACTAGTGCTAATTTACAAGGGCTAATTCATGTACAGTAAGTAAAGGCTATTTTGTTAAAACTGCAGCAGACCCTTATATGAGACATGGGGGGGGGCGAGTTTTTAGCATTTGTTTAACATTTGGTATTTTTTTTTTTTTTTTGCCCTCCTAGCCATCTAACCATTTTTCTGGGGATGATTTTCATTGCTGTAACAGTGAATCAGCCATCAGCCCATATATTTTGAACATAGTACAATAGTCTACGTAATTAATTTGCATACAAGACAACTTTCACAAAATCTCCCCCTTCTATTGGATATAACTGTGTGAACAACACATCACATTCTTTAGTATTTTATGAGTTCAATTCATTTTTCTCGTATGTTTTTACCATGATAGTAAGTTGCAACAAGGACAAAAATACACAAGATGGGCACTACAAAAACAGGAAAATTGTCATCAAAGCTAGTGAAAAACTTAGATAATAAATATACTAACATGCTTTTTAAAAACACAATTAAACTACAGTAAAAGAAGAACAAAATTAAACACAGCACAGCCATAGGAAGCAGGGGGCTAAAGTCCCCCAGTCAAAAATGTGGTGAGGCAGATGTCCCCCAGTCAAAATGTGGACCCCAATCCCACCTCATTTTTCTATTGTCCAATTTTGGTATACTGTATCCCCACTGTTTGTATATTCCCAAACCAATGTGCCCTGGTAATTAGATGATCATTCTGTTCATAGAGCAAGGAACAATTAGCACTTACTGAACAAAGTATTTTTTTCTCTGTCAATTCTAAGTAATTGTTGTAACAGATTTTGGTTCACACTACAGTGTAGTTTCTTTGCATTCTGTTGAGCACTCTGTGTGACAGATTGCAGATTTTCCAGAGAATGACATTAATCTGGTGCTGCCAATCAAACACTCCTATATGTGAAAGTTGCCCATATCAGGTGTTAAAACTGCATCCTCAAGTGTCCTTGGTTAAGGTCACAGATGCAATCAAGTGAGATACTACTGATAAAAGAGTTTTTAACACATCTATATTGTGTTCAATGGTGGAGAGAGGTTGAGTTGAGCTAAGTGGTTGGGTCCACATAGGGGTTAGGGCAGTGCACATTGTAGTAGCTAGGTACCCAATGCCTTCACCTTTAACAAAAATCTATAAAGAAACTGCCACAGCAGGTCCACACATAGCTTACAGAATATTTTGGGTGAAAGATATCTACTAAATCACCAAGAATGACCTGACCCAGGCCTTGCAAAGTTGCATGTAAAGGATAGTGAAAAGCTAAACGATTGCAAGTATTTGAGTAATTTAATGGAAAGCTGTCTCTCGCACTCTACCTCCCCCCACCCACCCCACCCACACCCTGAATGTATGGGAGCTCTACCATATCTATTCTACCTAACTAAATTGGCCCTTACTGTCACACACAATACCTTATGTTAGGAAGAGGAAGGGCGTCCTCTTTCCGAGGGTGCCGGTGGTAACTGTGCTATCACAAATCTACCAGGTACTAATTACGGGTAGGTGAGGGTTACATAGGTAAACAGAAGGTAAGGAGGGGTGATGTAGATCCTTATGTTCCTTTTATTGCATCCAACCCTCTATATGCCAATTCATGTCTACCCTCATTTCGTGCCTCAACTGCCAATTAAGTGCAATGTAATGTGCTGCGGTCGTGTTACAACCCTTTTTCAAATTTGTATGTTTGCAAAATCACCAAAAGAATTATATTCAAGTGTTATGTAATAGTGTGACTCCTATTATTTCTCTCCTTGAAGATTGAAGAGTCTATTACCTTTCCCTCATGCAGACATTTCAGGTAACATTATCCCTCTTTCTCGTCTGATATTTGCCAATGTCGCAGCTGTGCATATGCCTATGGGCTTCCCCTTATCCAGTTTCCCATGATAGATATCATGCCATTGTTAAATGTGTGTCTCATTAAAATTAACAGTTAGTGTCTGAAGTTTACATTTTCACAGCTTTCATTGGCCATTTCAATCTGAGTAACTTGTAATTATTCAAAGTCTGAGCTTTACAACTATGGGATTGGTCAGTCATCCGGGTCTTTCCCCATTACCCTAGCGACTTTAGAGTGAAAACAACAACTGACTACAGTATGACCATATGGGAACACTTTACGCTCAATAAATTGTTTTCACTCCAACACATTGTTGTCATGTGGAAGTGACGTGTCACCGACCGACCCCATAAGTGACCGATGAGTGATTGGCCATCACGTGTAGGACGCTTCCATCCTAAGACTAATTTGTTTTAGGGTTTTTCAAAACTTGGACTATGCATGACTTCCTAAGAGGTAACGCCAGTTGCGAAGTTTTATTTGTTATAACAAGTATCCTTCTGCTCACATTTCTAAAAATCATGTTTTGTTGAAAAAGCCATCAATAAAAGGATGCAACCAGAACAGAACTTTGAATTTTTTACATTGTTTTTTTCTGTGTACTTGTTTTATCACAGCAGAGCAGCCAAGGCATTGCAAGAACCCAACATAACACAAGGGCTGGATCAAATCTGTCACCAATAATTTAAGACCGTTCCTCCAAACAGATCATTTCAAGTCAATCGTATTCTCTAGCATAATCTGAGTCCACATCTTCCTACCTCAAGAACTCCTTGACATTAAAACAGAGTCACTCCAATCAAGCAAAAGAACTGCACACTTGACTGGTAAATTTGGCATCGTGCCTTTCCTACGGTTTCCTGAGAAGTGCAAGAGTCAAACGGATATCACTGCAATGAATCTTGAATCATATTATTTTACCTTTCAACTACTCTTTTTGGACTTTCTTATTCTCCAGTTTAGTGCTGAGAGGGGTACTTCACAAAAACCGCCACTTGCATTTCTCAACTAGTGGTAAGATCTTCAGAAAATTTCGAGAATAGCAGACAGTGCTCGTATACAACAGAAGGACGGACAGAGATCCTCTCAATGACAGTTCTGAATTCTGCCTTTTGTTTGTGAAAACAAAACAATGTACATGCCTTTACTCCTATTAGTGATGAAAAATACCTCAATTTTGTTTAGATTTTTCACAAACAAAACAGTTAGATTTCCCTTCAAATGCCAAAATTTCCCTCCAAATACCAAAATTTCCCAGAAAGCAGCTTTCCAGAATTCCCCTTTTCATACCCATTCCCCCCTTTGGATGTATCGGTACTACTGACTAACCTCCACTATCTATATAGTGCAGGCATCAAATTTAACCACGTGCATAGCTACTGTACAGGGGGCCTGGGCCCCTCAAATGGTTTGTTAAGCCCCCCAGATATTGTGTGTGTCCTAGTAAAATTTGTACGAATTAAGGATGGCGATCAATGCCGTGACCCCCCATTTGATAACCAGGCCCCCTAAAAATTTCATCCTAGCTACGCCCCTATATTTAACGACCATTGCCATCAAACATTCCCTTTTTGCCGTAAAGCCCTGGTAAAATGACTAAAATCACGACCAATGCTGCCTTTGCTGCCCTCAGTATATGGCCTCCGTGCCTTACAGTATAGGCCTAATGGTTTACTGTACCACCAAACCTAACTGCGTAGTTCAAAAAGTTCTTTGCACTCAAAGTGCATGTGACTTTTTTCACAATGGGCTAGTACTACAAAGCCGAAGCTTTGGTACACTCCATTTACTTATAAAATGAATGTTACATGCATTGTAAAAGTATGTGAAACAGATACCAGTTATAACACATACTGGCTTTGATGCACAGGTACAGGATGTGGCTAAGTCGCAGGCTAGTTCTATTGCTACAGTGCTAGCGCACTGTGATACCAAAGCTCTGCCTTTCCGTAACCAAAAGCTAATGGAAGGACCTGGCTGCACCACATAGCCTAACGATGAATCGCACAAAACGTCAGTATAGAGAACAACTGACACAATGCAAAGCTCTGTTAGTGTTGCTCTGTGTATTGCGAGCAGAGAAAATTAATGCTGTGGAAGGGAAAAAACAAGTAGAAATATGGAGCTAAAAATAAAAGTAGCAGCATCAAAAAGCCTAAAGTTAGGTAGGTTTTTCCATTTGCATGTAAAACACACATTCCCCACATGTACTGTACCTTATTTACATTGACCTTCTTACAATAATACAAGCATGGAGCTACTCCAAGCTACAAGACTGTAGCAACAGGATTGGGGAAACACCAAGTTGTTTACAAAACGTACCAGCAATACTGTAGGATCTAAGTTAAGACCTTGCCATAGGAAAACATACATTAGGATAACGAAAACAATGGAACATGAAACTAACAGAAAAGAGTATGGTACAAGATGCAGCCCACTTTTGAAAATAATGCAAATACCTTTTTTAAGTCTTTCCCACATGCAGACTGGGTATATTCATGAATGTTTGCAAACTGAATGATTTTTGAGGGAGTCTGTTCCAACTCATACACTGGTATATTTGGTACTGGCCTCTTGTGGTAAAAAATTGAATTCAAATCAAAATCTCGGTTTGCTGTGTTTGCTAATGTAGTGTTATTTGGAATGGCCTTGGTGCCCTTATTGAGAACTGAGACTGTCCTTCATATCCTGACCAATATGGCCTTGATTCAGGGCTCGAAATAACGGGGGCCCATGGGCCCAATGCTCCTAGAAATTCGCTCGGGCCCATAACTTCTACTGGGAAAGGGGCCCGGTTGGCTCCTAAATATTTCAAGTCTAATTGTACAGTGCAAGTGAACCTCTCCATCCACAACTCAACGATCTTATATCTCGCACGGCCTGTGTATTCCTATACTAACAGTCGCTAAAAACTTGCGAAACACACATTATTTCTGAAATCAGTTCACATCGCTCATAAAGAGTCTGCTTTGTCACAATACGGAAGATCGCTCATGCAGACATACACCAATGTCAGTCATGAGTAATGTAGGCGGAGCCTCACAAGATCACCTGACGAAGACGGTCAGCGGGAATTGAACAGTGCCCTTCATTTTACTGGGTAATAACTTCCAGAGTTACGAGAAACATTTTGAAAATGTGTACTAGCCTACATGCAACATGGTCTAAGAGGGTGTGGACAGATTGGTTTCAGGCTAGTTTCAGCCTCAACTTGCCTTAATCATACCCATACTATACGTTTTCAAGCACGTAAAAAGCACCCGTACACTTTATCAGTCCTTTTTTATTTGTAAGTTTTGGGCCCCTTGATTTCTCATTTGGCCCCTAGATTCCATGGGCTAGGGGCCCGACAGGCCCACAAAGGTTAAAGGCTTATTTTGACCCCTGCCTTGATGCCCTCAAAAATACAAACTGAACCATGGCCAAATGGCATTGCCCCTTGACAGCTGTAGTGTGAAGCCTGTAGTGCACACATAAGCAGTGGGTCTCAGAAGCAAAAAGAAATAAAACTTTTGGATATTCTGTATCACTTGATATACAGTCCCTGCTTCCCTAACTACATGCACTAAGGTTTGCAAGCTCAGTTGTGAGGAACAGCAGAATATAAAACACACTAGGTGTGTACTATCTCATAGTCCATAGTTCTAATCTCTAGCCTCCCCTAAGTTCCTGCTGAAGTTCTCTTTGGCTTCTTCAAGATGAGTTACCTTTTAAGTACTGGTTCAATGAAGCTTGTATGTTATGGTATATGGGATACAAATAAAGCAAGGGTTCATACTGGATTCATTAACTTAAATGAGGGCAAGCAAAGAGATGCAAATACATAAAATAACATTGACTTTGTAACCTTGACAACTCATCCAAATTCAAAAGTACTGTACCTTGTTGTCCATTGACTCAATCCATACTAGGTGTACTGGATTCTTTTTTTATGGGGCTGCACATTTTTGTCCAAGAAATACCTCAGGGAACGTGAAAAAATTGCATGAATTTTTCCAATAATCCAAGGCAAAAATTGATTATCACCACAACCCACAGCCCCTATCCATCTGAGTCTGTGAGCCTATGACTCATTCTTCAGAGAAAACCGAAATCTGTTCCTACTTGTTCAACTGTGCTCTTATACCATCCTAACATGATGATGGGCCCATACGATTTAACTTAACAGCTGGTGTGGTTATGCATCATTTTCTACATACATGTATGGCAGACATTCTGAAGTTCACCTGAAAATAGCAACACAGATTTTGTCTTTTATTAAGCCTTGTTTTTTAACTGTTGGTTAGTTCTGATAGTACTGTAGATATCAGCAGGGCTTACTCTGTAACAAGGTTTTTTACCATCTTTCCAAAAGTCAATAGCTATCTTTTATGAGTGGATATTAGGAAATTGCACATTAAAACACCAGAGCATTTATCATGTGGACTGGCAAGCTGTTTTCACAGTCGCTGTAGGCAATATTTTGTTGAACATTTACAAGACATTTTTGTTGGTGTTAACATTTAATAACATCCAATCTGCATGAGAGTCCTCATGAAGTTCCTGGGAAAGTTTATGGATGTTATTTTTATAAATGCAGCCTACAGAAAGATTTCACCGAAATCATGTGATCACACGTCTCTTTGGTTTTGACCGGCACGCGTCCATTGTGTCACAGTAGTAGGTTATCCTGTGCGTGTGTGCTTTGAATACGCTTACTGCATCAAATAGCAACTCGCTATTGCGTGTGTGTTTTGCCCCTCAGTGCCTGGGAATGCACGCGTGTGACGTCACATGAAATTTCTCCATAGGTAACAGGGGTAATACAAATCTGAGAGGTGGGGGAAAACAAGGCTTTACCTAGCAATGAACAGTATCTCAACAGCTTTGAAAATGTACCTCACTGTCTCTGAGATGGCGACGGAGATGACCATGGAGAAGGCCAAAATTAGGTAGGAGGGCTTCTGAAATGGCCAAAAAACTGCTAGGCATAGCCTTCCACATTGATTACAAATCTGCACACATTACTCCACTTAATAGACATGAAGTCAAAACTCACTGATGTTTCACTTCATTTCATTTGTTTTTCCCCTTCAAGTGCTGTAACAATTTCAACTTAACATTATTGCAAATAATGAGAAGTGAAAGGAAGTGCTACTAAAAGCCAGACGGTTTGTCGGAGTGTACTCCGTAAAATGAACATGTAATATCATAACACAAGAAAAAAGGAAAAAGGAAAAACATAAACTAAAAAACTAAGAAAACCTCCACCCTTACCCTCCCCCCCCCCAAAAAAAAACTTTCAGATTAACTGCAGTCACATTCCCAGAAATCCAGAACCACAAGAACAAGGACAGCACCCCCCCCCCCCTTCCAAGAAACGATGACCCCCACCCTACCCAAATGGAAGAACAATTAAAGGGAGTAAATACTTAATGATCATTGATAATATATCAAGAAAAGTTGCTACGGAAAGAAATGAGGTATGCTTTGCTCTTCAACTGACTAGGAAACGGTATTCCAGAGGGTCACAGCATAAAAAAGAGTTTTTGTTGGAAGACGATGTGCCATTTGTGGTAGAATAAAACTTGTTCTACTAAAATAGACATAACATAAATACTGTAGCTTGCAATTGGAGGAAAAATGCCAACTTTTTTCGAAACACCTGGACCTGGACCCCACCTTCAGTGTCAGTGTGATGGGAGGCATTTCATACACATTGCCCCATTTCTGATCTTCAGCCCAACAGCTGAGGGCAAATTAAAACCCTCACCAGCGCTGCCAGACCTTAGGATTTTTACCCAGATCTTGGGATTTTTGTGCCCCTCTGGGTATTTACTCTTTGACTGTGGGAATTTGTTATAGATTATGTTTAAAATGTACATACAAAAACAGGTACAAACGCCAGGGCTATGGTTAATGGTGAAATGGCTTACTAATGCTTCTATTATGGTTTTAATTGCTTGACAAAATGAGCAATGCCTAAAATAACGTTTGGTTTTAAAAACACAGTGAGAATTTTGATTCTAGCACATGACCTTGGGATTTTGGAAAAAAACCTGCTGGGAATTACCCTGGCCCTCTCAAATTCTTCACAGAACACTGCAAGCATTACCCACTGCAATATCTATGACCCACGTGTACACAATTAGTTCATGCGTTTTTGCAATTATTTGCCAGGCTGAAAGAAAACCTATGCCAGTTCCTCTTAAACGTACAGTATTCAGTATTAATGAAGCTAAAAATCTATGAAAACATAAGCCATATCTCAGGCTCACTTTTCTGAGAATTACTTAGCAATTATTATTGAACTCTCCCTACACTGCAGCTTATCCAAGCACCTAAAGCCATACTGTGCCTAAAGCATTAAACTGATAGCATACAGTAACTTCAGCTAAACATACACCCTCTTGAAAGCTGAAAGTATCCAATTGATCTAGATATGTGTTACATAGTTCCACAGGAAATATGTGCATGATCATCAGCTGCCCAAGGTCAATTGCAATTTCAAGCACACCTGCCATAACAAAACCATAAAGGACTCTATACCTCAAGAAACCCTGTAGTGCATGTTTTAAATCTCAGTGATGCATTAACACGTGTACAGCACTACCATGCACTTGCATACATACAGCGCTCACCAGTCAACTGCTATTGAGAGGGAATGCATCAAACCTGCATGGGCATCAATTTTCACCACTTTGTGGAACAAGTTGACTATAAAAGCCCTCAAAGATCTCACAAAATTATTTGTATGTGGGTCCATTCCCAACCACTGCCCATATCTGCACAATTTTACCTAAAGCATTAATGGACATAGTAATTCCAAGCCAGGGTTTCCCCTGGCATTTTTTTGTGAGGTGGCCACCTCACAGTTTTTGTCCACCACCTCACAGAAATTTTCTAGCCATGCCACCTGTACTGTACTAGCTATAAGGAAGTATGGATAGTTCTCACTCACTGATGGTGCCAAAGCTGGCACTGATATTACCCCCATGAACTAATACCACCTCACACTCTCTAAAACCCAGGGAAAACCCTGCAAGCCATGCCATATTGACTGTCCTAAAAAAGTTTTCTTTCACACCCCACCATTCTATTGTCACAGTGGGGTTTTATCATGCTACCATACTTCTAACCATTATTGCAGGCAATAATGGGTACACATGTAAGTAGGAGGTGAGGAGGAGCCAAATAGACTTTCTGATTTAGGGTCAACTTCGTCAGCTTCTATTTTCTTACTTCACTGCCATTGTTTTTATTTGGTGTTCTTGTCTCTCTTTTAATTCTTTTTTGCCACCACTGCTCTTGTACACATTCTACCCTACTCCACTCCACTCCACCCTACAGCCATGGCAAATGCAAGGAGCTACAGTATGAAATGCATTTCTGTGAAAGATGTTCCTGTCAGTCAACTCTATCTAATTGGAGATCCACTCAAGCAATTTTAGGAGGCCAATTACTCATCAGTGCAAGACATGGCATCAGTTCTTGTGCAATTATTGAATCCATTACTTTGATTTATAAACGATTAAATTGTAGCATTTGCATCTAAGCAACTGAATAAATTGATGAGTTAGAATCAATACACTTCATAGTCAATATATATTTGCAGTTTTACAGGGTTCCTTTTGTAACCTTACTTAGCATATGAAAACCTTTCAAAGGTTACTATTCTTCCCTTAGTATACCTAACAGTTATTTTTCTTTGCAAGTTAATGCTCCCTCAGTGAAGCACATGTCTATTTCCTCAAATTTTTAGGGCGGCTGTTGCACCACTCCAAGCGTATTTAGGAATATCCCTAGATCTCTATACGCAATTGGTGACTATGCTCTGATCCACATATTTAACCAGTGGTATCACTCTTTAAGTTGTCCACTATGACTTTTGCAGTTTACTCAGTGATGTACCCAGAACAGTGCACCATAACTAGAGTAGTTCCAGCACATCTATAGGCTTTCTGCAGATTTTTGAAGCCAGTGAGGCAAGTAATTTGGTAATTTGTCCACTCTGCTTCCTGTGAATTTTCTCTCTTCATATGTTATGTAAATACTTTTACTAAAACTGATTGGACAGCAGTTGTGAAAAGGAAGTCATAAGACATCAACACAGAGTGTGTATACATTGTACATACACTGTAAGATAGAGTTGACTGACAGAAATATTTTTCATAGAAATGCATTTCGTACTATCTCCTTGCATTTGCCAATACAAGTACTGTAAACACAAACTAATGACCTAAACAGCAAGTTTAGTCATGTATGTATTAGACTTGTGGTCTCCCCATGTGCAGTGCAAACCCTGATCAAACTCTCAAGCAAACTGAGTCTCACGACAACCCTGAAATTGCTTTCTTTTTTGGTTTTTTTTTTTTTTTTTTTTTTGAGGAAACTGAAAAGCCAGATAATGGGCTCAAAAACATAAAGACATTAGACAGCTCACACACAGTAGTGTGTTGATATACCCTTGATAAATTTAAACTCAGCACATGCCATTCTATCTATCATTGTCCAGAAGGGTGCACTACACAATTGCTTTTCCTTTTAAACTATAGAGGCACCAAAAGTAAACTAATTAGTAGGGACAAGTTTTCTGATACAAGATTTTTCTGAGGCAAGATTTGTTGCCCTTTAGCCTCTATGTTTACACCAGGAGCAGACTTTTCTTCAGACAAGTAATTCTATACGACAGCCATTAAATGAGGACGAAAAACTGGATTGACATCACTTAGTACAGTACACTTTGTCAAGTCTGTCCAGGGAGTTGCTATTTGTCAAATAGCAACTCCCTGGTCTGTCTCGAGCAAATAAATTTCACCCTTTTGTCCCTGCCTTTGTAAACGCTTCCTACTATTTCTGATTTAGGAAATCTATCTGTCAGAAAGACTTCGCATCATTAAACTTAATGTACACATGACTATTTAGATCATTCTGTTGATCTTGTCTATAAGCTGGGAGGCCAATGCAACAATGGGTAGATAGGACATACAGTAAGCACACACATTATACACTGTCAGACATGTGACCACAACTGTGCAGAAATTTCAAATATTACACCTCATCTGCAGTACATATGTGTGTTGTTCATCTCTCAGAGAATATGCCATGCCATATTGAACCCGTTAAAAATGAGATTTCCGACCCCAGAAAACTGGACTTTCGTGAGGTAGGATTATATGTCACTTTCTAACGCCCAATGCTATCTCCATTGCCGAGCCAATTATCTCTTTCCAACAAGCTGTTTCACATGTCATGATCTGGATAATGGCAACGTCCAGCCTTAAGGCAATTGGTGAAATAGAGAAGGGAAAAGAGGTTTTTAGTAGTTTTAACGAGACCAATACATTACGGCTATGCTACTGAGACTTTGAAAAAGTGCTTGGTATCGATCAATTTTAGTAGCACAATATTCAGATTTTATCAAAGAACTGTACAGCACATTATAAACAAAATAATCAAAAAGTTGCTGCCTTGGTATACGGTTCCAGCCCTACTTTACAGTCCTATACTGTCCATAAAATTACACAGCCCATCGATCCAATAGGCACTTCAACCCATTGCTAATGTAGTCCATTGTTCCCATAGCCCATTGGTCCTGCAGCCTTCTGGTACAACAACCCATTGGTCGTAAGGACCAAGGGCTTTAGTATCAATTGTATACGTTTTACTTGATCAATGAGTTTACAGACTAATGTCATTTTCACTGTTAACTATATACAACAGGACGAAAAGGCTGTGAGTGCATGGGGACAAGCACCATTATTGTGCAATACAACTTAATATTGCTGCCGTGACAATGTAACTCTCAAACTGTTCATCACATTTCCAACAGCAAATTGTTCCACGCACAATACTGCAATGTCACCTTATTTTCTGTGAACTCAAATCAAACTCACAATACCTGAATAAACAATTGTAGCCCAGTCACATAAAACTCAATGAAGAAATCAGTGCATACCAAATGTCACCACTCACCAACATTACTGTGGTACTACAAAATGTTCAATGTATTCTCCCATACTTTCAAAGCCTTTAAGTATTAGCCTTTAATTAGTGTCTGACTTCACATTTTTTCTTTTTTCACTTGAAAGGTTAAAATTAAAGGAAGCCTTACCCTTCAGCTGTAAGCAATGTCCAAGTTTCTTGCACTGACAGGACTTACACAATCCACCACCAGACTCATAAAATCCAAACTGACACACATCACAATTTTTTCCAGAGTAGCCAGACTTGCAATGGCACACACCCGACCTGCAATCAAATCAGAAAAAGGTCAAAAGTCATTGATGGCCCTGGAAAAAACCACAATACCAAACCAAAACAGAAAATGGAAAAACTTTTGACAGTGTTTCCTGAAGCGTAGCTTCCAAGGCAAAGAATAATATCTTTCAACCATGGCCCACTCTAACGTAAATCAAGCTAAAGGTTGACGCACTTAAAACTCTATTGTAACAATTAAGTTACGGGCAATAAATTTGTTATTGCAAGAACTGCAATGCTAATAGTTTTCGAGGGTTTGGTGTTCTAGTTTTTCATTCAGCCTGTAACTCTGCCACACTGAGTTTATTCATGCCTGTTGCCACACAAGGTTACAAAGGTGTGGGGGGGGGGGCAAAATAATATTAACTTCTAAGGACTAGAGGGATATATTTCAGGGTGCCAGATATGTAAGATGTATTGAGGCAATAGTGATTTCTGATATAAATATTTTTCAAGGGGGGCAAAAGTTTTGATGGGAACCACTCTCCTACCCCCTTCCTTGACTACAGACCCCACTATACTGTGCTCATTCTCTATCCAAATAACAATAGTGCGCTTCATAGGAAAGAATTTAACTTTGTTCGTTCTTTTGAATGTAAACTAAATTTCGCTGAACACACTAAAAGGAAAACTGACAGCACAGGCAATCTCTGAATTAATCTGAAGTGGAACTGCCTCAATTCAATCATTCAAATTTATGTCACATACGTTTAACAAAGATAACGAGTTGAAACAAACATGCATGGATGCAAAAACATGTGATTCAATAAATGGGTGAATGGATAAAGTTGGTGTGGATATTTGAAACAATGGAGCTTAGCAACATTAGGGAGATCTAGAGTTCCAGTCCTATAGACAGGTCGAAGTACGGCTGGTTTTTCACCGAGTGCAATCTGCAGTTTACAGGCAGACGTGACCTTCTACTGGAATTGAAAAAGATTCAAATTCATTTTAAAATACTCAATGGGAAGGCCCCTGACATAAGGTTTCAAAACATGAAGTATATCTGTGTTTCTTTCATACTGATGGCCATGACACGTTCACCAATCATGCTCATTAAATCTTTCCTCTCCCATAACTCTCCTGATGCAGCACATGATCAGAACTGTCTGTTAGAGACAAGAAAGTATAGCTGGATATCAAATGTTCAATTTTGCAAAGTCAGGGATTGAAAACCTCAGGGAAGAGAGACTGAACTAACCATCTGATTCTAACCCATCTCACTTGTATCTGCATGTCCTCAACATAAAATAGAAACTTTTCTTCAATTTCATTGTATGTATATCTATCAAAATGTAATGTTTTTATAGGAAAACAAGGACCAAAAGTTGCAAGGAGGTCTCCACAGACCTGGCAAACCAGGCAAGGACAATCACCCTCAGGTGACAGCAGCCTATCATAGAGCTTGAGTACTATCAACTTTGCCAGGACTTAAATGTAGGAATACATCTGTGAGCATTGATGAGAAACATAAATTTCATTCTGTGGTGATAAAACATGTAAAGTGAAGTAATAGCGCCTCAGTCTTGCAATCCCCCCATCCCCCCCCCCTCACCCCATCATTCATTCAAGTAGACCTTCACTAGTTTGAAAATCCACAAGACAGAATCTTGACAAGACTTGGAGGCCCTGATGCTGACCCTATATACTGTAATGCTAAATCATATCCTAGCCAGAATCTAAGTCCTACCCATAATTCATTTCCTAAGAATCCAAACAGTATTACTCTCCAGAATCCTGATCTTGTAACCCTCAATAGCCCTAAACACTAGGAAGATTTTCCATCTAGGAGACCCAAGTGTGTCTTGCCAAAAGAAAATTACAGGGGAGGGCATGAATTAAAGACGTACTCATCCGGAACTTACCTCTCTAGCTATTCTGATATCAATGAAACATCCTGGACAAAAATGGGGGAGGGGAGGGGGAGAGAAGGGAGGGAAGGGGAGGGAAGGGGAGGGAAGGGAGGGAGGGAAGGGATGGGGGCAGGCTTCCCAGCCCCAAATGGCAAGATGCCTCTACGGTAACCTTCTGTCTAGAGGGATTCCCCCATTCAAGTTGTCCTCAGCAACCCTGACAGACTTTCTGATCTTATCCAAATCAGGACAAAGCGATGTTATATAAGACTGACCTTATTTCAGGAAGTACTTGTTAGCCTAAGCTGGGTGTAAGCAACAGATTAGAAACTCCCATTTCCTGACTGGAGAATCTCTTAACACTAATGTAAGAATTTTGATTTTATCTTTCACGTTTAATGTTTCTATAGGAATGGGAAAGAACTCCCAATCAAATGTGTTTTACAGAGATAATATAAAACAATTTTGATTATATTTATCTCAATGTTTCTCATCCATGGAGAGACAACTTTCCAAGTTGTATGCTATTTGGTAATCTTGCAGGTCATACTTCAAATGCATGAACTTGATGATAAGCTTGTTCACACGTCCTGCTTAACTTGCAAATTATCGTTAAAATGACAACTGGTATACTGTAACTGAAATTCCATTATAACCATTTCTTCCACATTTTGCATGTATTAAAAATTGGCTTGAACAGCATTGCACAATTTTAGTACGGTTGTTCTCATGATCGACTCAAAGCAACATAGAAGATTAGTGGATTAGCTATCTGTGCATTTACAGTCGCTCATTTAATAATACCACTGTCTTTTCAATTGCCATATGTCAAATTATCAAATGTTAGTAACAGATTTTTTATTTTCTTTTAATTTTTTTACCTCAACATTTATTAATTTATTCAAGGGGGGGGGGGATTCTTTTTGAGGGGGGGATTCTTCTGGAAATATACCAAATCAAAACCACTAACAAACAGTATCAGTGTTATAAACAGTATATAGCATGGAAGACTAGTCCCTACTGTCAACATAAATGAAACATGTTAAGAAAATAGCTAGTGGTATTGACCATCCACAATTTACAATTGAAGGTGAAAATATTTTGGGGATTGTAAATCAGCCGTAGAGAATAAGTATGGGTATGGGACAGTAAATTTGAATTTGCATGACCCTACAGACCAATGCTAACGAATATTGATGCCACACTTCAAAAAAGGATTTATGCTTTAAAAATAATACTTTAAAAATTTAAAGGTAGTGCTGACATGTCAGAAGTATCCATACTTTATCTAAAGCAATCTTGTAAAATTTGCACTCATCTCCCTTGTGGGCTTCTTGAGATTTTAGCAGATTAAAGTAACCATTTTTGCTCCACAGCCAAACCTGCTGTCACTAATTGCTCTCTGAAGAAAATATGTTTATCGCACATTTTTTTTTTTTTTTTGAATAGTACAGTATTATAACTGCAACAGATGTGGAAAGCTTTATTAAATCTCTGAGCATGTTCAGGGTTTTTAGTCCATAGGGCAGCTGGTACAGACACTAACTCCTGGTTATCTACCCCCCAACCCCAAGAAAATTTTCCTAAGAAATAGAGTTTTCAACTGTCTAATTCTCGGCACTTTTAGATGTCAAGCAACCATACCTGACAAAACTTTCCCAAGGGCTGGTGCCCCACAGTTTAAATTCCTTCCAAGAATGGTCTTCGCTCTCTTCCCAAGAAAAACCCTGCATATTAATGTTACTTTTGCCTCACCATGCCATACATTCTGAAACCCATCTTCAACTCATCATCCAGGACAGTGGCACAGCCAGGATTTCTCTTACAGGGGACCACACAGTATGTTGTGTGACTGCCGGCCTGGGAGAGGAGTCTAAGAGGAGGGGTGTCCCCCTCCCCTTTGAAAATCTTTTGAAAAATTAGGTGTCCTTACAAGCAATCTGGTGCTGCATATGCTACCTTGAAGTAAAATTTGTGCTCAAACATTTACATATTTTAGGTACTAAAAAAATCGGCATCAGTGGGGGGGGGGGGGGATGGCCCAATGGCCCCCTTCTAAATACATCACTGATCCAGGGCCCAGCATTAAGGTTTGCATTCTCAGCTCATTAACTATGAAACAAATTAAGTCATCCAGCTCATTCCATCCTCTCATGTCACTGCACTGCATGCTCTTCCTTGAGTTTCCATTATGGAGGGAATAAACATTCTAGCAGGGTGGCAGCTCCCTGGTTCTAGCACCTGGCCAGCTAAGCTGCAATTTTGTCCTTTGTTACTGGTAGGGTATAGGTTCTTGATTTGTGGTTTTCAATTTGAGGCGTCCTGGCTGCCAAGGTGCCATGAGGGTCACTTCTGTTGGTGTCACCTAGAGTTGAATTTTGTTGCTTGTAAAGTTGAAAAAGTTTAAAGTTCTCAAGTTTAATCCTTTCTGATGTTTATTGCTTCTCTGTTACTTTTTTAATTGCCTGTAAGTAAAGGCATTTCTAACTAAACTTGTAATCCCTTCTTTAGGGAAAGCCTCCTCCTCTTTTTTTCTTTTTGTCTTCTCTCTTTTTTTTTATTATTGTGCTTATTGTGCACACTTTCATTTAGGGAACCCATTAGTGGGCAGGCCACTGTAACATTAATAACAGTTGAACAGTGAGTTCTTGCTTACCTGCTTTAATGACTTTTAGAAACACAGGAAATTTAGCCCAAACTAATGTGCATATGACCACAGATTTACAGGAAATATGATCTATGAAGTGCTTAGTAAACAAATCTTATGGATGTTATTGCCATTTTGAAGTAAACTGATACTTCAGTATCAAGCAAATCTGATGCATACTGTCCGTACAACTACAATTACAATACTCCATGCTAGCAACGGCTTCACTGTAAAGGTCAAATGCGGTGTAATCCTGCTTCTGACCAATAAAGACTAAAGTGAATGGAAACCAGCCTCTGTAAAAGTTTTTAACCCAAGGATAATGTATAAATTATACATGTTTCGGTTCAAATTTTAAAGTCCTGTAAGTTTTTGACTACCGATTTTAATCCAACTTAAAACACTGCCAATGGGCAAGCCAGAAGATCTGTGCATTCATACGTAGTAAAATGGAGGTAAGAAGGAGAAAAATAGACTTTCCATTTGTTTCAGAAAATGATTTTGGCCAATGATCACACTTGTCATCTCAGATGATTAAGCACTTCATTAATTAAAAAACTAAAAACATACATTTCATTTTTGGTACTTACAATTAACATACATGAGCATTAAACTAGGCAGGCCCCAAATTTCCTCACATATAGCAATTAATTTCCTAATTTCCCTCTAAAATTTATTTATCAGGTGGCCACTTCCACAGATTCATTAAATTTCTGCCATGACTGCTTCTTCATTTCAAAAATAGCACCTAGTGATGGAAAAATAGCACACAGTTCCATTGACTATAAACTCCTTGGGAGATGGGGAGAATATACACCTTATTCCTCCCAACTTTTTGGAGATGCTCCCACTGACTTTCACATTACTTTAAAGTAACTTTTACTTCAAGGGTTCTTTAGCCTCTTTTTATAATCTCCCCCCCCCCCTCCCCACTTTTTCAAACAAATCCCTGCTAGTTGTCCCATTGGGTTGAAATCTTAAATACTAAGAACCAAGTACACTTTGTACAGTTTAACCAATCAAGTTAAATTACTTTTAGTAGGTCTAACTCCTGTGTGAAAAGTTGGTCATGCGGTTGAACCCTGACAATTTCCACCCGGACAATTCACCCCCCACCCCCCAGGCAACTTCACAACCTTTCCTCAGGACAATTGCCAACCCAGACAATTTCCCTCTGGACAGTTCCCACCCATGTCAATTCCAAATTTTATAGTGGAGGAAGTTGTCCTTAGGATGAATGTGATGGGAAGGAATTGTCTGCAGAGGGTGGGAGGGGGATGGAGAATTGTGCCTGGAGAAATTGTCCAGTGGGAATTGTTCATGGGAAGTTGTTTGGGGGAAATTGTCATAATGCATAAGAGTTCCATATAACTATGGTAAACCATTTTCACTCCGGACACTCTTGGCTGCCCTAGAGTTTGTCAAGCACCTGCAGACATTTTTTTCTGTCCTTTTTCTTTTTAACACATTTTCTAGAAAATCTGAAGAGCTTCAGAAATTTGCAAAAAAAAGCCCAGGATTTCCATAAAATCCGGAAAACTTACATCTCTGCAAAAAGTGTTTCCTTTTCTTCCATGAAATGGACATCACATATTCAGTTAGCAGTACTTAGCATATAGAGGCCATAGGGCCAGTTATACGACGCTACTTCAGAGTAAATATTCCACTTTTCTTGGAATCAAGACTCCTATGCAATTTTCAACACTGTTAGAAATATACTGTACCGAAAGTCATACTTTGGAGTATGCGTGTTTTAATTTGCAGGTGGCAATAAAGTACATTAATTTTAACACAAGTAGCTCTTTGGTCTTTTTCTTTATTTTATCACAAATATTCCCTTCAGTTGACCATTACGATTCTCTGACATTTGTAGTGTGGCACCTCGGCCGTAGAAGATCGAGCCAGTTGCGGAAGCCTAATGGCATGTTGATACTCATTGTTGGACTAGTAATTGACAAATGACAGTTGCTAAGGTATACATATGTTAGTCTTGTACCAATATTGCTAGTATAGCCGATATTACCGACACTGATACTTCAGTTCTCAATATTGGCTGATACCAATCCTATATCAATATCTGAAAAATAAGCACTTCTGCAACTACGGGTACGTGACACCACGATGAAGTGTCCTTCCAACTTAATCAGGTAAAATATTGGATCTTGCATCCAAAAATACTCAAACAGAGTACCATTTTCATAACATATGGGACGATAAATATATCAGCTAGGTTAATTTTGCCGATACTCACACAGGATGAAAGTAGGGAATATCGGCCGACACCGATGGTGAATACCAACAATCATTCTGACACCAACACATTTGTCTGTTAGGTTACTTATATGTCATTGTAGGAGTCGCAAATCCATTCAGAATTGCAACTAATAGGAGTAACACAGGTACCCAACTCCAAAATACTGGAGTCTCCCCAGCCTAATGAATAGTGTTTTGCTTGTACCCTTGATCCTGGAGGTATGGAAGCTGAGAACATCGCGGTGGTGTGAAATCTGATATGCCAGTTTTCCTGACCCTTTCTTCAGTAAATATGGGGAGGAGAAATCAAGATATGATTTCTTAGTTTTTTTTTTAGTTTAACACCCCTCATCAAGAGAATGATTACCATTTGAAGATTACCTGGTGATTTAGTTTAATCAGAATTATTCCCTCTTTTCGATGTTCTGAACCTGGACTCGATCGCCTAGAAACCTTATTCCTGTCTGGTACTTCTTAATTAAATGGCTTTAATAAATAGCCCCATGCTTTCATGTCAAACCGATGCTAACAGCACTTTAATGATATGCTTTGTTAAACTAGAAACAACTATTTATGGAAATAAGTCAAAACAGGTTGGCAACCCTTTACAAGAGACTGTACATATTGAAATGAGCTCAAGAGGAGGCAGTACTTAGATTTTGTTAGTTTATTACAGAAAGTTAGAGAAGATTCCAGAGATACCAAACGTCAATTGAAATTCATATCAATACCTAAAACCAAACTGATGTTCTCAGATAAGCATCAAAAAGTGTCAAAACATACAATAAATTGTTTTTCTCTGACCACTGAAACAGTAGATCAAATCCCCCTATTACTAATCTGGGTGTATACACTTGCAGATGATAATTCACTTTTACAAAGTTTTACAGTAATCCAGTGAAAGTTGCATAGAACTGAAAGAGCCAAACAATGTTACTGGTTGACCTCGCCAGTTCCAGGTGAGCTTCAGAGAAGGAGATTTTGATCTATCTCCTTCCCAGTAACAGTTCCCTGGTTACAGTTATTCTCAGTCACACTTCCACCCTATTAAAGAAGACTGCTCTTGAGATATGCCCCAGTTATCTAGAGCTCTTTTCGGCAATTAAACACAGTTGCAATGGTACTATTTTGTCTGAAACTAATGCAAAATTTGTATAATTATCACCCATGGAAAAAGTAATACAGTAGGAGACAAAAGAGATGGGGCTAGGGTTGTGTCGAATATAATAATGTACTTAATGCAAAACATACCCATCACAACCAAGTCCAACTGAACCTGGATGGCTACATTGGCAGGCTTGACACACTTCCTCTACACTTGGTCTATAAAACCCCTGGTAGCAAGTGGAACAGTCTGCCCCTGTATGTCCTTCTTTACACTGGCAGCGCTGATCACTAACGATGTCACAGATGTTTGGGTCTACACTTCCGTAAAGATCGCAAAGGCAGACTGTCAATAAAACAAAGATCATTTTAAGGTAACATAAAATTTAGAAATAAATGTTCCTGGTGCATAAAAGTTTTCCTCTTTTTTTCAAGTTTTGTTTTTATTATCAATTATTTTATAGTTTCAGTATATCACGATGGTGTCCAGAGTTAATCAAACTGCACAACAAAACACTAAAGAAATGACCAGGGACTGGATTTAGTAACGTGGAAATAGTTCAAGAAGTCAGACTTACGCAGCTTACTTAGTATTTACAACAGGAAAAGTGCAAGTGTGGGATATTTACATGCAAACTACTGAGGTTATCGACATTGCACTGTAAGTAAAAATGCATAGCAACAAAAACTGAGGTGCTTTATATTAAATAGTGTCGCTGCACATGGAGTAGGACTGCACATGTAAGTGCAGATGAATATGCATGTTTTTCAACACTGACAATTAATGGGAGTGGTTCAGGATGCTACAAAAGATATAGTAAGTGCACTAACGAATGGCTCTTGCATTTCTTGCAGTTACTGGATGTGTATCTTTACTTCAACTAGTGGCACGCGCGCCACCAGTGGCGTGCAGCACCATTTCAGGTGGCACTATTTGGGCCAGCTGGCTGCATGACAAATGGAACAAGCAGCAGAATTTACACTATTGCTCAGTAATTAACACTCTCAATCTGTCAACTGGGCCCACTTACGAGTATCCCGGTAGCAACAGTAACTGTAGGAAACAGGAGGGGGAAGCCCCTGTAATGCAAGCTTCACAGTTGCAAGTTCCAATACAGCGACGGTACACAGAAATGTTACTATGTGAAACGCTACCGTACACAATTTATTGTGAGTGTTGTGATCAGGCATTATAGCCACGGGGGCACGTGTCCCCAAAACATTTTTCAATAAAAGGTCTTGCACTCAAGGAGGAAAAATTTATTACAAGACCAGCCTTTTTGGAATACAATTAAAGGAAGAAAAATGTAAAAAAGTGCACCATTTTGCATCTAGAATCCTTAAATATGCGAAAATTTTCAAAGGGATGGGGGACACCCCTCCCCCAGTCCAGCGAAAGTCCAACATCAATGTGCCCCCTCCCAAACTGGTTATTCTGGCTACAGGCCTGGTTGTAATAACCATCGCTTCCATATAATTACTCCCACAGGACGAACGGTCACCAGGTTGGATGGTGGCACTCCTTGTATTTTTATTCAATCAAGTGGCACTTCACTGAATATAGTTGAGAATGCCTGCTCTAGCTTCATTCTCTTTTCAAAGCAGTTAATTTTATCACCGCTAGTTTCATTATCAGTGAAATTAGAGAGACTTATTCACATGTGACAGAGTACACTCCAGTGTCAGCTGAGAAAATATACTTAGCCTTTTCGATTTGTTGACAATTTCCAATCTCGTTGATACCCAGGGGAGGGGTTTCACTCAGGAGTTAATGATGTTTCTAAATAAAGTATGAGGCAAGGCAAGGTACAATGGATCACACAATTAATGGAAGGAAATTTTATAGTTGTTTTTTAGCTTGAATTTTAACAGGTAGCAATGGATTGTAATGGAAGGAGATTTTACGGTTATTTAAATTTTTGGCTTGACTTTAACGTTTTTTGCAGAAAGGTGATTGGTAGGAATTTATGGTTGTTTTTCAACTATATTTTAAACATGTACTGCAGATGCTATAAATCAGGCTACAGGAAGGTCTACTTTGCACAAAAAATGCGAACAGACCAACAGAACCATTAACCTGCCCACTAAAGGGAACCTAAAGGTGTTTGAACCTACAAGGAGAAGTGAAACTCTTAAACATCCATATTGTGCACTACAGATTTGGGGGATTCCAATAGTTTTACAGTCAGGAATGGCAACAGGAAGAGTGGCGAGTCCTGCAATGATGTCATAACTGTCACACGGCACACACATAAAAAAGTATATATAACGTGCAGGGGACTAGCCAAATCTGTAAGACTTATGCAATTGGCAAAGGAAGTGATGGGGGAGGGGGAATGGGGACTTAAGTCCCCCTATAAACAATATAGGGCCTATATATGCTTGTCCATCAATTTGCAAGGATAAAAAACCCTCATCTCACCATGCACTCTGTGAAATTTATCATGCTTTTTCACTAAAATATCCAACTTTCTCCATGAATGTACTTCAAAAACTGCACATGTAGCATCAAGTTGCATCTAAGGACCCTCAAATATTCAAATCTTATTCTAGGGGGCAGGACGACACCTCTTCTCTTAAGGCCCCTACCCAAGGATGGCAGTCTAAAAGTTCAGCCCCAACTGAGAACAACTTCCTACATCTACGGCCTACAGTACTTTACAGGCTATTCAAAAGGCAAGGAGCAGAATTGCCAGAGTTGGAAAATCACACCAGCTGACTGTCGAATGGAGAACTGGTAGTGAAAAAATAAAGGATTACTGTAGTAGTAGTAGTAGTAAAAAAAAAAAAACTATTCCATTAAAAGTTGCAAAAGAGCACAAATCAGGGAGTTGCTCTCCTTGCACAAATGCAAGCCCTTCCAGAACACAACAATTAGGCTAAATGATATTTGTGAACATTTCTTACAGAACTAGAAATTACCCAGGAGTCCCAACTGCAAGGAAGGTTGGCTACTCGGTTCATGGTGAAGGGTCTTGATACACTCTAGAGTAGTGCCAGGTAACCCACCCTCCGTATTCCCACCCCATAACCCCCCCCCCCCCTTGGCACCAACTGTACATACATCTATGTGTTTCTACAATGCTACCTCACTGTGCTTGTCATAATACATCTATTAAAAAGCTCAAACTGACTCACAACCACTCAATTCTCCACTCAAATAAAAATTCAACTCACTAAAGTAAGTTTTTACCTTATAAACATGAAAGTACTACCTCTGTGGTACTTCCATGCTGTAAAGAGGGGATACTTGAGACAGTTTCTGGTTATTTTATTTAACTCAAACATTGCACACTTAACCCAGGTCATTTTTACACATGATTTAAGGGGTTCGTCATAGGTATTTGTTGGACAATTTCTTTTACTTTTAACTTTGGCACATCTTTTTTTATTTACTTATAACTGCCTCAAGTTACCCGGGGACCGGGGTCAAGGATGCATGCTTGAGACGGACACATGATTCTAATTCATGGAGTAGAAAAATATGTTTCATGCTGTCTCTAGCATAGCTTAAAAGGCTCTCAATTGTTTTTATAAAAGACTAGAAAGACTAGTTCTATCCTTGCAAGAGCAAGGATAGAACAATGTTTAAAGACAATGTCCTAAAGTGTGGATACCTGAGACACTTTCAGAAACTTTTTTAATATTACCCTAAAAATGTAGGTTTGACCAGGGTAAATAGGCTTGACATATATATTTATTTTTGTCAGTGTCTTTTATTCTTTTGTAACTTGGGAATTATTTTATTTACTTAAAGAGTGTCTTAAATTTCCCTGGGCAGAATAGATTTTCCACATTGTTGGGTGCTACTCAAAAATTCAGTGGAATGAAAAACAATAGTCCACTTTTTAATAGAGACAATTACAAAAGTCTACTGGTATAGACACTAGTCAAGCAGCTTCCTCCCTGTTCGAGTTGCAATCAGAGTTTTTCAGAAGTCACAAGTACAGTACTTCTGCACGAAATTAATTAGGATTCATTAAAAATCCCTCTAATGAATAAAGGTACCTTCACTATTTGAGACAGGCATTTATTAAGCAATTATAACCTTGTACAAAAATAATGTCAGCGAGGTACAATTAAAAAGACTGGAATTAGGGTAATTCACTAATGAATCTTTAGCAGTAGAAAATTGTCTCACACTTCTCACGTGTCTCAAGTATCTCCGCTTCACAGTATAGTATTTCCACTTCCCGTTTTCAAACTCAAACTTTAAAATTGCCTTGAAAACTCAACCCAACTTTCCCTAAAATTCATTTCATGCATACTGAAGACTTAATAGATGAGTAAATGTCACAACATTTAAAATGCTTCAAAATTCCTGTCTCAAAGGGGAATATTCAAAGTGCCATACCCGGCTTTGTTGACATTTTCAATCTTCACTCGATCTTCTGGGACAGGTAGTGCCGTACACTGCTACTGGTAAAAGCTATCATATGCATGCGCCAACTTCTACTGTAGGCTGACAAATGTCATATTGTGCTATTAATGTGATGCCAGAAAATTCTCACATGTACTGTAAATTTTAAATTGGATAACTCGGGGCCTCAGAGCCAATTTTGAAGGGGGGAGGCTAATCACAGAAGCAGCCCAATATGTGTGCAAGAAAATAAAAGCCTATTATCCCAGTTTAAGGAGGCCCAAAATGTCCATGGCAGAAGAAATGCAGGGCTAAAGCCCCCCTTGCCCCACCCCTGGTCTCTGCAATCCCCTAACTCAAGACTCGGCTACATTATGGCAATCAATTTTACCAAACTTTGATGTATGTAGCTGTACAGTCTAACTATTCTCACAGGATGCCATCTACTCACAACCCCCATACCCCCTCTTCCTATCCCATAACATACCCATCCAGCCCTCCACCTCCTACCCCCAGTGAAGGTGACATTAAGCACTATGTGGGGAAAGCATACTGTGTACACAACTTCTGTGGAACCTGCATTAATTAGACAACACATGATGATTAATGAATGAAAATAACTTACATGAATAAGACAAGACTTTTAACTGTCTTTATAATTAACTCTTGCTTTATTTTCAGCTCCCTAACATGGTACTGTACTTCATGCACCCAATATTTACTTATATGACAAGATCATAATATCAAGGCACCTTAATGCCTCTAAAATATGACAAGTTAGACACCAGTCTACACTTCCACCATATGCTATAGTATACAATACATGCAAATACAGTTGTATGTTCGCGCAGCAAATGGTCATGACAGCTACCATACAAAGGGGCAAAGCAACTACTTTTCATTCATAGCTCTATTCAAATGGAACAAATTGAAGTCCCTTAATTATGCCAATTACACGCAGAGATGCCCCAGTACCATACTGATGAAACATTTTTTTTCCAAAGAATTTCCTTAGAGACAAACCAGTTGACTTTTTAAAGGCCAGTGGCTACTAAATTATTTTCTTCAAATGTTGCATCACTGATACATGAACATATGAACCCATGAAGTTTTCGTCCAGTAAAGCAATGCATAATATAAAAGCATGTTTATGTCATACACTACAGTGTCCTGTTGACAGCCAACACTTTACTCCCAAAACTATTATGTATCATAAAAATTGAAAACTATGTACTATCCTGTTTATATCGCTAAAAGTTTGCAGGTGAAGCTACGTATAAAGGCTACTGTATCCAATTGACACTGGTTAATTTAATAGTTTTGCCTCTCTCACAAAATGTGTACAGTATACCAAATTATGCACGTGATATATTACCTAAATGAACCTGTTATAACACTAATTATGAAAATTAACACACACCTGTCTGGTATTAGTTATAAACAGATATATCACAGAAATAGATAAGATAAAAAAGTGCAAAGATGATAAATTTGTCAAAAAGCAATAAATCTCGTACTAGCAAAACATAAATGGAAAGAGACACCTGTTATAAACAGCAGACAATTATTGTGACAGTATAGTCCTGACAAACCAGGTCAGCTCTGAAATCAACACGCTCTGGTCAATTTCAGGAAGGGAGATAAAACAACTCCTGACACATTTTATGACGAGAAACAAAAGAGAATTTCTCTCTCTCCCTTTATGTCTTAGTTTAATTGTCTTCAGAAATCTTAAAATAGCAGTTTGAAGTGCAGTTGCTGTTTCACCAAGCACAGCAAGATCTTATGTGTACTGTACTAGACCTGCACAAAAATTAAACAACTTAATGTACTTCCAAATTATGTATATTTTTCTTTACAATGTCTACAAATAATTCAAACTGTACCTTAAGTCAAAACTTACTTCAAAAAATATATGTTACACTGAACTTCAATCACGAAAATGAAAATGGTTCATGATTACCCAAAATTTGTGATGTTACTAATACAGATTAGAATGACATTCTTTGCTTTACTTTGTTTTGTCTGAAGATAATTTGTTCTAAATTGTGATCAAGTAACTGTTCTTGAATGACTTGACTATGCAACCCCTCTCCTCACAAAATCTTATGCCAGAAAGGCGCAATTTTTTCCACAGGTCCCTTAAAAGCAGGATGTGAGATGTACGAGAAAGACATAAGAAATTATTGTGCAATCAATTGTTTCAAGTAAAGAGAATAAATTGCAACATTTTATACCTCAGCAACAGAATCTATAAGCTGGGATGATGGGTATTGGATCCAAGCACACAGCCAAGAAGGGGGAGGGACCATAGGGGGTTCACCCAGCCCCCTGGAAGTTTTCACTTATCCAGAAGATACAAAATTACCCTTGCCTTAATGTACAGTATCTCTCCCCCTGAAAAATATCCCCCCTCCCCCGGAAGCTTTGTCGCCACCTTCAGTCTATACCTTGTTTTGCTTGGTTCGGGGAGCTGTCTTCCAGCTCCCTGCTTGGTTGGATAGATCTATGAGATTTATTTTCTGTCACAAAATACTTTTTGAAATTTTAAAGTTACACTATAACCATGGAAGTATACTACCAACTTCCATGTTCAAAAGAAAGGACCAAAATGCCAGCATTGGGCCCATAGTCAGGAAGAGGACACCCCCTGTGACATAGGTGAAAAGGGTCTGTACATTGCTTGGAGTTGAAACTTGTTTTGCATGGTTAAGTTAAAACTTTTAAGTGGCTCTTTCATTCATTTTTCCAGTAAATGGTGAAAGGTAGGTCCTTGAGTTATTTCATGCAATGGGACCTCAAGATACAAAATTGAAAAATCTGCATGGCCTTATTATTAGGGTCCAGCAGAATATACATTTATTCAAATAACCACATAAGAGCACATTCAATCCCACGGAAAGAAAATTCTGTAATACTGCAGAATTTTGATATTCTCTTAAAGGTCAGAAGCAGTCGCCCCAAACTTATTTTGAAACAATAGCTAAATGTCACAGAGTTCTTCTTATTTCGCTTCCAAGTATCTTTCATGATATTTTAGAACATAAATATTGCATATTCAAGGTAAATCAAGCAGTTGCTCCTGGTAAATTTTACAATTGAGTGAGAAAAATACTGTCACATGATTCTCAAGAGCCATTCAGGAAATAGGATAGTCTACTATACAATTCTTTATTAGGGTGACTGCATTCTCCCTTTAAGTACTGAAATTCTGGTAATTTGAAATACACGTAAATAGGAGGTAAGGGAGGAGCAACATAGACTATCAATATCAGAAGATGTTCCTGAATTGCAGGTTAAAACAGATATGCATACAAGTTTATATGTATTTAGTTATGAACTTTACTGGTAGTCTCAATGACTGTGCATGATGCATTGTGCTATTACATAATGTGAAGCGAAGATACAGGTAAATAGAAATCTATGCATACTTTGAGTAGGCAGTCTGCAAATGCCATACCTATACGTAGGACCTATACTTTATACAGTATTTCCATGGGGGGACCAAATCTTGGTATACCGATATACACGTAGTCACGAGAAATATCTCTAGTGTGAAGGAATGACTGTAGAGGCAGTACAGCTAGCATCTGCTAATTAGTGTAGGCTTAGATATCAGTTGTAATTTGCTCAACAGTAGCTCCAGACCTAATCGAAGTTGCACATAAAAGGCCTAATTAACAGTATTACTGAATGGAATACCAATGTACAGTACTCATAGTGTGAGGTATTAGCAATATTGGGAATGAGTATCCATGTAGGCTGACTGTAGGCTTTCTGTTCTACTGCATGTGCAGCGCCTGTTTTTGGACTATAGCCCATCAGGTAATGTGATTAGAAAATATAAGCAGTCTACTACCTGACTACACACTGAGATTTATTAAGTGTCACATCAGTTGAACTTGTAGCTACAACGTTGCACTAGGAATCATTAGAAATAAGCATGCCTAAAATTTCAGGGTTTCTATTCATTAAATTTGAAATGTGGTTTTCATTGCAGAAAATTTGAAAACTTGGGTTTATTGTACAAAATTGGGTTTTCATTGAACAGCCTACCCCCCTGGAGAGCAAAACCAAGAAATTGGTCAGGGCAATTGGTCGTTGTCAGAGATTACATTATATTGTATTAAAGTTCCTCAATGAAAGTAGAAAACTGCCCCAATGGGCGGGACAGCTTTTCCCGACAGGGAGCCATGGTCCTTCAATGCCCCCCCCCCTTCTCCACGTGGCACCACCCTCAGACAATGACTTTCTTGTACTCTGTCAGTTGGAATCTGAACGAATTATTATGCCAGACACTATTCCAAGGTAGATGGGACTGTTCACTTGTAATAAATCTGGTTTACCAGCAAAACAGAGTTGATTCAATTACTTCCTAAGCCAAACAAACCTGTTTCATGATTAGATGCTCCATTCCCAGCATATCCTCTTTAAAGGCAGTCCTGGCAGTCACCCCAAACAAAGTGAGTGTATCCTGTCACTCTAGTTCATGAATGGCCTATTTTGATCATGTGACAATATTTTTGTTAGTGAATTGTGGAATTCAAGGAGAATTCTGCCTTGCTTTACCAATTGTTCGTAATAGTTTTGTTCAAAACGTCTTCAGAGGTGCTTGTAATGCAATAAGAGGAGATTAGCAAGAGTTTGCTGATTTTTCAAAGAAAATTTTGGGGCGACTGCCTATTGCCTTTAAATCAAGGTGAATGCTACATGCACAAAAGTTAACTGGATTTGGCCCAACCCTGTCTTAGAATGGATCTGCAGAGTCTGCTCACTGAATTTCACTCCCTCTATAATAAGATCTCTTTTTGTTCAGCTCTTCCATGAAATTGTTCACTTCCCTTACTAAGGGAAGCTCTGGCATTAATATATATTACACCCTAATTTTTCCCACCCTCCCCACCAAGAAAGACTAAAGTTAAGCCCCATAGGACTGTTTTTAGTTGTGAGTGTGGTATAGGTGGTGTATGTTTCAAGTACCTACTCTATACTTTGCTTTAATGAGAAGGATCACCCAAATTGTAGGTCAATTTACCAATTTCCTTGGCAAAAGAACTTAATTAGCCATTTGTACATGCTCAGATACAGCAGCCAGGTTATGCCAATAACGATACTCAGGGCATATGTATAGCAACAAAACTAACTCCCATTGGGACAATGATTAAAATTTAGAACTTACAGATGGCAACTTGCAAAGATAACTGCAGAATGAGTCGCAAATTTATGTGGATATTTTTGCCCCTGTAGGTAATTAAGGCGTGACGGCATCATCAGTCTCCTAATTAATCTCTCACTGTAACACTACTGTATGTTATACATGTATCGAGGTCATTCTACACTGTATTCATTTTTAATAACTATCTGTACTTACCACTTAGCATTTAATTTCTGCAGGATGTGACTTATTCACAGACTGCCCCACGTACAGTACACAGCATACAGCATAGATTAATGTTGCATTGATATATGATAGATAACGGAAATTTTAATTCACCATATTGGCTAATACTTATCTCATAGCATTAACTTAGAAATGGGCCCAATTGTGTACACAATCATAAGGTGGGCTATAGAGGCCCTATACAATATCCTTTAGAGGGTCAATTTTACAGAAGTAGCATAATTTTAGGGCAAGGGTCAAGTCTGATGGACATACTGATCTCAGTTTCAGGGGTCAACATTTAATTTCTCTCAATGTTCCACGGAACAGTGTTTTTCCAAAACTGCTGTTCTGGATCAGATTTTATTGAACATTCCCAAATGTTTATATTGTAAAAAAGCAAATTCTTTTATAGAATTTGTCCACTTACAATTATACACAGGTAAAATGAGTTTTTTAACACTTCATGCCAGTAGGCCATATATAGGCTTGCACTTGCAATAACCCAAAATCCTGCGGTGAAATACATGCAGAAATGATGCAGGACAAACGGGCACTGCACTATAGTCCGACTTTTCTAAATTCCGACTACATGAAGATCAGTGTTAAGATAAAGGTTAGGCTAGCTGTGTTAAATAAATATAAACCCTTACCTGTATAGGTCTCTGATGGGTTCACCAGAATTGAAATACCGCTCACTGAGACTCTGGGGCTGAGGCAAGGTATAGAAAGTAAGAGTTCAGAGTTTAAACACTCTCTCTATATATTTATATATATCACTCAAATAATACGCTGTAGTCACAAACACTTCTCTAGTCACTGGTTCACTAAAAGCTCTGGTAAAACTTCACTGTGTAACACTGATTCTCACATCAAAAGTTCTGATATACACTAAGCACTAAAAACCCCACCAGGTATCCTGTATGGAGAGGAGATAAAATGCAAAGTCAATATTAACAAATCTCCCCCTTTCTCTTTTGGAAACAACTCAACTTCTGATAGGATACTGATGAGGAACACCATAGTTCTGTAAGCTCCCCATTTGTAGGATGTCCATAAGTTCCTTACAAGATGCTCCATGTTTTGTCAAGCAATTTGAAATTTGAGCTCTACTCTCAATCCACTTCACACTAGAAAGTTCTCCTTTATTAAGCATCTCCTTGATGCTTCCTATCTCCACCCGTAAACGCTTTTCACTCACTGCTTTGGTGGAGTAAATGTTCTCAAATAAGGATTTGTTGTCAGTACACACTTCAATTGGAATTTTATTTTTCTTTGGCTTGTTAAAAACCACCTCTGACAGCAAATAGCCAAGACAATATGCTGAGTCAAGACCATCAGCCATTGAGAGGGCCTCTGCAGCTAAGGTGCTCCGCACAACTCTTCGAATTTTCCCAGATCGCCAGGAGAGAGGACAAGACCTGTTGTCTTTTCCAGTCAAAAACACAATGTGACCACCAGCACTGGAGACTCCATCTGTTAAATTAGCATATGATGCATCACAAAATACTGTCAACCTCAACTGCTCTAAATCTCCCAAATCAGGAAAGAGGATGTTGCTCTGTTTTAATTTCAACCTTTTAATCACCTTGTTGGCATGTAGCAAATCTTTCACTTTAGGTTCTCTCGTTGCAGTACTAAGCTCCAAGGCATCGTAGCTCACATCAGGTCTGGTTTGGTTAGATGCCCACTGCACTTGACCTATGGCACCTCGTAATTGGGTAACTTCACTCTTTTTGAGTAAGAATTCTTTTTGGGTCACTCTTTTTGTTGGAACAGGGATCTCAGAAATGGAATCTATGTAGGGATCTTGTGTGAGCATGATCCCATCCTTTTCACGGGCAATCTCCAGGCCAATATAACGGAAAGCACCTTCTCCCTCCTTTCCAATCTTGAAAGCTGACTTCACCTTGTCCACCACCATTCTTTGGAAGTCTTCTGTTGCAGCCCACAGAAAGTCATCAACATGTAATATGAACATGCCACTCAATTTCTCATCATGATGCCAGTAAAAAAGTGCCAGGTCCACTTCTGAATGAGAGCATCCATATTTAGTGAGCTCATCCCTCACACTGAAATACCAGTTCCTTGAGGCATCATTCAATCCATAGACACATTTTTTCAATTTCCAGATTTTGCCAGGAACAGCAGCCTCTTTTGGTGGCCTCAGAAACATCTCACGATTAATCTCATTCCCTTGTAAAAATGCAGCTTTAATATCTATGGAATGACATTTCCAGGAAAGGGTAGATGCCAGTGCCAGAAAAACCTTCATTGTCTCTTTAGATACTGTTGGAGAGTCAGCCTGAACACACTTCTGCTCTTCAAAGCCACGAGCCACAAGTCTAGCCTTGGCAATTCTTTTTCCACCAACTGATTTCTCTGTTATCACCCATCTAGTGGAGATTACTTGCTGGCCACGATCCTCTATCTCCTCATATACTTGAAATTTCTTCCAACTGGCAAGTTCTTCATCTTTGGCAACTCTTACTTCTGGATCATCATGTCTGTGTAAGGGAATGAAAACAACATTGGCCTCTTCACTAGTACCTGCCTCATCTGTCTCACCTGAATTTGTCTCCACAACTTTCCAATCTTCAACATCATTATCAAAATCCAGCTCTTTTAATACTGAAGAGTCACCCTTTTCCTTTACATAAAACCACTTGCGGTACTTTCCCGTAGCCTTTCCAGATCTTTGAACAACTTCACATTCAATCCATTCACTCCCGCCAGTCCGTAAGTAGGTGATGTTTTGTTTAACTTTTGGCAGGGCCTGAGTAGACCGTATTCCTCTTCTCTGGTCAGCTTGGTTTTGAACTTGGGTAGGCTCTCCTTCTTCTCTGTCATCCAACACTGTCTGAGGAATGTCACTGGAATCATCTTCCTCTTCTACTGGCTGACTTAATGTATCAGCATCCCCACTTCTTGTTTGCAAGTTTTCATGATCCTTCTTTCCTTGTATTTGTGGTCTGGAGTCATTTACAGGCGGTCCGTCCAACTCTTTCTCAAGTCTGAGCAGACGGCAGGGGTGCACTCTCACATAAACACTACCATGACGGACAAACACCACCTTGCCATCTTGTCCGAGAACTTTGCCAGGCCCTTTCCATTTGTTACTATCATCTCGCTTGTAATACACCTTGTCACCTGGCTGAAAGAGATCATCGGAACTTCTTATCTTGTGTCGAAGGGCTCTTCTTATTTTCTCAGATGCCTCAGTTTGAATGAATGCTTTGCGACTGGCATGTAGGGCATTTAAATGTTTTGCAAAGATGTCACTCACTGTGGTTCCATCAAGAGCTGGAGCTTGGTCAGAAAGCACTGATGGCAGGTTGGGATTCCTGCCAAACACAAGCTGATACGGGCTATACCCATAAACCATCTGCAATGAATTCTTGGCATTCACTGCCCACACCAGAGCCAGCTCAATGTCCATGTTGGGGTAGTCCTCCAAAATCTTCTGAACGCAATTATCAACCACTGCATGATTTCTCTCACATAGCCCATTTTGCCAGGGACTGCTGCCTGCTGTGTTCCAGACCTCAATGTTTAGATTTTCAGCCATATCTCGAAAATTCTCATTGGAAAATTCTCCACCATTATCAGAGAGAAACTTTCTAGGTGCTCCCATACCACTGCCAATCCATAACTTCATAACTGTGTCAATGATCACCTTTGGGGTCTTTTGGTAGATAACACCCGCCATGCTGAAACGTGTTGCAACATCAATAATGTGTAAGAAATAGACGCCACTCTTCCATTCTTTGAGATCCAATGCAACAACTTCATTGAATTCTCTAGCCACAGGCAGTCCAACGACAGGCCTAGGAGGTGTTTTCTTGTATCGTTTAATACAAATATCACACTTTGATACAATTTCATCAACTAAATCCATGGTTTCCTGATCAGACACATTGGCATCTTTCAACAGGTACTTCAATTTCTGTGTAGTTGGGTGGGCAAACTGCTTGTGCAGCTTCTCAATTCTCTTTCTCTTTTCTTTAGGACAACTCTCCTCTTTCACCACCAAAGCCTCAACTGTGTCACCAACAGGAATAGTAGTTTCTACAATTGGGATGCAGTAATGACCAGAAGAAGTACACTGGAGATCCACAGTCTTTCCAAAGATGGTGGCACAGTCATTTTCTAAATCAAGTTTCACCTTTGCCTTTTTCATAGCAGGTTTCCCCAGCAGTAGAGGGATATCACTCTCCACTACATCAGTCATTACTTGGCATTTCACACCTGCAATTTCGCATGGGATGGTGACTTTCTCCTTAGACTTCAAGCGCTTTCCACCTCCAAATTTGAAGACTGTGTCACCTTTGCTCCTTATTACCTGTGCCTTCTGTTCCTCTTCAAGCATATCAATATAGTGAGCCATCCAGGCTTCACCCGCCACGGTTGAGCTGCACGCACTGTCTAGGACAGCGGCACCCAAAGCCTCAGTCAATAATACTTCTGTCTCTGACTGTTTGTTCCCAGTGAACAACACAGCCTCTTCCTCCTTGTTACCTGTTTGTAATACACTTCTCTGCATGTTCTCGTAAGAATCTGGGCAGTCTTTTAGAAGATGTCGGATGGATTCACAACTGCTACACTTCAAAGGGTACCCATCTGGCCCAAGGGGATTAAGTCGCTTGGTTACACCCTGGGTATTTTGTCTACCTCCCCTGTTGCCACAACCTCTTGTGAAATTCTTGGTTTGATCAAACTGGGGCGTGTTGTACCTCCCACGTCCATTGCCTCTGAAACCCCCTCTACCAGTAAAGAATGCTGTTTCCTGAGTACTGATAAAGGATGGTTCGGTCTTGATGGCTGCACCCTCTTTAGCTTCTGCTGAGGACATAGACTGTTGTCCAAAGAACTTCTTCAGGGAGTTCTGCATTTGAGCAAACAAATTGTCTGGTTCTTTATAATCCACAGCTGTGAGCACTAATTGTCGGTCTTTATGCTCTAACTGAGCACTCTCCAAAAGTTTGAAGGCCAGAACCGGTTGAGGCAGCTCCATCTTATATTTCTTGGTTTTATTATACAGCTTTTCAAATTCAATTACAAACTCTTCCATAGTTGTCTCTGCTTTCCTTTGATAACGATCGAAGGTGGTGTATGCTTCATAGGCAGCAGACAGTTCATCCTTCTTAAAGACACTGTCCATAAACTTGATGAGGGTTGCAACACCTGTATCCTTTTTCAATTCTTCAAGATCTACTTCACTGAAGACCTTGTCCCTTATAGACTTGGCTCCCTCTTCAGGAAGGGATAAGGCAACAGCCAAACCATGCTTTTCCTTTTTAAGCTCTGTGACTTCTTGCCAGGCTTTAACTTCTTCGATCCATCTGGCATAGGGTTTCTTTTCACTGAATGCTGGTGGGGTTTTGTAACTTGCCATGATGCTGTATACCTGTAGTTGTTCTTCAGCAACCAGGCTCTGCTACCATGTTAAATAAATATAAACCCTTACCTGTATAGGTCTCTGATGGGTTCACCAGAATTGAAATACCGCTCACTGAGACTCTGGGGCTGAGGCAAGGTATAGAAAGTAAGAGTTCAGAGTTTAAACACTCTCTCTATATATTTATATATATCACTCAAATAATACGCTGTAGTCACAAACACTTCTCTAGTCACTGGTTCACTAAAAGCTCTGGTAAAACTTCACTGTGTAACACTGATTCTCACATCAAAAGTTCTGATATACACTAAGCACTAAAAACCCCACCAGGTATCCTGTATGGAGAGGAGATAAAATGCAAAGTCAATATTAACAAGCTGAGAGTACTGCAAGTTACTGTACATGTGTCAGAACATGAGACATTGGAACAAAGAGGTACTGTATAACTGAATACACAGTAAGCATGCAACTTTCTGTAAGCAAATTAAAGGCAGTGGGATTTGGGCAATGGCAAAAAAGTTACACTGCAAGCTCAAGGTATACTATTCTTTGTTTGAATTTTCCTTTGCGTTGGGGTTTCGTAATATAGCAGTCATCCATTTCTCACACATACAGGCCCACACATTAGTGTCTACTTTCTTGCGGTATTCATTGTACTTATCTGTGAAATGATATCCTTCTAGGTTTGTCCCTAAGTAGCATTGTTGCTTCAATGATCAAATTACACATTTAGTCGATGGGGAAGATCTCACATTTAAGCAAGAGAAAATGCACCATTGACCTTGTTTGCTACATAAAAGTACAGTTATGTGCCTAAATACAGAATAGACATGCCCTGCAAAGGGAATTACACAGTTCAGATGTCCAACCTACAATTAATCACATTTAAAATGAAATTACTTTTATTCTCATGTAAAAATTTACGAGGATGTTTTGTTATTCACAGTGTGATTATCTTATCAGAAATTAGAATTTATGCATATGTAACGTGTTGTGGAGAAACACTGTTCCAGAGAACAGTGGCTTTTGAAAAAGCACTATTCCGACACAAAAACACTGTTCTTGAAACAGTGGGAATTGCAGTTTAGAGTGGGATTTGCAGTTTAGAGATGCCAAATATCAAGATTCAAGAAGTACTTGGAGGTTGCATATTAGCAATAAAAAATTTGCTCTACAAATTTTTTGAAATATTGGTCAAAAAGTATCAGTGTTTTAGACAGACTTTGCCGATACTGCTATTGGATTAAAATGACGAGTAACAACAAATACCCTTCCTAATCACTGATTACCCGTACGAAAATGTAAGGTTGACATTAAAGTGATATGGGCCCGACATTGAGACCGACACTGATTTTTGGCCCTGACATTTGAAATTGTGGGGCTAACTTTTCTAATGTATGGGCTGAAACAAAAACTTAGGCTCACAACAACTGTTTTGTGGGCACAACATTGAGGACAACACTGGACATGACAACAATGTCATGCCTAACAAGACACAACTTTGCAACTTCAATATTTCTAAAGGCTGACAATGGCACATTTCAACATAAACTTTTTAATACTCTGACATGGACACAACATTCAGACTTTAAGTTTTCATACCCTGACATGGGCAGATTATTTGTCCAACACCAGTAGTGAAGTGTTGCTGTTTCCCATATATTTGGCAGCAAGTACATAACATGGGTCATTTATCAAATGATGTAAGAATGTGTACGCAGATCAGACATATATGCAAAATAAATATATTTTTGTGCTGCACTGTTGTTTCGTTTTCACCATGTCCCTCTGCAATCATCATGTGCATAGTTACTACTTACTGCATTTTTGTTTTAATTACATTTCATAATTTGTAATTACTGAATTTGTGATATAATTTCCATACCTTTTATGGTTAACAATAACATGCGTATAGAATATAAATTCAAAATTAGGTAGCTTTTTAACTTAATGAAGAAGTTCAGTTCTCATAGAAAGAACTCCACTATTTTTTAAGCCCTTGTTAATTTGTTCACGTGAGTTAATTTCCAATCTTCAACTTTTAAAATGTCTTACTCTAGTATAGCACTAGAATTTGTTTGTGAAACGGAATGGTTTTAAGTGGAATTTTAGGCTATGTTTGTGGTAGACAAAATTTTCCTAACCCCTTTATAACCATGACTCATAGAGATGGTATGATGGATAATTTAATGGTGGTAGGGTAACTTTATTTCCAAGAAATAAGTCTAATTGTTCTCACAGGAAGAAATTTATTGCTTTGTAGTTGCCTCAGGAACAATTTCTTTTCCCAAACTTCCATTTTGTAAATGATGCAACGTTCATTACTCGTCTTGAAATGAGTAATATTTTAGCCACAAAAAGCTATTACCAGAGTTAATCAGTAAGCTAGACTCAGTGAATGATTTAACAGCAATGGAAGACATCTTTTGTCTGTATTATATTGATGCAATATAAATTCAAAATTTTTCTTTAATACGTAACATCTGGTAAATTATTTTCTGTTAATGCCTTGATTGATACAACCATGAATATTTATGCACATGTCTGTGCATATTGTTGGCTTGCAGAATCCCACAGTTGAGTCAGATCATCCCATAAAGAAAATAAATGTCCGCTGGGAAATTCCCATACAGTTCTCGCTGCCTTATTAACCAGCTACTGTAATTTTACGACAGAAACACCCACAATATAAACAATCCCACAAATTTGAAAAAGATCCTGCATATTAAAACTACTTCAAACCGGGGATTCAGCTCTGATTTCATTTTCTTATGCAAACACTGGTTCTTTCCTCCATATACCACTGCAAACACACAAGTAATCTTAATACAGACTATTTTTATGTTTTTTTCCTTGAAGTATACAGTATTGTTTTCAGAGAGCCTTGAAAAGTAGTCTGTGCAACACTAATTACAATAACAATACCAATTATTATTGATTTTGATTCTTCATGATTAATGAATTTCAGCAAAAAAGGAGAAACATTAAAAAATCAAAAACATTGTATAAAGATGAAAGGGATAATTAGAAGTTGGTTTTTAGTTTTTATGGTTGGACTAACCCCAACAAAGTGCTCACAGGAAATGCAAAACATGTGATAAACCAGTACAACCAATTATGAGTTAACACGGCAAAAAACTGCCAAAAATGCCTCCCACATCACTAGAAATGGTCAAATGGCACTTCCTGTGCATAGATATTTCTGCATTTTAATGCCCAAATATATGAAAGATGGATGATAAACTTACTCCCAAAATTCTGGGTGGGGGACATTACTGCCCCTGCTATCCCCCTCTCCTATGTACAGCCATGACTGTAGACTTTGTCTTTTATTGCAGTACCATGAATACCTACCGATAAGACTCAAACGCAAATTTGCATTATGTAGCTACGGCTAAATTTTGTAACATATTTTGGGTGTCAGGCACAAATCCAGACATTTCGAAGGGGGGGGGGGGGACTGAAAGCCCCCTTGAATATTCTCGTAGATTAACATGCTAAGTTTTGCGAATTTGTTATTGTTGATGTGGCGAAAAAGGGGTGGGCTGAGGCTGGGAAAGCCCCCCCCCCCCCTTGGATCTGCGCCTAGCTGTGATAAAGTACTTGTACAGTAAGCACATTTTCTGTGAGCAACTGAGACTGGTCTACGAAGCAATGTGCAGGTTTTGAGTGGATTCAGGAGAAAAAGTACAAAAGGTAAGGTCAGCATTCTCAATGAAACAGGCATAAAAGAAATTAGGGATTTGTAGGTCAAAAGTAGGACAAAAGGAAACTTTCACAAGCTTCTTTAATCCATACCCCACCGGCCTTGATACTGTAGCATCTTAATGATGCTTTCAGACATTTTTTCACTTATTTTAAAGTGCCATTTAATGCATTTCTTTTGGGGCAAAAAAAGGGCAAAAAGAAAAAATAAGATAAGATAGGATTTTCAAGGGACAAAAAGGGAGTGGGATGAACTGTTCAGCTCAAAAAGAATGAGAACTTGGAGTTTCTTGAAAACCTGAATACATAATATTTCCAGTTTATACCACAAATAAAGTTCGTCAAGCGAAGAAGTTTTTTCCATGGTACCTGGCACAAGCATCACTTAGCTCTGAATGGAAAGTAGAGATACTTGGAAAAATTTCCTCTCATCAATGAGACTGAAAAATAAAGGAGTGCTTTTCTAATTGCCCTGTATCACTGTTATGGACATTCAAAACTTCAAAATCTGGGGGCAACTTAGAAGCATTTAAAGCATTTTGGTGAAATTTCCATCCAATTCCTACATAAAGTTTTGGGGATAGACAGATGAAAAAAAAAAACGCAATTTAGTTAAACCAAAGGGAACTAAGCAGCAGCGATGTGACCTCCTCACTTTGATGAGCAATACTTTGTTTCTAATTCTAAATCTTTCAATCTATTGTTTTGACCTTAAAATTAACACAGGTATGTAAGTTTACCAAATGGTAATGTTAAGTTTAAGAAGGTCCCATGGATGCCTATCATGCACTCACATTACAAAAACTATGACACTGTGGAGGAGAAACATTTAAGTTTCAAAGAATATGATAAAAATGTTGATTAATGTGAGATTAAGGTATCAGCTTATTCAGCTATGCCTGCTGTAAATTCACTTTGAGTCCAAATTATGTGATATCTTCACCACCTTAAATCTTGAATCTAACTACACATACGAAATGGATGCAAATTTTCTAGAATACTTATATTTAGTTTCTTTCTGACATACAGTATATCAAAAAGTTTTGGTTGAACTCCTGCTTTCAAAAAAGTACGCAGAGCATCCAGGGGCCCCCTGGAAGGTTAAAATTATTTTAAGCTAAAAATCCCTATATGAGGTCCTTGCTAAATACCCGGGAATCCATACTAAAAAGCAGCACATATTTTTAAATAAGATATTTTTAGTGTCATCTCAAACACCACCACTCAATTTTACAATAATTATGGTAATCAGTTATGGTAGCTTTGATATCTGAGATCAAAAATGATGTGACAGCCTCTAGGTAGCCAGAAAATACTGCATAAGATCTTTACATAAATTTTACAAGTGGTGGTATGTTTAGATCTCAGCTGGTGGACTTCTAAGAATTTCCTTATCCTAAGTAGACTAAGAGACAAAGGGAAAAATGTACCTGATGCCAACAGAAGGAAGATTTCAAACTAAGGTTCTGCACAGTATGGTAGACAACAGTGGAGAGTGCTGATCTCAAAATAAGATTAAAATTACAGTAAGATTTTTGTGAGGTTCTGAACCTCACAAAACTCTTACTGTAATTTTTACAATGAACTTTACAATTGTTGGCAAATCACTAGTCAGAGTTGCAGTGAAGTTATGTTCAAAGCATTTTAAATTTAATTTTTGTCATAATTTAGAGTACTGGAAATAATACCAAATAAACCTGAAAATCCATGTAACACCTTGTTAAGATAAATGTAAAGGTACAGCAGGCATTTTAGACAAGTGTAAGACGATGCTGAGAAAGTATACATGAACAAGGAGTAAAAAGAAAGGACACACCACAACGATAATGTGGGTTCAGTCTCTGTTTCTTCCCATCTACGTGATTTGAACAGGTATCAACTATCAAGGCTTGGAGAAATTAACTATAACTGTACAAAGAACATAAGTGAAAGCAACTGCTTGGAACCAATGCAAAAAACTTAATGAACCACACCTCAACTGAGGACTCTTTCCAGCCTGTACCTTAAACATTCCGATCATTTTTCGACATATTATGAAAATTAAACATAAATACTCATTGAGCAATCATTTCTTGCATATTCATTACACAAACAAAAGTAAATCTTACATCACTCCCCCTGGGGGTATGAAACGTCCTCGTTGCTATGTTATTTACAAAACCAAAGTAACAAATAATCCACTTTTTCATATTTCAACCCTTCTTAGAAGAATTCATATGTATGAAAAAGTGAATTATTTGTTAGTTTGGTTTTGTTTTTGTTTTTGTTTTTTTTTTGGGGGGGGTTGGTTTTGTTTACCTAATGAATATGCAAGAAATGACTGCTCAACGAATATTTATGCAGCTGACACATGATGCAATGATTGCCGGCTCCATTCCTAACAAGTTCATTACCTTGCATTCTCAGGTAAAGTGCTTAAATCTCAATTATCTCTCACCCAGAGGTAAAATACCATAGTAACTGTCACTTGAGGTAACTTGTCATTTAATCAGAGTATATGTACAGTAGTCACTGAAAGGATTGTAACTGGGACCGGTCCGTAGAAGACCAAAGATAATTATTCTGCATGTGCTGCAACTTTGAGAAGGACTTTTAAGATATTAGCAACTTATTATTAATAATATACTCTCTTCTGGCTCTAGATTTAGCTTTGTTTTGAGTGTACTTACAGCTTTTGTTAAACTTGTCAGGACTTGTTATTGCAAAAAGGTTCACAGTGTCTTAGAATGTAATCATATACCACAATGTCCATGCTCCCACTTTATCCCCCAATTCGAATCCCTAATGGACATTCAGCTGAGACATATTGGTGCTAACCACAAGAGTGTTCCCATTTGAACCCTTGCATGAGATCTGACTGCCTCCTCCAGTTCAAATGACAGGAAGTTGTGTCACTGAATGCATGTCAAGTTTTTTCCCTCTGTATCATGCCTGTGCTTTGATCTCAGATCACCTTAATCCACCATGTGTTCCCACTCGTTTCTTGATTGCAGCCTGCTCGAATCTAACTCTGATCCTCCCAGAAGGGATAATCCCCTGCTCCAGTCAGATTCAGATCAGATCTCCTGCTAATGTACTCATGTGGGAACATACTCAAAGTTTTAAATTATAAAAAAGCTGTTTTCACTCTGCTGACAGCAAGTACCGGCAAAACACTGATGCCTTGTTCAACAAGAGTACACCAAAGTCATTTGATTAACATGCACGCACAGAAATGAATGACATTGCTTTAGACATGAAAAGTCAAAAGCATCTCATTTAATAAAGTCTACAGATTAGTCATGCTCTATACCCTGACATCTAAATATCAATCATGTAACTTATTTTCTCTTCAGATTTAAGTGGAACTGATGAGGTTGCCACATTAAGTAGACTTCATTAAAAGATCATCTTCTCTTCAGTAGCAATTTTGTGGTCATGCTACACAGTGCTTGCTCTGTCAATATTGACTCATCATACCCTCTGTAGATCAGTAATGAAATGCTGAGTGCATATACTGTACTTTCATACAAGAATAGAGGTTTTTCATTGACATCACTGCATCATCTCACCTGTCTTCAGGGTTGGTACCAGGATTTGCCAAATAAGAAAATGAAGCTCCCAACTGGGGCCAGCAGAGGGAAACCCTGACAAGGGCAACAAGTTCAGTTCAGGAAAGATGGCAAACATGTAAACAATTTTGGGTACTTATTAAAACACCTGAAAACCCTTTTTGATCTGTTCACCATTGAGGATGACCAACTTTGAATCAAATAAGGCTCCCTGACAAAACTGGACAAATTCCCCAATGGGCGACCCCCTCATCTTCCTCCCTACCCTCTTTGTTAGGAATTTTGATTCTAATTCCATTCAAGTGTTAAATGTACATCAAACTATCTGGTATCCTGCTGTACCTGGTATCCCACAGTTGTGGCTGTTAAACACCCTTGCACATGATGACTGCATGGGTATGCAATGCATGATGCCATGTGTAAATCCTCTACTGGACATGGTAATTTGAATGATTATACAGCATTATCTCAATCTCTCCACAGTTTAATAACTTTCAATTTATGTCACGTACAACACATAAATTCACATGACTAATCACAGTCACTCTCATGTTGTCAATAAATCATTTCAGCTTCCCGACATGAGGTTAATGACCACACTGCCATAGGGAAGTACAGTACCTTAGAACCAATACAATACTGACAAAATTGCACTCTTTTAACATGTGCCAATTAAATATGCAGTGAGAACTAGTTCAACATGTCATATATATATATATATATATATATATATATATATATATATATATATATATATATATATATATATATATATATATATATATATATATATATATATATATATATATATATATATATATAGAAATTTAATATAATTCCTTATCTAAGCATACAAATATTCACACAAAAATACCAATAATTCTTAATGAATGCCTTTAACTTATGGTACGTTTGTTTTAACTGTATCTTTTACACACAAGGTTTAATTCACCTCTTTTTTATTTCTATGGTAAATAATAGCACCTATGATGTATTTATGCAGCTTACACAGTGGCATTTTAGGCTTTTTCACCTCGCCCAGATTTTTCAGCTTTACCGACTCAACTCTATATATATATATATATAAGGTCAAAGTACTGCGTAGCACTTATGAAGTAGGTAGGTAAAAATGAAGTAGTAAATAGTGCTAAAAGTTTGTGAAAAATTCCACGACGTTTCGGGTTTAAACCCTTCATCAGGTGGCAAAAATGCAACTGATCGTTGACACGGCCAAACGTACAATTTAAAAAAATACACAATACAATTGGGCACGGTAAACCTCGGCTAGGAAAACAGACAGTGTTAAGTGGTTACCACAAGTCAAAAAAATGCAGGAATTGCTGCGTTATAACAGTTCAAGTCTAACGTTCAGACCATGTGGGGACAGGGTTCCAAGTTTCATGATTAGGCGGTTTTCGGCAGCTAGGCGGTCATGATCGGAACCTCGACACGAGATGGCCGCCGAAACCATCAAGTCACGGATCGAGCATGTTGACGGGGGATTGAAGTGGGTGGCTACCGGGAACCCTGGGAGGTTCTGTTTGATTGATCTCAGGTGCTCGGTGACTCGGTCAGCAAGACGACGTTTTGTTTCTCCCACGTACAGTATATTACAGCGTTTACATACGAGAACGTAAACAACATTGGCTGAAGTACAGGTAAAATGCTGATGAACGTTAAACCGGTTGTTGTTGGGACCTACAATGGAAAGGTTTTTGTCATAACTGACCACCGGGCAAGTATTGCATCTCCCACGGTTGCAAGGAAAAGTTCCTGGGGTGTCAGGCACTACTGCTTGAGGTTGAGAGGCACGGACCAAGTGCTTAGATATGTTCTTTTCAATTCTGAATGCCGTGATGGGGGGATCAGGGAAATGGTCACGGGTGGATGGGTCATGACGGAGGGTCTCTACATTCCTGTAAATGGCACGTACAATGGGGGTTACAGATGGGTGAAAGGATAGGACCAACGGGATACGTCTGGTGGGTGTATGGTCAGTTTTGGGGGCAAGGGCAGAGGCTCTATCAATTCCTTGTATGCGTTTCAGGGCATTAGAGAGCACTCTTTGTGGATACTGGCGTTGTTCAAAGAAAGAAATAATCTGCTTGGAAACTTTAGCGAAATCCTGGTCGTCGGAACAAATCCGTCTGGCCCGTAAAAGTTGTGAGAAAGGAATCGAATTTTGGAGATTCCGATGAAACCGAAAACACTTCATCGGAGGACGTTTTCCGTTCATTTCAGTCTAAGCGATCTCCATGGACCCCTAAACCTGGTAAAAGCAAGGTCCTGGACAGTGTAATTGAGTCCATTAATGCCGATTTAGAACGTCTCCTTCCTCCCAAAGTAACTCCCTTTCGTAACATTTCTTTGGACGAGCAGAAGGCCCTTCTGTCCCTCAAGAAGAACAAGAATTTGATTATTAAGCCTGCTGACAAGGGCGGTGCCACTGTTGTTTGGCGTCGAGATCTTTATGTTTCTGAAGCTGAGAAACAACTCTCAGACCAAACAGCATACACCGAACTGCCGATGGACCCCACTTCTGAAATCCAAACCTTGGTCAAGAAAACCTTAGCTACCCTTGTAAGTCAAAAACATCTTCCTGAATCGGCTAAAGCCCTTCTGCACCCTTGCCCACAAATCTCCAATTTCTATCTACTGCCCAAAATTCACAAGGCCAATAATCCTGGTCGTCCCATTGTGTCTTCCCACAGCTGCCCCACGGTTCTGATTTCACAGTACGTAGATTCTGTACTTTCCCCATTAGTTTCAACCCTACCTTCGTTTATCCAGGATACTCCTCACTTCCTTAGGTTAATTCAAAATTTTGAGTTTCCTGAGAATCCCAGTGAACGTACTTTATTCACCATGGATGTCAGCAGCCTCTATACTTCAATCCCCCATCACGCTGCTTTAGCAGCCATACGCCATTACCTTGATCAACGCCAGGACCCTAGCATCCCTACCACCACCTTTCTTCGCTTGACTGAACTAGTCCTCACACAAAATTGCTTTCAGTTCAATGGTCGTTTTTTCCGCCAAATTAAAGGAGTAGCTATGGGCACTAAACTGGGACCTTCTGTGGCCTGCCTCACCATGGGCCACTTTGAGGAGCAGTTGTTCTCACGATACACCGGGATCAAGCCCATACTTTACAAAAGGTACATTGACGATATTGTTGGGGTCGCAGTGGGTCCTCGAAACGATTTGGAAAAGTTCATTAACTTTGCTGAAACGTTCTGCCCGTTTTTGAAATTCACTCACTGTATTTCCAACTCCTCAGTAGTGTTTTTAGACACGGAACTATCCATCTCCGACCGTCAAATCAAGTCCAATCTCCACTTTAAGCCTACTGACTCTCACAACTACCTCATGTACCCTTCCAACCACCCCAGATCTTGTACCAATTCGATTCCTTTCTCACAACTTTTACGGGCCAGACGGATTTGTTCCGACGACCAGGATTTCGCTAAAGTTTCCAAGCAGATTATTTCTTTCTTTGAACAACGCCAGTATCCACAAAGAGTGCTCTCTAATGCCCTGAAACGCATACAAGGAATTGATAGAGCCTCTGCCCTTGCCCCCAAAACTGACCATACACCCACCAGACGTATCCCGTTGGTCCTATCCTTTCACCCATCTGTAACCCCCATTGTACGTGCCATTTACAGGAATGTAGAGACCCTCCGTCATGACCCATCCACCCGTGACCATTTCCCTGATCCCCCCATCACGGCATTCAGAATTGAAAAGAACATATCTAAGCACTTGGTCCGTGCCTCTCAACCTCAAGCAGTAGTGCCTGACACCCCAGGAACTTTTCCTTGCAACCGTGGGAGATGCAATACTTGCCCGGTGGTCAGTTATGACAAAAACCTTTCCATTGTAGGTCCCAACAACAACCGGTTTAACGTTCATCAGCATTTTACCTGTACTTCAGCCAATGTTGTTTACGTTCTCGTATGTAAACGCTGTAATATACTGTACGTGGGAGAAACAAAACGTCGTCTTGCTGACCGAGTCACCGAGCACCTGAGATCAATCAAACAGAACCTCCCAGGGTTCCCGGTAGCCACCCACTTCAATCCCCCGTCAACATGCTCGATCCGTGACTTGATGGTTTCGGCGGCCATCTCGTGTCGAGGTTCCGATCATGACCGCCTAGCTGCCGAAAACCGCCTAATCATGAAACTTGGAACCCTGTCCCCACATGGTCTGAACGTTAGACTTGAACTGTTATAACGCAGCAATTCCTGCATTTTTTTGACTTGTGGTAACCACTTAACACTGTCTGTTTTCCTAGCCGAGGTTTACCGTGCCCAATTGTATTGTGTATTTTTTTTAAATTGTACGTTTGGCCGTGTCAACGATCAGTTGCATTTTTGCCACCTGATGAAGGGTTTAAACCCGAAACGTCGTGGAATTTTTCACAAACTTTTAGCACTATTTACTACTTCATTTTTACCTATATATATATATATATATATATATATATATATATATATATATACATATATATATATATATATATATACACATATATACACATATATACACATATATACACATATATACACATATATACACATATATACACATATATACACATATATACACATATATACAGAAAAAACAGAAAAACAAAGACGGTATTTTTGAGTACATAGTACAATAATGACATCACAAATTAATTGTGCAATGTACCAATATACCAAGCTATTTTAAATTGCCTGCCTATTTTCATATTCAGAAAGCAAAAAAAAAATTTGTTTTATTCAATACCTCATTATGATTACATGGAGATGCCTGTTAACATTTGATCATTTTAACTTCATGTCTGTGTTCATTGACTTCATTCAACTTGAGCCAATCGCCCATTGAGAGCTTCGATGCTTCTACTTTTCCGTTCAATGTGAGAAAGTTCAGGAAGTTGAACAAAAATGAATATGGATGACAGGCAACACGAAGGGGAATGTGAATAGCCTTTTGAATTAGTAGAATGCAAAGAGTCTAATTCAGGGAGTTCAGAAATGTAGAAACAGATAAGGTATGTTGAGAATGATGTCATATTTATAGTCCGTCACATTTGTGCATAAGGACTAGCAGTATCCTCAATGGGAAAATGAGTAGTAAATAATTAAATGATGACAGCTGGTATATATATATATATTTGTGCCGGAACTGAAATCATTTTTTATAGGTCTGATTGTGCATATTAATAAATAATTTTTAACTGTAGAGAGGAGGTAGTCAGAGCTTTTTACTTGCCATCCAGACTAACCAAGAGGAGGGTTTCCACTCACCCACCGATGTTTTCAGTCGCAAATGACCAGCAGGCAAGTGCTAATTTCGAACCCTGCCGAGAATGTCGAAAGTGACGGGTCCCATATTTCATGGGTGGCCTGCGAGTCAGGAATTTGTCTTTATACAGTAAACCAGATCACTAAGTAAAGTATGGAGGGGTGTTGCCTACATGGTAGGCTGTATGGCATACTACATTCAGTTATATCCTGAACAAATTCTTTGGATATTCATAGAAATGTGTGGCCCTGAGACTATATACGTATTTAGTGAATATTCAACTTACGACTCAACATCTGGTCCCCTTAAACCATGCAGTAGCCTATAGATGCCTCCCACGTTGTTGGTAGTACATGTGGTCAGATGTCTCGGGTTACAGTCTAGGCTTTCAGTTTTATGACTTCCACAGCCGGAGCACACACTCTCTCAATAAAAACAAAAACCTGAATAATCAGTGAGGACATGAATTAGTCATATTATGGTAATGAAGTTTGCTTCCAAATCTTGAAGCATGCAGTCCTCTGACAGTGTTTGGGAAGCCTTAAAGAGGGGCTTGCTGAGCAAATAGAGGGGAAAGAGGAGTGAAGAAAGTTTTAAAGAACCTTAGGGTGTGTCCAGGTGCCAGGCAGATTGACTGCCATCCTAGGGGTGTAAGGGACGGGCGGGCAAGATACATCTAAGGCTTGCTTGGGTCTCTTGGAAATGTATGGTGCTGGACACGATTAGCTTTTTTTTATTTGTGCATTATGCAAATTTTGTGCCTGGTGAAGAGGTACTTTATGGATGCCATCCACAGTTGGCACATCCCTGGGAGCCATAAGAGTATCATGAATAAACTCAAAACTGGGGCCCTATTGACATTAAGCAGGCATAATACAGTGTGCCATAAATGATGCAAGGAAAAATTAAGGTTTCCCATAAAATATCATGACACAAACTTCTGAAGTAATACAATTTAGGCCACACAAAAAGTTTACGTTTTACATCTATACGCATCATTTTAATTGTTTCCACTGGATCAATGCAATAGGGGGCTCAGTAGCCAGATGTGCTCCTTACAATTATCTCAAGCTAGTATTGTAGACTGTGTGTACATGGGCAAGAAGTCCTGTCATCCTCTAAAATTTTCATCATGACCAGGGTTCTAACTAAAGTGTGCAGCACTTGGTGGTACTGCCTGGGCCAGCCCTTTATAGCACCTTGGAATCACAGCTATCAGGCTGGCAGCATCCAGTCAGCACTACCTTCACCAAATGTATGATAATTTGAACTGGTTCTGAAAAGAATTTGAAAGGAAAATGTACTCTTTTGTGATATTTTTCAAGTTTCACTCACATGTTCTAGTACAATAATATAGGACCAATAAAGTGAAGAATATTCCCTATTTTGGAAGAATAAGATGCTTCACAATAAGTATACACCCTCTATTTGGTTTCCCACGACCAAAATTGATCGAGCCACGTACTGCACAACCCTCAGCACCAATTTACGAAAAGCTTTGGTAACAATGATTAGACTGGTACATACTGTAGGATATAACTGAAGAGAACAGACAGTGGAAAAAAAAAAGCACACACTGTAACCTGCTGAGCTGTGAACTGCAACAACTTGACTAAAGTTGCCCATTTTATTTGCTATGTCAATTGTGAATGCAGTAATTGCCCACAGCTTGTCATTCTTCCTGGCAATTCCTTTGAGTGGGGGTTGTTAGTGTGTCACACCTCTGGTGCCATGGGCATTTGGCCTCCAGTCCCATCTGAACTGCCCCCAGAAAGAAGTTAATAATGGCAACAAAACACAAAAAATTGCACTCTGCCTGTACAATGTCAAAAAAGACAATAAAACAACCCCCAAATTGTGGACTGCAAAATGGCCCCCACAAACATTTTGGGGGGCAAGTTTTTCACCATATTTGAAAAGCCCTTCAGACAAAAACAAAACAAAATTCAATTCTGCTTCCCGGGCCTTGTTTCATAAAGAGTTATGATCAATCAAGTTATCACTGAAGTTTGATCTAGATGCAATAGCCATTTACCTGTTTTTATTGTATTAATCAACTTAAATACAGATATAGTCATCATCCCAGACAATTCCAGTTCTCCCAACTAGGTTACTTCTAGCCCCTTCCACAACTGACTTTAGCTTCTCCTTATATGCAGACCTTATCAATTCCTTAGCGCTCCTAACCGTGCGCACGTGAAAACATCCTCCTCTCCACACAACCTTGCATAGGACATTTACTGTAAATCCCTCACTTCCTTTCGACCAAACTCCTAAACCACACAACCGATTGTCTTGTATAAACCTGATTCTGAAAGCTTAAACTGTTATCTTTACTGTGATGTTTATCATTTTCTCCTTCGAGATTTGCTTCAACCGTCATTTTTAACATAAAGAGAACGTCTCTAGACATTTTACTTTGCATAGGCCCCGTACGTTTTACACGGTAAGATGCAAATTGAAAGTCTCAGCAAAACTCCTTTGCTGAATCCTTAATTTCTTCCCTTTAATAGCTTTTGTTCAACTTGTATAAAACGGATAATCCAAGAAGACACTTTAATCTCCATGGTAATGCCAAAATCGATACTATTTAGTTCATTTTAGACCCGTCAAAAGGCGAAAGAAGTTCATGGCCACAGAAAGACTGGAGCACTTTGAGGTATCTGAAATTCACCCATACAGATAATGTGTGTTCATCACTACATTAAAGAGCGGCAAAGAAATTGACAGACATAGTTTCTTGGCTCGACTGGGATAACAAAAGCTGAAAAAATACTGATAAAGGGTGGAATATAAGGGATATAACGTCAGTAAACATTTTTTTGGCCAAATTTGTTTCTTTCTAGCTAAAAAAGTCAAGAATAGTAGTGTCACTTTTGTCGAAGGCAAGTGCTATAGCAACAGTCTTAACGAACGGGCACAGCGCATTTTCGAATAGGGGGTGTCAGTTTTACAGCAGGCAAGCAAGCCGAGCAAATGTACGGTGGAGTCTGTACTATAGGTTATACTTTCAAATTGCTTTCCAATGATTTAAACATAATGGTTTTGGATTAAACCTCATTGAGAAACTTAACTTAGTGTCTCTTAATAACTTTAACTTTGAAAACTGGACTTAATTTCTTTTCGAAAGGTGCTGAACTGTGTAAGAAATTAGCCTTGCTGCAGCGGAGCTGAACACTGTCAATTTTTTAGCTGAACTTAAGACTTCATAAGTTTAGTTCCGCTGAACATACAGATGCAATTTAAAAATTTGTTTTCGTAAACGTTCATGCTCTTTGAATAAAAAGCATACAACATGTACATAAAGTTTATTTCAATGGATGGTACTTGGTGTAATTTTCGCAACCCTCTGTTCTATAGAAATCTCACCTATAGTGCACACAGGTTTTCGGGGAATATCCGTGAGCCTGTGTAAGGTGCGGTGAGGTGTAAATGAGTCATCATTGACCGTGTATTTTAGCTGCTGAAACAGGTTGAAAATCGTTGGAAAGGAATTGATAGGGTAAACTGGGGTAAAAACGCCCATTTTTGAGGTTTTTGGTAAATATCTCTGTACTCCTTGCAGACTTTAGGAAACAAAAGTGTGGTTTTGTGCAACACATGTCTCCTTTATAATTTGCATATATAGCATCATGGTTATGAAATTGATAAGGAGGAATTTTCCTCAGTTTTTGACACCAATTTTGGCGGGCGTTTTTACCCGGATCTCGGGGTAAAAACGCCCACCCCATCTTTTAAAGAAAGTGACTATTCCACAGGCCTATAAAAGTAAAGTAAAGTTAAGTCAAGTTATTATTTTTCTTTTATTTTTTGATGTTATTTTGAGGAATGCAACCTCAACTACCACAAACATCTTAAGCGCAGCTGGAGGACTATGAATATGAAGTCGTTTACAGTACCTGACACAAATGTATGTGAAAGTGAAACGTTAACGTACAGCACAATGAGCATGGGCTTGTGCATTGCCTTGTCACTCTGGAGAGTCAACAGAGATACAACTGGTTATAAAGGCTTTGGGTCCTTGCAAACTAACAGCCATGATGACTTTGTGAATCTTTTTTTTTTTTTTGGCACTGCTTTTTTTTTTGGCACTGCATTTTCATCTGCTACAAACAAGTTTTTGCGTAGTCTTCCTCTTTGAAACCCCGCTGATGTGTTGTTATCGGAAGGATAGACTGCAACTTGCAATGCAAAGTGAAAAGATACTCTACTGTACTTCCTCTCTGAGTCTACTGAATGTTATTATTTTGTTCTGCCTAACTGAAATGGCACTATGGGCATGCATGTACTACAGTAGATGGTCAAATGAGTTAAAACATCATGGGACAGCATCATTTGTTCAATTTATTGTATATTTATGTATAACTGCCACATTGCAATGAAGAGAAATTTTCCTACACACAGTCATCATAGTGCGATGAATGTTTAGCTGTACACAAAAAGCGCTTATGGGTTACAATCTTATAGATTTAGAAACACCTGCAAATAGTTTTATGGCACTTATTAGTTTTCATCACATTGATTGCCAAAAATGTAATTTATTGTCATTTATTGTCAGTATCTTCAGTAAAACAAAGGAGGGGGGGAGGTTAAATGATGACTGAAGAAAGTCAGTTACATTTAAAAAGAAATTACCAGATTGTAATGAACTTGAATCTAAATAATACCTGGAGAACATTAAGTAAGAATTAAAATGTCAGATCTATGTAGTTGGTCTCTAATAGCTAATACTAATAAGTAATAATAGCTGTAGGAAGGTCCATTATTGTGGTGGTTGAAGATAAATGAGGATTTATTTATAGCTTCACGTGAAGGATGTTGCTGGGCGTTTTTACCCCATGGCAGTTGATTTTGTCTGGGGTAAAAACGCCCACTTAAATCTCGGGTACTAAGCATATATAAAAATAGATGTTTAAATACTGATTAAGCATACTGCTGTAAGTAACCCTTCTTAACATAAATCAACTAAAAAATGATAAAAAATAAACATCATTTACATATGGGGTAAATACGAACTGATGACGGCTAAACCTGTGACGGGAATTTTTCAAAACTTTTTTCGTCATATTTTTTTCAACAGTTCCTCAATACCCCTGAAATATGTTAACAAAATTTTTTCTTCCATCATTACTATATATTAGCATTGTTCTCAATATAAATATGTTCCATTCTATCACACATCATGTAATTTTTTACTGGCAGAGCAAAAAAGTTTTCCGGGCGTTTTTACCCCATGGGCGTTTTTACCCCAGTTTACCCTATGACTTTACAGTAGCTTAGTTTACTTCAGGCGATATCCTCATGAGGCTAGAATTCAATAGGAGGATTTAGCCATCAGGCGACATAAGACGTCTATATTTTTCACCCGGGAAAACGGCCTTTTCTTGGGGAACTTTGGCTAAACGAGCCTATTGGATTCTAGCGGCATGCTGGTGAGCTTACAAGGCCCTAATGTGTAATCAGAACACTGTGCATGCTGTGTAATATGAGCTACTCTGCATCTTTTGAATTTTGTAACTCTGGATGTCAATCAAAGAGCAGTCACGGACTGAGAGTTTTGCTTTTCCCCATATAAAAGTCATACTTGAGGTGATGAGCACCTCTCTTTAATCCCAAGCATACAGTAAATCTTTACAAAACAGGACCCTGAGAGGTCAAGTGTTTGTCTTATCAAAATGATTTCCATACAGTAGCTCTGGGTCACTTAGCAACTGCAACCAAATGTCAGTCAAATCATATACATGCAAATGGATACCTTACATAAATATGCAACTAAATGAGGTCAAAGACACACATCAAGATCAAAGACAGTATAAAGTGAGTTGAAAATCACCTTTGAAAATGTAAAATTGGTTCCAGTAGGAAAAATCACGCTAAATCATAAACGGACTTGGAACATACTATGTACCTTCTGAATATGAAGCAAAAGGTTAGGCAGTACTTTGTTGGAGCTTGGAACAGAACTATTTTATTCTAGTAACATAATCTCAATAACAGAATCACTGCATTCTTAACAGAAACATGAGTGTCTATAATCATATCTGTAACCATGACCCTACTTTCATACTGAGGCCCCAATTTCTCATTAGTCCCTGGACCTTACATTAGGTGTGGTTCCAGCTTGTTGCATTCATGGCTGCTACCAGGCAGCGGAGGTTTAAAGGGGCTATGGCATCCCCCCAAGTATTTTTAAGAATAGCCCTATATAGTTAAATATACAATTGGTGACCTCACTTGGATTCACATTCATTTAAACAGTAGCTCCATTCTGGTTGGTTAATGATGACTTGTACAGTCAGAACTGTGTTCCCAATTTAAAAGCTCACACACAGCTGTGTGTCAGTATGGGAATATGCCTGAGGAGTTGAAACTCAGAGCAGGCTACTGTGGCTGTCTTGGAGATCATAATCATGTGTTTTTGTTTAAATAGGAGGGGCTGAAATTTAACTTGTAGTAGGAAGAATTTTTACTGTTCCCCTCATCACCTTGACTATATCTAGCTGTAAAAGTTTAACCTGTGACTGAAATAAATGATATACTATAATACAAAGCACAATCATGGGCGTCCGGAGGGGGGGGCAAGGGGGGGCACTTGCCCCCCCCCTGGAAAATCAAAAACTTGAAAAAACGAAGAAAAAATAAAGAAAAAACGAAGAAAATATAACATCAACAATTCTTAACAGTTCAATCAGTATGAATTTCTACTCTCAAAACAAGAATAGAGTAAAAATATCAACACTCAGGCCCCAGCAGTCCCCCGAGCATATTTTTGGTATTTTTTAATGTTTATATTTACGATTGCTTATGTTTTCCCTCTTTATATGCGGAAAATAGGCCTTGGAAGTGCCATTTCCAGCGATCTGGGAAGCATTTCGGGCCAAAATTTTCTCGTGCTCCGCGCCAACCCATGGTGGCGCGGAGCGCTGAAAGTCTGTCTATGGGCTTTGCCCCCCCCCCCCCCCCTTGACAATATCATGGCTACGCCTTTGTCAACACTGTGTGAAAATAGCATCTAATCTCTTTTCTGGGATTCAAATATTTTCCATGAAAAAAGTTGGGTCGCCTAAAAAATTTTGCCCCCCCTTGAATTTTTTTCTGCGGACGCCCATGAGCACAATGTGAATGTCTCCAGTGAGGAACTTGACATACTTTAACAGCCCATAATAAGCTGGCCCACAACTCACAGGCGGGGAGTAAAGGAAACTTAATTGTAATTTTAATCAGTGAACAGAAAATTAGAACTTCAAATTCCACTCCACTTCAAGTATGCACATTACACCACACAATCAATCTACTGTGTATACTTTAAACACTTAACCACACATTTGCATACATATCATTAACTCATCCCACAGTGGCTACAGCATTCAGTATATGTTCTGTGCAGTACACACAGTAAAGTGCTGTAAGTGCTAAGTATGTGTAAAGTCCACACGTGGCACATGCCTGTCTTTAATAATACGTGCTAATACTGCTGCCTAATTCACTTGGGGTACCAGCACAACTTCTTGTTGATGGGTCATTTCCTCTGTAGCAATCAAGTTTCACAAGTCGATCAATACCAAAACCTCAGCATATTACATTGCTTTACAGTGTAGGTGTCATATCAAAACAAACTACTGATCCCCTTAAATTACTAACGAAGTAAAAAATTTGCAATGTTGTTTTGACTATAAAGCAATTTCCACTGGCTGTAAATTATTACTCAAACCATGACAAAGAAAGTACCGTACTTAACACGCAGTTTGCTTAGTTTGACACAAAAATGACAACTACCCAACAATAAAAATATTGATTAAATTTAAAGAGCATGCGTCAGTCCACAACTTATGCAATTAAGTTTGCATTAAGTATAGAAAAAACATTTGGCAGAACCATATTCAAAAAATATAACAATGCACATAGTAACATGAGAATCTTTTAATTTTTTCTAATCTGTGAATGGCACAATTGTATGAGCTATTCACTTTGTTTTCTACTGTACTAGCTAAATAAACCCTATGTCTACAATTTTACAACAAAACTTAATTTACAAGCAACTAGACAGGTTTGTACTTGCTTGCAAGTACAGATTTTAAGCCCCTGATGGAAGTATGAAACAATGAAAAAGAGCCCAAATATTGGTGCCACCTGAGTTTTTTATCAAGTTAATATTGTGTGAGGTAAAAGTCAAAGCCGTGCCACCCCAGGTGGCCCTACGGAAAATTTTGGAATGTACAGTTTTACACATAGAGAGGGAGAGAATTCAGAAATTGTGTCCTCCCTGGAAAGGTTCGTGACCCCCTAGTACCTCCCTGTTCAAAAAAATCCTGGCTATGCTACTGATGAAGTATGCTGGTATTTTCATAGTAATCCTGTTCAAATCCAAACATATCTCACTGAAAAAAATGCATATATGCCAAGCAACAAATCCAGATGACAAAATGGGAAGTTCAAACAATCGAAGCTGTAGGCTTCATTTAATTAAAAAAAATACCTTCAAAGTGAACTGCATGTACATGTAGTTGAAACCTTCAGGTCTAATGACCCTGACTGGACCCCTATAAATCTAGGTTGAACATTTCCAAATTCACAAAAAGGAGGACATTACTGTCTCTGGCCAAACCAGTTAATCAGGTCACTGATTCACACCAGTGCTGTGCCTGCCCCTACTGTAGATTTGCTGTGTAGAAGATGATTGCCAAACATACTGTAACTACCAAGCTAAATACATCGTTCAGAGCAGCAGCTAATCAAAGTGACTGTGTGTGCAGATCATATGTCACAAATGAGTACCACTTACATTTTAAGATTTAACCATACAGTAATTTAAAGAGGGATTTGCATCACCCCAAGTATGACTTTTACTTGGTGGTAAGCCCCACCCACAGCTGTCTTTACTGCTTCTCCTTGTGCAGACACAAACAGTTCACTACTCAAGGCCACATCCTGTTGAGCATAAAAGACCCCATGTGTAATCAAAACATTTTCTGTGTGTGCTGTGTAATATGAGCTGCTCTGCATCTTTTGAATTTTGTAACTCTGATGTCAATCAAAGAGTAGTCACCAACTGAGACTTTTGCTTACCCCTACAGGTATGTAAAAGTCATACTTGGGGTGATGCAAATATGTCTTTAAAAGAAGTATCTAAGCTTGAATCCGTTGTTGATATGTTGGATGGGTACTTATTCTAAGCATTCTGGTGAAATCTGCATTGAAATCCCATGTGTGGTTCTCAAGACATTAGCAGTTCAGGTTGTCACATTTTCAACACAAAGTGAACTTGGAGCAAGCACAATACGACATCATAACCTAATATTAACTAGCACTCTTCTTTTTATTTAAACTTTACAACCAATTTTCTAATCCATAATCCCATGTTCTCAGAATGTGAATGCGTGAGAGACATGGGAATTTTACAAACTTGAAATTTCCCATGGGGAGGTCCTATCCCTATAACTTCATGGTCAATTAACACAACAGACTAAAGAACATGGAAACAAAGCATACATATATCCATCCCTGTTTGCCACACTTCATTAGGAGCAGTGCTAAAATAATCCCCAGTGGCATCACAACTTCACTATAAAGCAAATACATTTAAAATGCATTGAAGATGTAGCAAGGTAATGTGTCTGTAAAATGAATCTATATTTACCACATCTCTCCCTGGATTGCCCGGCCCTCAACAACTTTCCAGTCACCATACTTCCCCCCATAGTATTTCCTCAAAATACCAAAAGTCATCATACACAGGCATGATCGAGCAAATTACATGCCAAACTTACCATGTGTTTGTTTCAAATATTGAAAGAATAATGTTTCATTGGGCTAATCTTTATAGATAGAAGTACAGAGCTACTGTAGTCTGAAAATTTACAATCAGCTACTTAAGTTTGGAAAAACAAAAATTCTACAGCTCTGTGGCAAACATTGACATACATAAGGACAAAAAAAACATAAACTGGCACATAAAATAATAGTTTCCTTTCATGTATATGTATGTCATAATTTTCCTTCATGTAGGATTTGTATAGAATAACAATATTAGCCCGAACATAATTAAAAAAAGTACGAAATAGTTCCAAAAAAACATGTTTTTAATTTTACGTTGGTTTTCTTTGCACTGTATCACCCCTGTAGTGGTTTTACAAATTCTGCAAGGTTTCAAAGAAAAGGTCCTTCTTTCTAAATTCTGCGATGTCCACTGCTGCAAGTAAATTCAAATAGAAAGATTCCCTTTAAACTGCAGGTTTCACCCACTTCAGACTTCAACAGAATTACTTTAATTCATCAGTGCACTTTGAAGGTTATCACTGCCCACAGTTCAATACACAGACCATAAGGAATACAGTGGCAGCAAATTGCTTTTAATTTTTCTCTTAAAATGTTGTTATTTTAAATTTGTCCAAATCATGGTTTCACAACCTTTTGTAATACAAGCCATTCTTTTGATTGTTGAAATTACCCATGGAACACCTTTCACAATTACCTGGTAAATGGATAAAAGTTCACCATAAACTGAGAAATGGATGTGAAAGTTCAACGTGACTTGTGATGTAATGTACGGTAATGAATGTAATGTAAATGTAGCATGTTGTGTATAGCATAACGTTTACAACCTAATGTAACATATAACATAATATTACATGAAATTATAACATAAGCATACAAGTTTCTTAACTAAGCAGCAGTATACACTACTAACAATCCACCTGTGTCAGATATAAGATTTAAACTATATATCTGCAATGTATTAAAAAATTATGATAGAAATAAAACTTTATACCCCATTCCAGGTGCATAGCCAAGGAGAGGGCAATGGGGGCAGTCGTCCCCTCCTCTAGGGGAGGGGGAGGGGAGGGGGAGAGGGGGAGGGATGCCTACAAGGCAGTGGGTGTGATTATTTGCAGACAACATACAGTGTACACACGTTTGTTAGTAAAATCTACCGAAACTGTGAACAGCCAAAAAGAAATTCACTTCAGACAGAAATTCCCGCCAGAAGTTCAAAATACACTAAGGCAGGGGTCGCCAAACTTTTTTGCTTGGTGGCCCCAACCTTCTACTCCAGAATCTCGGCTGCCCTCAAATTGACAGGTCGGTAAGAGGAGTTTGATTTGACTTGGTTATGCAGTGTTAATAAAGCAGATCACTTGTTTCTTAGATTAGAATCACTCCCATTGCTTATTTTTAATGAGAAATTTGGCCATTATTGTTCACTCCTGAATCCTTTTCGCAGCCCTCCGTAATATTTTCACGGCCTTCAAAAGGGTCATGACCCCGAGTCTGCCGACCCCTGCACTAAGGGATGTGCCTATACTGGGGGGTACTGGGCAGTCCAGCTCAGTGCTAAAGGCTTTCCAGCTTGCACTCAACTAGAGAGCTCATTTGTTACTGTGCACAATACAGTACTGATTCCTTGCCATGAAACACAATGTTACAGTAGTACTGTGGTTCCAACTGGACACAGTTTCATTTGTCAAGTTCCGGTAAGGTTAAGAAGCGATGGTCTACTACTACAGGGGTGGGAAAACTCTGGCCTGCAAGCTGTTTACAACCTGTGAGACCATTTGATCAAAAAATCAGAAAAATTCATCATTTTAATTCGATAACCCTGTAAATGTCGCGGCTGCGATAAACAATTTAGTGAATTAAGTACAGTGTTTTCCTCCGTAGTTTTCTCAGCAGAGTGCGGTGTGTGCTAGTGCATCTACTATTGAGGAATTTCTTCCTTTAAGGGTTCTCTGTAATCTGTTGTGAATCTTAGAAATGTTTTGTTTTTAGTTTGTGGTATTTTCTAGACTTATGTCTGTCATGGAGTATTACGTTATCAAGGCTTGAAATAAGTTTGAGTGATATTCAAACTTGATGAAGTGTCATTTAGAGTTAATTGAAGGAATTGGCTCTTAAATGGTGGAAGCAATGGGGTTGGTCTGTGTCCCGCTAAAGAGAGAAGAGGTTCGTTAAGGAATGATCTCATACAGTAATTGTGCAGAAGTACAGCGGTTCCAGCCCGAAAGGAGTCATGAGGTATAAATGATATGATTAGCAGATATTCCCCTCCATCATTGTCATTTTGTGTCTTAGAGGGACCCTTGTTTGGTTGAATTTGGATCATTTCAGCCCATGTTATTGTGGCATTATTGTTGTCTGGCTTAACGTTCACTTCTAACATTGGGCAAAACCTAGGCTAGGCCTACAGTAACGCTCGCTGTTGTTGACTCAAAATAATGGTTGAAAATGTGTAATAGAATTGAGACTGAGATTAAGACAAATAAGCCCTAACATGTACAGTAGCTGATGGTTTGGGTGAATATTTGATAAAATTACATGAATCATAGCATTTATGGTTACCTAGGGGTATGCGGTATATTTCATCATGCCATAGTAACCAATGTTATCAGCCATGTGGCTACGGAAGCTTATACGGGCCATTTCGTTTTACAGATGGGCAAAGGGCTAATACTGTATTTGAGCTGTTCAATGATTGGGTTGTAGGGTATTGTTTACAGTTTATATCTGAGGTTAAGAGACTCAGTGTGCATTTGATTCAAGGGTAGCAGTATTCAGTACCTTTTTTGAGAAGGTTTTAAAGCTTTAAGGATTTGTATAAGTATTTCTATCTTGTCTGTAGGACTATCTTGTTTGAAGGCTAGAACTGATTTATCAGTTTAGTTTAATCATTTGTTATACAGGTGATTAGTGTTATTCTCGATATTTTATTGCAGTTTGACGGTCTGTTTGGTCTAGTATGAAGAGTTTAACTAGACTTTTTCGAGAGAAAGAGAAACCAATAAAAAGACCCGTATGGAACTATGAATTCTGACTTTTGTCATTCTTGGCTGGGGGCCGCTACAAACCCTAAGTACAATATCTGGCAAATAGGCCCTATAATGGGCTTTAAGCCTATGGTACAGTATCTCTGTATAAATGGGTTTAATTAATTATGGATTCTAAAAACATGCACTTTTTAATTTGACTACCATAGACTGTAGAAGTAATGAGCTGGCAATGTTCAGCAAGTTTGGCAAAGCATTTTGAGAATTTGCCTTTCAGCTGCTTTGTCACAGCCATGTATAAAGACACCGTTCTGAAATTTGGTGGGGAAGTGGAACTTGTCAAACAAAATTTACAGTCGGTAAAATTTTGTTATGATCAATAGTAAAGGCACACCAGAATTAAGGTCCAGCTGGATGGTTCCGGCCGGAACCCAAATTTTTCTAAGTTCTGGTTCTGACCAGAACTTTTTAAAAGTAACCGGTCGGAATTTTGTACTTTCTCCAAGTTGCCATCAGAGTTTGTTTTAGATTTTTGGATTTTGAAGAAAAGCAATTGAAAATCATTCAACAGGCAATTTTTCTTTTCTTTTCAGTCTGTTTTGTTAGTGAACTAACACCTAAAAATATCAAATGGATCAATAACATACAATTATGACAGTGATAAAAAATGGGCAATAGTAGTGTGAAACAATTAATGGTCAATAATTATGACAAGGTTGTAAAACTTTTTTAAATCAAAATGTGTAGGCCTAACTGGCAAATTAAAATTGTTCCTGCCTTGTTTACTGAGAAATTAATCATTCATAACAAATTCTCACAGTAAGAGAACTACAAGTTTCCCTTTCAGTGTTGCATATTCTTAGCAGCTCAGAGATGAGTTAGGCCTACTGAACAGCTGCTGAACTTGAATGTAGCTTTGTAAATTATACATCAGTCTCGTCTTAAATTAGGTTCACAATTAATGAATTTAACTAAAGAATGATGGTAAATTATAAGTAGAAACATATTCTGTTCCTGAGTCCATGCTACTGTACTTTCATATTGTCATACTACTGTACAATACCTACAGTACACTACTAGTGTATGACATACAGTCATACTACTGTACAAGGCAAGAAACTGTCATTTATATTGTGTTATTTTGCTTTAAATGATACAATCATGTTTTGTCATTGAGAAGTAGGCTGTAAAAGAAGGCCAAGAAGGCCACATACTTATAAACTTACCATAAATTGTGGTAGTCCCACCCCTAACCCAGAGTCAAAATAATAGTCACAGGGCTCTACATTTACTCTTCAAACTCACTTGTCAAGTTAGGCAAGCAGCCTCTGGAATTCACTTCACCTGGCACTTTCTTCACTTGCCCTTTCTAGCTTGGCAACAAAAAATTGATTTCTCAGCTGGTTCCATACAGTAGCACTAGTGACAAAAATCCTTGAATTTACACTTCACAATGATTTTAGCTTTGTCATTCTTTACCCTACCCCGATAGAAAGTTTTTACACATTTACAGATTATAATAGTCTTTGAGTTTGTTTATCTCCAGTGAAATTTACAAGTGTATGCAGCGTTCAATCAAACTGGTTTGAGTTTTCCTCCACTGTCTTACCACTGTCAGCATCATATTTGTCATCTGTGGGGTTTTAATTTTTTCCTCTCTTGCTGTTGGAAAATACTGTTTAAAGGTCGTGTGACATGAAAATAAATAATATAGTAGGATATTTGATGTAAAAAGCATTAAATTATCTAGAAAATAGCCACAGTTCCCTTTAAAATCCATCAAGTATTGAGTATTGACCATTTTACAGGGTCATTTCTACTTCACACTTGTATCATGAATTGACATGAGCTAAATATGTAAATATGTGTATGTGACATCGAAGATGGATATACCATATATGGCTCATGTTAGCCTTTGTGTTTTCAACCTTAATTTCAAGGACACTCGTAGCATTGTTATCCCCTGAGGGGTTTATTACGAGAGTTGAAATTCTTTCCTTCGGAAACATTGATATCACTTAACAATTGTAATCTATTTGATCAGTAATTAAGAGACAATTTGTATTGGGTTAACAAAGGAAATTTTAACACTGAGCAACAACTCCACATCATTATTTTTGCATGTATGGCAATGAGTTTCTTCAGAAACCATCGAACTTTGAAGACATTTTGAGAACAGTAAAAGATATTGAAATAATTCCAACGGATCTTTCATTGGAGGACTTAATTCTTTAACTGACAAGTGAAACAGCTCTGTTTGGGGGCATGTCACACGACCTTTAAAGTCTGAGTTAGGAGTCACAACTTGCCAAGGGCAATGGGGCAACTGTCAATATGTAATGTAATGTAAATTTATTCTTATTACATGCATTACATGTAAAAATATCTCAAAGGGTCAAACAAAGATAAAATAACAGTAAGAGTAAATTAAGAAATAAAGATTAGATAAAATTATCAAAACTTACAGTAATTGATGGAAAAGCATAAGATTTTGAAAAGGATTACAAAAGACAAAAAATAAAACAGTAACATGTAAAAAAAACAAATTATCCAAATTAAAAAACATTACCAATAAAATAATCTTTAAAAAGGAAAGTTTTAAGTTTCGATTTTAAAGAGATTAAATTATCAATTAAAAGAAGTTTACGTGGCAGACTGTTCCAAAGTTCAGGGGCACAAACTGAAAAAGCTCACCTACCATAGAAATTATTGCAACATAAAGGTTGTGTTAAGTATATTTCACCATTTGCATTTTTCACAAGCTACTGTATGGCTTACATCTCGTCAACTCAAGAGTTCCTTTAAATAAACTGGAGCCATACGATGAAGAATTTTGTGAGTAATACATAAAACTTTAAATTTTGTATGCTGTTGAATGGGAAGCCAATGTAGTTCATATAGTACAGGGGTTATGTAATCATGTTTCTTTAACCTGGTGACCAAGCGTGATGCAGAGTTTTGAATGAGCTGTAGTTTCTTAATTTCTTGTGCAGGTAATCCAAACAATAAACTATTACAATAATCAAGACGAGAGGTGACAAAAGCATGTACTAATTTTTCAGTTGTGCCCTGCCTAATATCAACCCCTAAGCCAGAAACATGCAATCAAAATATTATCAATCAGTGTGAGAAAATGAAATCCACACTAAACTTACTTCAAGAGAATCCCACAAGGAACTCAACACTATACAGTATGATTCATTTCCTTCAACATCAAACTTATTTTTTTTTTTAATTTTAACTTCCAATGGAATTCGGTTTGAACCACTCTTTCAAGTTAGCTTCACACTGTGTTGGCATTAGTGTTGCAGCCTGATCTGTTCCACAGTTCTGTACTGCAAAATAGAATACATCCAAAATATCAGTTCCGGCCGAAATATCCGGCTGGAACTTTCTTAAATTCCTATAAATCAATAATTACTTGGAACTTTACGAGAGCTTATTTTCCAAATTGAGGCCAAAATTCACTTCTCTGAGAGATGTTCATATTTGTGTTCAAAAGTTTCAACAGTCATCCACAGGTTGTTCGTGCACAAATGGTATTCAGGAATAATCAATATCACCAAAAATGATGCTTTAATTCAGGGGCCATTTCGAATCTAACATTCACCATTCGGGGTTGGAAGGAATTCCTCCAAACATAAAAAATGAAAAATGAAGTGATTTCAGTTGCTTTATAAACTTGTTAGTAATCTATTTTGAAGATTTTGTATCATTTGATCAATTTATCTTGGAGAAAATTTCAAAAGAAATTGCCTTAATTTTGTCAGAAGCAATTTACTTTGTTGAGAAAAAAAATTGATTTGGCATTTTGACTTTCAAAGAACAAGCCCATGCAGTACATTTGGATAATGCTTAATGAAGTCACTTGGCTTTGGTTGCATAAATATCTCATCTCCCTACATGTAATTTATGAGATACTGTACTTCACCTAACATCAGAAATGTGAAGCTGTGTGTGAATGTGTAAGTATGTGAGTGTGTGTGTGAAGAAGAAAGTGTGTCACGAAGTCATCCTAAACCATATGTCCAATAAAATTAAAACTTGGTAGGTAGATGAATGACCATGAAAACTTGTGCATGCGTAATTGATGTCGTCACATGTCAAAGGTCAGATTTGCTCAAAATTGGGGTTTTAGATATTATTTGCCTATTAGTGTGTTAGAAAAAGCAATAAAAATACATGATATGGTAGGACTGAAAGATAATTTTTGAAATAGGCTAGTGCTTTTGGTTGATAATGATGGGGTCAAAGGTCAAAGGTCACATTTGTCTAAATTTTTGCATGCCTAACATTGGCATCATATGTTGAAAATCAAGAGGTCAATTTAAAAGTTCAAATGAGCAAAAATTGGTTTTACACATTATTTGCAATTTTTAGTCTGTTACAATATATGAAAGAATATCAATGTAATTTCTTCTCAAAACCCCAAGGTATGTAGAGAATTTGGGGGAGATGAGATCTGCAAGTTCTCCATGGATTGCCCTTTAATTGTTATCATTTGCGTCCAAACAAACAGTGGCTTCGCTGGGGGCTTGGGGGCATGAGTCCCTCACGTCTCTCACCCTCCCCCCCCCAATCCCCCACTGAAAGGTCCAACACTGAAAAAATGTTTTTAGCATATAGTGATTCCACATTTGAAGCCCCTCCCCCATGGAATTCCTTTCCCCACACAATTTTTTTCTGGCTATGCTACTGCAAACAAAGCACATCGTATCAGCACAGCAGGGACTAACTGTAGCCATTTTGCCAACATCATTTTTTTGCGGTTTCACTGGACTAACCGTCCTTACAAAAAAAAAGTCTTTCTCCTAGGTACTACAAACTGGTCAAACCTACAGCTCTGTGGTCAAACTACAACCACACTGAAATGAGAGGGCTGTTTGCAAGTGTTTTTCAGCTCAGCAGCTGCCATGCCAACTGCTTGTAATTTTGTAATTTAGGCTACTAGGCCATGTCATATATGAGTCAAATTATTTAATGCATCTATTAAAAGAACAATTTCCCTATGTAGCAGGCTGCACAGCATTGTAAGCTTAAAGATGGGCTAAGAAAAAAAGTCTGCTCCATGGTACTGTACTAGTAAGGGGAAGTATTTTTTGAGAAGCTGAAAGAGGGGTTGAGCAAACAGACAATTCTCTCTACATGAGTACGTGGTAACATACTGTACATTATATAACTGAAATTTTTATGCATGGCCAGCGTTGTCAAAGTATCATCGATGCTCTGTTCATTCAGGGAGTTGCAACTCCCTGGTTCATTGTACAGTAGCCAAACTTCTAAAGGTCCTCTGACCATGTCCTCATGACAGCCAGGGTAAACCAGAAAGCCCAAAGGAGGCTCAGTGATTACTTGCCAAAAGGGGGTGCTTTGTCATCCCTCAACTTTATAGTTCTTGAATATATCAATTTTTACAATGTTTTCACGATTTGGCCTCTGATGACCTCACATGATCTTTGAACCCCACCAAAAATTGAATAACAAAAAATGACAAAAAAAAAAAAAAAAACGTCTTAGAAGGGATTCGAACATGGGCCATCTGTGTGAGAAACTGTGCAATGATCCACTAGGCTATGCCATCAGAGAACTCATTGAAAGCACAAGTTTGTAATCAGACTGTAGTCACAACATCCTTTACACATGTATGTTCATAATTAGGTCAATTCAAATTCAAATTATTCAATTATGCTTGTGAAATAAATGTTGTCCTCCAGCTATAATTTTACCTTTGGAATGGTAGAAAAATTTGGCCCAAATTTTCATTGGTCACAAAATGCTGGGCACAATTTGAACGTACCACCCACTGTCTATTCAGTTTACAAGGTCTTCGTTGTTTTATCTCCGATGACCTTCGACCTCCAACAAACCCATAGGGTTCCCTCTTTCTTAATGTTACACATCTACCAAGTACTACATGAAAAGTATGGTCATCCTGTCTTGAAATATTGAGTTTTTCAAGGTTTTAAGTTTTTGACCTCTGATGACCTCTCACTTCCACAGAAAACACAAGGGTTCTTCCTATTTTTATATGATAAGGTCAGTCCTCGATATATAATATGAAAACTGTCCCTCGATCATTGCTACCTTGAGAAATCATGTTTACAAGCAGTTTTTAAGAATTCCGTATTTTCACCTTCAGTGACCTCAGATAACCTTTGACCTGTACCGGCCAAAACCAATAGGGTTCATCTTCTGACTATAACATGCATCCACACGCCAAGCCTATGAAAAGCATCCATGCTTCCCACATAGACATATTTTTGACCTCTGTTGACCTCATATGACCTTTGATCTCCACCAAAAACAATAGGGACTTTCTGTTCAATAGACCTTATGGACTGACGTCACATGGCGTCATTGGCACAATGTAATCTTTGCACTCGCGTGTAGTAGCCTTGCATATCGGACTGGTTCATAAATCAGCTGTCTGCATTTGTTGGTGTAACTTGCAATGATATACGCTTGTCTCCAAACTAGGGAGCACTTTCAGCTCTGTGACATATGCTATAAGGTCTAGCTATGATAGTTCTATATGTTAATGTGACTTGTACGAAAATAATCCATCACTGATATCTTGAGATATCAAGTTTACAAGGCAAGCGTCACAAACACACTCGAGTGGTTGCACTAATTCCTTTCACCTCCGGCAAGGAATAAAAAAGGGCTTTTCCAAGTACAGAATAATCATGCACAATATTGGCACTGTACATTATCAAGATTGCAATCTCTCTACATTAGCAGTCCCCAAAATAGCCAACACAATTAAATTGCAAGTTTCAGCAAGATAATACTTTCTTGCACACCTTGTATTGTTGCATACATGTATGAAATTCTCGAGATGCTGTATGGTAATTGACAATCAACATACAAAAAATGTGACAGAAAGTAGCAAACATTCACTGAAGGAAGTTTGGTCACTGGCGGAAACAAACCTCACTTCAAAACATATGTCTATAAACATGGACCTTTGTCTTGGGATTACTTGGAAAAGGAAGGAGATTATCACATTGAAGGTCAGAAGCAGTCGCCCCAAACTTATTTTGAAACAATTGCTAAATGTCACAAATTTCTTCTCATTTTGCTTCCAAGTTATCTTTCATGATATTTTAGAACATAAATATTGCATATTCAAGGTAAATCAAGCAGTTGCTCCTTGTAGATTTTACAACTGAGTGAGAAAAATACAGTCACATGATTCTCAAGAGCCATTCAGGAAATAGGATAGTCTACTATACAATTCTTTTTTGGGGTGACTGCAGTCAACAGTGACAATAGGAACAAAAAGATCTGTCAAATGGCACTGAGGCAGTGAAAAGAATTTAGTCATTTTCAAGAACATATTGACCAACAGGTTTGGTCATTGTACCTCCTCCCTAACACCTCTGGTCCTTGCATGCAGACCTATTCAGTATCATGCATGGGTGAGTTTCAACAATTGGGAGTCAAGAAGAGGATATGATTGTCTGGAAGTTGAGTTGCACTGTTTATTTACTAACGTTAGGGTAGACCTCTCCAATTATTGGCTGATGCATGTTTCTCCTCATGTGGAACAACATACTTCAGAAATGTTCCCTAACTTTTTAGGCTAGGAAAAAGTTAGTTGTAAGAGGCCTAGTAAAATGTGGACTGTCTGTGTCTGCCACTGAGTGAAGACACTGTGCCACTGCCACTGTGAGAGTGACACCATTTGCAAGTACCAACCTTAATAATTTTGACTAGGCTAAATGACAGTCAAGTTTCCCACTGAAGGCTTTTATGCATGGCTGTAGTCGTGATAAGCAATAGCACCCCAATATTTTTATGTAGATGTACTTACAAACTAGTTTCTCACTCAGTAACATTTGTCCTTCAGTGACAAACATTTCTGTAACTTACTAGTGTAGCCCCGGGCCTAAGTTATTAACTGTAACACTGGCCTAATTCCGAAAACCTACCTGCAGACCTCAGCGGTTCCTTGGTAGAGGACTGTTCTGGTATTACTGTAAAGCAAACGACGGCAAAAAGTAAAAGTTCGAAATCCCTAAAGTAGAGAAAAAGTGACATCATACTGATGCACGAAGCAGGGGCAAATTTCTTAACTGCTCTATTTTGTTCCTTCTCTCTTGAAACCTGTTTCTCTCGTTGTAAATTTGTAAGAACGTAACTTGCGAACTCTGTAAATTCCACAACTCACAAGCACGCGGTACTATACCGTACGTTAGCTAGAAATCTATTATTACCGGTACGTGTAATTTCCAACACATCAAGTATATTCAGCTTGTGTTTTCACGTACAGCATGCGTATACTGTCAGTGCCTGGCGAAGCCGACGTTGGTTGTTAACCTCACGCGGGTAACACAATTACCTCAATGTTTTGATTTGATGGGGCTAAGATCACACAGTCAGCTGCGGAAAAATAATGATTGATTTTGCAGAGCCGTATATAAAATGCGATTGAATTTAGCAGTACGCCCCCACTCGGACATTCGTATCAAAACTTTTTTGATACAGGTATTTGGGTCGATTCAGCCTATGGAGCTTGTAAGATCTTATGCAGATATTAAAATATAAGGGGACTATGTGGATATTTTCTCAGTAAGATATTTAGATGTTAACATTCTAGATCTTGTTACCTCAATATTTTAGCGTAAATGTTTATATCTTTGTATTACAGGATCTCAATATCTGTCGTCCCCTTACAATGTTGGAGACTGTGACATCCGAGACCTTGTTATTTCAATATTTAAGCGTAAATATTTAGACACCTCGCTACCTTTACATCGCGACAGGATGATATTGAAATGTTGACATCCGGGATCTCGTTACCTTAATACGTAGAGTAAAATATTCAATATAAAATTGAAGCTGCTCCATATATTAATGCTTTCGATCATACTGATATATAGTAAATTAATATAATGCGGATGTTAATAAGTTTTAAAGTAATGAAATATTTAAATATTAAAGCCAAAATTGCTTTGAAAAATTAGTAAATATTTATAAATGTCCTCTTATTTGCCTTGCAAGTAAATCTAAAGATGTTTTTGAACACAGCTATTATAGACAAAGGCAAACAAGGAGCTGTTCTCCACAGTGGCGTAGCTAGATATTTTTTGTGGGGGGCAAAGCAAAAGAAATCCGACAGATTATCTTGATAGTTGTTTGAGACCGACTTTTGATTTTCACCTTGACATACCGATGTGTAATTCTGCATAAAATCATAAGAAGTGTTGTAAGTGTTTCAAATGAATTGTTTTTATTTATTTCCGACAGAGACTAGAAATTTCCGACAGAGGCCTTCGGAGCCTTTGTGCCCCCCTGCCCCCCTCTAGCTACGCCACTGGTTCTCCATGAATTTAACAATTCAGCAAGAAAAATATTGTTTACATGATAAGAGAAAAAAGCCATTCATGAATTAAAATGACGTGGTATGCTAATTCTGATTTGGGTGACTGCATATTTTCCCTTTAAGTATGATGACAGAAGAAACGGAAGTATTGACGTCCGAGATATATAATCGCAATATTTCAAGGATAAACATTAAGACATTAAGAAATTTCCCTCTTGAAAGCCAAAAAAGTAAACCGAATATGATTGGCGACAGAATTTTCCGGACAGGGTGTCGGGCCATGCCAGCGACCCCAAGTTCCGACAACCCCTATGTCGGGGGGGGGGTGATAAGAAGGGGATACGAAGGAGCCTAATTGAACTATCCCATGCCATTGCATATTTTGCATAATAACACTGAATACTTCAAGAAACGAGTTGCGCACTGATAGTGCTCTTTTGAATCTGAAACGTGTAATTGCAAAGCGTCAGGTGAAGCGCACGAAAATTTTTGGCAGGCTTACACAAAAATATATGTAATAGCAAAAAGAAAACATGTAGGTTGTAAACCATATCGGGGATAACATTCATTTTATCGAAACCAAATAGACTACCCTTTGAAATAGCCAAACTTTGCTCCTTGAGTCGCTCACCAACTGACCGTACCGCATAACACACACAAGAGATCGAACAGCAACCAGGCTCTGCGACATGGAATGAAATTTACGACTTCTACATAAACTGTACTCTGCCTAAATGTTACTTGGTAAGGTGGACAGAACCTCTGCTATCTAGCAATGTGGAGTGAAAATATTGAAGAAACTGGAGTGACTCTACACCCGAAAATTTTGGGTTCTTATAAGAGATTGAAATTGTCCTCTTGAGAGCAAAAACAGATAAACGGTCGGGGGACTAGTCGCCTACTGTATAGTAGCGACCAAGACTCACCAACGAAACTGTAAAAATTCCCCAACGGGGGTAGCCTTCCCGGCGGGGGCATGGCCCCCTGCCCCCATGCATCGGGCGCCACCCCTGGGTAGTTCGCTCTATTTTCGAGAAAGAGGATCGTTTTTGGAAAGTTTCGTCAAATTCAAGAATATGAAGTAGTACGGTAATATTTGTTGAAATAACTAAGACAAAACTTTTTTCCCTTTTCCATTCTTTTTACATGTTTGGTGGATTTCTGTTTTCATTTTTTTTTCATACTTGCAGCCGTGCGAAAACGGTGACAACAATATGCGGCAGGGCAGCAGCCTGGGCGAAATCACTAGGGGACAGTTCATGACAGTGTCTAAGAGGAGCACCAGGTGGCTTGCCTACAGATATTTGACACCCTGGAGTACCCTTGCTTTTTCATCTGTGTATGAGTGTCATCCTTGGGGAGGGTGATGAGTGGAGGGCTACATGTAAATCCTGCATGGCTCACGCTCAAAATTGTCCTGTAGTTGGCAAAGGTCTTTACAAACTGCCATTTTTTAGTGATATTCTTCCTATTTTTGACTTTGACTGGGTGTAAGTCAAAAAGAGAAGGGGATGGTACTCTATACTCTTTGAGAAATATTTTTCTTTGTGAGGTGGCTTGGATGCAAAAAGGTGCTATCTAAGTTAAAGCCTCGTAAAGCGCGGTGAATTGATTATACGTTTAGGAATCTTCATTATTTCATTTTTTTTTCTATTTTGGTAGGGTGTAACCGAAGGGGATGTATCCCGGGGAGGGATGGCACCTCTACTCTTTGAGAACTTTTTTTATGTTCTAAGTTTTTCCTAGATCAAAAATGGTGTTATCTTTGGTAAAGCCTTGGACTGATAACATGATCTGGAATTATGAATATTTACTGAATTTTTCGGCTGTGGCATGGCCCCCTTACCAGGCTGGTACCCGGTGCGGGCTTCTTCCTGGGGCTCTAAGTACGCCCGGGGGGGGGGGAGCTACCGTAGGTTGGTGCGTAGTATTAGTGTAGGCCTTGCAAGAAATTTTCGGTCAAAATGTCCCCCAGGTGGGAGGTGGATGACATATTTTAGGCTTTAAAGTTCCTTTTAAATATTCTTTACTTTTGGATTTCATGCTTTAGAAGCAAAATTTACATTTCACTGAAAGAAACTTAGATTTCATTTAAAGGAAAAATGCACTTAGTCACCCCAATTGGAGTTGCAGTAGTACTGTATCCTGGTATTTTCTTTCATGAATGGCTTTTGAGAATCATGTTACAATATGTTTCTCAATGAGTTGTAAATTTATGTACAGAGTAACTCATGGTTAAAACTTGAATATGCAATATTTATGTTCTAAAATATCATGAAAGATACCGGTAGCTAATATTTAGGGTTAATCATAGGCTATTTTATCGTTAGCCAGCTTATATATATATATATATATATATATATATATATATATATATATATATATATATATATATATATATATATATATATATATATATATATATATATATATATATAGATATATATATATATATATATATATATATATATATATATATATATATATATATATGCTGGTGTATTCAAGCGGTGTATCTTGTAGGAGGAAGATGGTTCATTCTTCAGAAAGAAATCCGCATAAGACTGCGTCAATGGCGGGGTCACCCCGCCAAGGACCCCCCCCCCCCGGAAAACGTTTTGGGAAAAGGAACCCTTATATGCGATTTCCCAACTTTTTTACGCTTTGAAATCATAATTTGGACAGTGAAATTTTCAGAATTTCAGCACTTTTTCTCAAGTAGGCCATCGTTCATTTACGATTTGAGATTCTCAGGGAGGAGTTGCCCCTGCCCCTCCCCCGCAGGCTACGGTCCTGTGCAGGAGAGCGTTTGGTTAAAAATTTCAGGAATAACCATCATTTTCCAGGAAATTTTGTACTCTGTTTCAGGGAATTTTACTTTGAGTTGTGAAACACTGCCTGGACCATTCCTTCTTATCAAATTATCTTCATTTACCTGTATACAACAGTTTGTAAAGTGATCTTGCGGAATGAAACTTTGCTAATTCAGTAATCATCCCTTCTTTCTTGGGAGACTGTAGGTTTCTAAAACATGATTTCTCAAAATGAAGGGTATCTATAGATATTTGCTAGTACTAAGCCCAGGAAGTGTCATTTTTGGCAATCTGAGAGGCACTGGGGCAAAATTTGTTTAGTACACTACACACCAAAGGAAAGATGTTAGCTCCTAGCCTTTTCACATTAGCTAGGGTCCCTTTTGGTAAATGTGCCCCCCCCCCCGAAAATTTTTTTTTTATTGAAAACACATGACATGTGCCTTAGGCCATCACATGAAGGGTCACAAGTGTGTCCGAGTCAGTCAATGTCAGCCGTTCTGTTGGTCCAAAACTGGACACAAACCATGCAACATAATTTTCATGTTAATTCGCTCTTGCAAATGAGCCAACGTTCCAACATTCACAAAACTTGCAAAATATGTTTTTATGTAAAAAGTAAAAACTGGTGAGTAGTGCTGGATATTTTTTGCAAACTATGAATTTATACTACCTGGCTTTTTACCTTAGGCTATGATGTCTTGTACATTTCATTGTAATGGTCATGTATATTTAGCAAGACGTTGGTGGCATTGACAGATTGAAACCAAAATGTTCCCTACGCAGCCCATATAACAGCTTACTCTCACTTTAGGCCTCAAAAAAAATGACTTGATTCTCATCACCGACCGGGCTGATTTTGGACGCCGGAGGGTTTTTTATTTTCTTATTTTTTATAAATGAATAAAAACCTCTCGGCCGACGTAATCGTTTCCATTTGCAATTTTTTAAAGAAAATCTGATCTCTGACATCGTTTCTGACAGTTTTTGCATAAATATATTGCCTTCAATCACTCCGACCAAATCCCACACAATCAAACGTTGCTCTTGTTCTTGCGACCGACTAAGGCCGACTTGACAAGAACACTCTGGATACACGATTTATAGTATAAACTTGGGACCAGAAAGAACACACTGAAAATTGACTTGTAACAAAAAATAAAAAATAAAAAGGACCGGGTGACGGATGTTTTCAGACGTCAGTGATGAGAATCAAGTTATTTTTTTTTTATGTGGCCTTATTTTCACCCATCAATAGAACATGAATAAATACTAGCCTATATATGAAAACCTGGGACAGCCTTTCGAGTTGTCCCATTACCTTTTCCCAATAAGGTGTTATCAGCTAACAGTTGTGTTCAAGAAAACACTATTGACAGGCTTATTAAACGCAATGAACTCAGATGGGCGTGTTTGGGTTCAGAAGAACCTCTTCAATTAGCCCTCCTTATATTTGCTTAAAATCTTGAGTGTCTGTCGACCGGTTTGGATACAGTGAAACCATTTCTACAATTCTCTTGTGAATTATCGATTTCATCGCCACGAATCTTTTGTGTTATTACCCATTGATGTAAATGAATATAAAGGAAGGGCTTAGCGCATTCGCATTGTGTACAAAAGGCCATGTCTTTGCACAAGGGGTTGAGCCTTAGTTACCACTTAGCGAGACGACGCCTATGGGCTTTGGATTCTGTAGAGAGCCTTAACATTGTAGAACAGTATTATATGTAGACTTAAGCAGACCATCAAAAATCTTTATACCTTATAGTCCAAGTTAAGCTCGAAAAGTCAGTGAATATTGATGGTGACTATTAGTCAGAAATGCGCAAACTTGTAAAATGTTTCTTTACTCTCGGTTTTTCAATACTGTACACCCTTATTGCCTGAAGTGACCAGTGGAGAATGAATGCTTAAAACCCATGACACCGAGGAAGTGCCAAGGCGATGAACTTTATTCAATTGGAGAAGTGGGAAAAGTAGCCTATTCGGCCTATGCGGGGCCAGTTTTTTTGCCGGTTCCAAACTTTCGCGATTTATTTCAGGATTATCATTTCAAAACTGAACATGGTGGATAGTACCATCAAGAGAAAGGCTGATTTTTATTGACTTAAGTCAAGAGTAAACATTTTATCGTCATCATGGGGTCAGGATCGTCCAAGAGGGTCCAGAAAAAGGCCACAGTTGTTATGTAAGTAAACCATTTTTATTTTTTTTTATTTTTGGGCCAGATCTGTGGTATGGAGCTCTCAATAGATGTGGGTCAGAGGCATACCTTTGAAGAGGCACTTTCTAGTTTGGATGTAGCGTGGAATCCGCGCAAGTGGTTTGAACTGAAGTCGTCGAAGACTGGGCTTCGGCCCTGGACTCACAAAAGCAGGCTGATGTCTTCATCTTGGACTTTGAAAAGGCCTTTGACACCGTGCCTCATGAACTGCTAAAAACCAAACTGTTTAGCCTTGGTGTTTCCAAACAGGTTCTTCGGTGGGTCGACGACTTTCTCTCTGATCGTAAGCAAGCTGTTGTAGTTAATGGTACTCGGTCCCCTTTTGATGATGTTGTCTCTGGTGTTCCTCAAGGATCTGTCCTAGGACCCATTCTTTTCCTTGTTCATATTAATGACATTGTAAATGCTGCCTCCTCTAATATTAGACTTTTTGCTGATGACTGTGTCTGTTACCGGGTCATAGAGAATGTTAATGATTGTTGTTTGCTCCAGAAAGACATACATAATCTAGGTCTTTGGGCCAAGACTTGGGGCATGAGATTCCAGCCCTCTAAGTGCAACATCATTACTTTCGCTAGAAAAAAAAATGCGGTCAACTTCGATTATGTCTTGAACGATGTGAAGTTAGTTAAGGTTGACTCGATAAAGTACCTAGGTGTCACGATTTCTAACGACTTAAACTGGGATAAGCACATTCAGTCTATCTGCAATAAGGGTAATAAGATTTTGGGCATACTTTATAGAAATTTATCATTTTGCTCTCGCGATGTGAAGTTAGCTGCCTACAAGGGTCTCCTTCGGCCTGTTTTGGAGTATGCTTGTTGCGTGTGGGACCCACATCAGTCTTATTTACAAGATAAGCTAGAGAGCATCCAGAGGAGATCGGCTCGTTTTGTAAGCTCCGAATTTTCTCGCGAGCCAGGGTCGATGACATCTATTTTGAAGGACCTTGATCTCCCCACACTAGCCGATCGTCGCAAGCAAAACAGACTTATTCTCTTCTGGAAAGGTTTTTTTGGTAAGGCTAATATTCCCATGGACAAACTCAGTCATCCAACTCGGAAAACTCGTGGGATGCACAACCTCCATTTTTGTCAACTCTACTCTCGGTCTAATTGTTATAAATATAGTTTTCTTCCTAGTACTCTGAAAGATTGGAATAACCTTCCTGCTGCTTTGATTGATGGTTTAGATAGTCATAGAGATCCTGAGTGTTCAATATATTACTAATTTTATTAGGGCAAATTAGGGCACCCCTGACGCATGTGCGTTGTAGTAATGTCCTTTGGATGTGTCACCGTGATCCGAAAGAAGAGGAAGAAGAACTGCCTTGCGCCTGTGTATTTGTTAATACTTGTGCTTGAAACCAGTCCGTGAGTGTTTCCTCCTGTTGGCATAGGCCTACTGTACTAGACTTTTCATAAAAATCGCTTTTCCAGCTGACGAGGTGGGTTGCGTGCCAAACTAAGAGAACCTTAGAATAAGGGGCGCTTTCGTTGTTTTGAAAAATCAAGGCAAGTCACCGGTCCCCCCTCCGTTTCACCTCTTTGTTCGCACCATGCACTGTAAAAACACTTGGTCAAGTTGACCCAAGTGTTTTGGGAAGGAACCGACCAAAAATATTTGGTCAAATAATGACCCAAATAAGACTTCATTTGACCCAAATGGGGTTAATATTTGACCCAAAATGTTGGTTCAGTTCCCTCGTGACCCAAGTGTTTATACAGAGTGTAGGTCCAGGTGGCCGGGGTAGTGGAAGCATGTGCGATATATAGTCTGCATCGTTTTGCGGGAAATCAATGGGAAAAACACCAGCCCATCAAGGCAGCAGGCAATCTCTGCAAAATTTTCTTTGAAAAATCAGCAAATTCTTGCAAATCTCCTCTTATTTGCATTACAAGCACCTCTGAGGACGTTTTGAACAGAACTATACAAGAAATTGGTAAAGCAAGGAGAAATTGTCCTTGAATTTCACAGTTCACTAACAAAAACATTGTCACATGATCAAAATAGGCCATTCATGAACTAGAGTGACGGGGCATACTAACTCTGATTGGGGTGACTGCCTATTGCCTTTAAGCTCTGTTGCTGGAATTACCACACACACACACACGCACACACACACACACACACACACACAAACAAAAAAAAAAAAAAAAAAAAAAAAAAAAAAAAAAAAAAAAAAAAAAAAAAAAAAAAAAAAAAAACTTCCATGAAATTAACTTGCACGCTGAAGAGTATTCACAATTGCTACTAAACTATTTTAATAAGGTCGGAAATATTCCAAGGGGACTAACCCGTTTTGCGTTTTGCTCAATTTCAATTGTTACTGTCTTTTCCCCTCTAGCAGTGCAGCTTCGGCCTTCGACGATGCAGGAAAACGAGCTGCGGCAAGGGGCAAGCAGAACAAACAAAACAACAATGTGACCATGACGAGCAGTCAAACCAGCTTAGATTCTGCGAAAAAGGAGAAAGACACAGGTATGGCTTTCGTCTTAGGGCCATTACATTCTTCAAAACTCGCTGCTATATAATGTAAACGAACCATACATGGTTATGAACGAAGCCACGTTTGGTCCATATTAATAGCGGCGACATGAACCGGGGTATGGTTAAAAAAAAAATAAAAATCATTTCAACTTTCCTTACAATGGGAAAACAAGGATAGGATAACATAACACACATCTTATGAGTCCCTCTATTACGTCACAAATTTGCATATTGTAGTTCATATTTATTCATGATGTAAGTGAAAAAAGTTCTTTTACCTCGCCATTACACAATGTACACTACGGTCTTACGTGAGAAAGTATGAGTAGTTGATCACTTCAGTATATAATGATGATTGCGATTCGAAGAGAGAACACCGTCTTCCGCGGTGCTCCTCTTGTGTGCGACTTATAACACTGAAGTTTGGGTACAGACTCAGTGCTGGGACTTGCTGTAATTGTCTTGTAAAATGGTCAATATTTGATGGATTTTGATGGAAATTGCGACAATTTCTTAGGCTTCAAATGTTTTTTTTTCTTACATCAAATAGGTAGATATGACATTAACATGTCCACAGACTTTTAAAAAACTAAAAGTGTCAGAGGCAGAACTTCGGTGTAGGTAGCACTCCACTTAATATTCCTCCACAGACTAACCAAGGAGTTGCCACTAGTGGCAATTCCCAGGACACACATACTAAGGTACGAGCCACCCCTCATATGAAAGCTCACAAGTACAGGTAGATCTTTCACACTGATTTCGAACTTGTGCATCATGATCTTTGAGATATTGAGCTAAAAGGACTTCATCATAGGGTGGTGGTTTCTGCCCTATTACTTAGGCCTACATTCAACTTGTCATTTTGAATCGCGGAAGGATATAATGCCAAACTGTGCCTGAAATACCTTTAGGTTTCTTCATTTTTGCATAATCTGTGCGTCAATTCCTTTGCTACCACATAACTTTCACAACATGGTCTGCACTGTGTCCCGATTTTTTTAGGATTTTTAAATTCAAAGGGAACACCCTCTGCGAAGAAATCCCTTGAATTAGTGGGGGGGGGGGGGGTCTCTAACATGACTGACTCAAACAGACTGATGGAGATATTTTCAGTTTTTTGTGCACTTTACGAGTAGCTTTGCTACCCTGAAAATGGTCACCTCACTGGGGATGGCACGTCCCGTGGAGGGTGTAAACATAGATTCCGGAGAACAATTTCTCAAGCTTAGGTCGTCCCCGAAAGATTGTTTTGGATTGCCTGAATTACCCAAAATGATTATATATAGTCATTTCAAATACTTTATGTGTGGGGACCTGAAAACGCAACGTCTTTGCAGTCGACACGCCCCTCGATGCATGCGGTTACGTGTACGGTCCATTCCTCTGCTCTGCCCTCTAATAACCAACCATAATGCAAAGATTGGTTCAGTGTACACGGTGGCGGATCCACTATTCGGGGACATGTGACAATTGTAGTTTTTATAGGGTTAACAGCTTAAAGTTTGCGATGCTCGTCCAAGTCCTTAATTGACCAACCTCACTGGAAATACAACATGTATCTACAACTGAAACCTTGATCACAACAGTTGTTTCAAAGAGGAGTTGAGAGCCTGTCAATCAAGTTGGTATAAGCTTCAATCATTGGTTGTATTTGAACAGGTGTCGCATATGATTAATACCTAATGGTAAAAAGTGTCTGGTCACGAATTTTTAATAAATGATTTTCATCATTAATTACCCTGTCACTGCCGTTTCAGTTGTGTGTTAGATGTTTCAGAATCTCTTAGTTTGACCATTTACCATCAAGATGTGAGTTAAACTTGACAGGTATGATGGAGAATCATGAAATCCATGAACCAACTCAATAAGCCCCTTAATATGGAAGGATAAAACATCAATACACCATTTTCTTGGGGAGGGGGAAGGACAAGAAAACGTAAGCGTGCGTGACCACTCTCAGTGAGGAAGGGGTTCAGCCCTAATAAACCACAATTTAAAGCATGTTTGCCCGAAGATACCATATATTTTCCCCGAAATGTTAGCAAAAATTCTGACCCTCATCGGGGGTACAGCCCTAGTCCCTACGCTTCCGCATACTCGTCATCCTCTTACATCTATGCAAATAAGTAAAAACGATTCTCCAAAACATTGAAATTTGTCTGAAAAATCAGGTTAATGGTTAAAAATTTGGCTAGGGTTGCTTAGCCAAGTAGAATCATGGATAGAATCTTAAAGACCCTCGAAGCTCACCCCACACATTGACAATCCTCCCAACTTACCTAACTTTTAACCCCGCCTCCAATTTAAACACAAACAACTGTCTAGTAGTAGAACAATTCCAAGGCAGAGCCACGGTAGCCTGCACTGACTTTCATGCATTTTGCACAGACCAAGAAAAACTCACAAAATGTTCTCAATATAATACTGTCTATATAAACGTTTATATTATACTTCAGTGTCCACAATAACTTTATAACTCTACATGGTTTAGAATAGATACTAGAATGACTCTAAAAGGGTTAAAGATTAATACAATAAACAGTATCAATATTCTAAATTATGTAAAATATTGCTACTTCTCTCAAAAATCCAAGTAACTGTCATAACTTGCACACTTTAATCCTACGTAGTTATAGGAACAGTACTGTGTTATTTTCACTTTCTTTTTGTGTGTTTCAATAAAACAAATGTTACCATTATGTCCAACAGTTGTGGATAAACTCATTATTTCACACTTAGTAGACATTTCAACAGTAAAAAATAAATGTGGGGGAAACGTTTCGACTCCAGTTGAATGCATAACTCATTTTCAGACAGATAGGATAGGCCTAGGCCTGTTTACACTGCCTCTTTTGTGCATTTTAGGTTCGCTAGAAAAGTCCCCTTCCCCGAAATGAACAAGTAATTTCTTACATCTGTACATGGCCTAAATCTTGGTGGCAACTTTCCATGTTTGACACATGATTATTTATAAAAAATAAACTACTTGACGTTTCTTGAGTCTGATAATCAAGGGGTAATTATGTAAACGATCTAAGAAAGAAAAACTATGCAATACATTTAGGTTGAAGAACAAAAATGACATCAATTTTGTAGTAAAACCACTGAAGGTATTAACCACTGGACAAGAGTATTTACAGGGCACGTAAGCAAACGGATTCCTATTGCTTGACACTCATGGACGTACGAGGCGAGGGAGGGGACTGTCCCCTCAAAAAATTGGAAAAGCCTAAAATTCGGGCAGAATCTATAGAAGTTAGGCAAAAGTCTGCTACGACGCTTAGAGATTCAGGGAAAAATTGTACCCCAAAATCCAAATGGTCCTATATGCGCTTATGCTGACACTACACAAAATAACTGAAATAGGAAACTAAACAAGCACGCTGCGCAGTTTTTATTTATGCCATTCCAAAGTTCAAATTTGTACCTCCACATTATCATTTGTTCGTTATCTTGTTGCTGTTCAAACACGTAGGCCATACACGAATAAGGAATTCATGAAGTTAACTAGGTCAGAGAAGTTTCACGTGATGTCAGCACCGATCCGATTCCACAGATGCCGATCAGTGTTCATGCGCAAATGTTCGTAGTGGAAAGTGAGATGACTAATGATTGAAGGCCCAGGACTTTAGCCAGGATGGTGAGCTCAGGGAGTCCAAGCAGGCAATACTAGTGAAATTCTTGCATTAAAATGTACTATACATATGAGGCAATCTAGGATTCAGGGAGTCCAAATGAGTCATGAACTGCTCTCTGGCTAGAGCCTTTATTTGAAGCCATTTGAAGGTAACTGCGTCCAATAGCCTAATGATTTGGGGGAGCTAGGCTTATAACTAATGCGTTTTAATCTACATAAAATCAAGGCGTCTTTTATAAGTTTATCGCAGACAAATGAAATTATTGAAAACAAGACAATGTTAATTGTGTTCATGTCCGTTTAGAATTTTCATAGTTCTCCGTTTCTTCCATTGCCGATAAGGAGGCGGCGTGTCATTACTTTGAGCCTTTCTAGCGGAACCACTTCCATGTTGATTTTCCTTAAACGAAACAAGTGTCCTATCTCTTTTTCTGGAGGGAGTCGACGTATAGTAAGGTACAACCTTCTCAAATGGCACTGCCTTTAAATCAAAATAATGAATTAAAGATTTAGCTCTAGGAATGAAAACAGCTATAAGAGCCATGACGTCATTCATCGCTTGATGTGCCTCCGTGGGATATTTCTTAAAGGTACGACGATAAATTTCCCCCAAACTGTAAGACATATTTGAAGGAGTCTCAGTTCGTAGTGGGGAAGGATTGTTTATGTTTCCGCATTCGTCACGGTTGACTGCTAAACTTGCTAAACTAGGTGAATATGATGACGTCTCACTTGAAATGTTTGCATCGAGGGGCTCAGCCGTCTCTGCTTGACAAATGTCCATGCTGACGTGCCCTGCGTGGCGGCTCTCTGTACAATAGTTTCCGCCGCGGTGTCTCCCGTTTACGTAGCGATGAGCTAAATGACAGAAACTGAGTCCGCCTGGCGGACTGGGGTTTAGACTATGGTGCAAAGTTCCCTCTTCATGCGACCCTTGACTTTGAGTCAAACTTAACATTTTGGCTAAACTTTTGTCATCTTTCTCAAATTCATAACCTGGAGCAAACAGACTTCTTGCAACAGAGGGTCTGATGCTCTCGTCATTTCCTTTATCCAAAAGCACATTCGGAGAGGCGGTCGCAATTCTTTTTCTTTCCCCAGCGATAAGAGGAGTCGTAGGCTTATGGCCGTCCATTTCACGGAATGCACACAGGGTATCCCCACATACAATGTTAGATGACAAATCAGAATTAATGTTATCTAGTTCCGTTTTGATCAATGGGAAATCAAACTTAAAGCCATTATGAGCTAGGAGGCAGACCGGTTCCTGCTGCCTAGCTAAGAACAGTTGTAGCATGGTTGCATCAGTTTCCCCGAAACGTAACTTGCAACTTTCGGACAAGTTCAAATTGTCCAACCCCGTCATTTGGAATGCAACAGGCGATACGGCTTTTCCAGGATCCATGCAAAAGCTCAAAGTATCAACAACTCTCGGTGTTAGTACTCTTGGTTGCTGTATCTCCTTTAAGGGTGTGGTTGTTTGATGTCTGCGAAATGTTTCAAGTAGCTCAGAACGGTGTACTGCAACAAGACAAATTTCCATCATCTTTGGTCTGTCCAATGATTCTAGATGCGTAGATTCAATGTCCAGGAAAACAAATGTTTTGATAGATCCCATTCCATTATTTGTAGGATCCATTGCAGTGAATGCAGGGGTAAATCGTCTTATCGAAAGAAGTTCACAAGGCGAGAACTGGAGGGTTTTAACAGTTAATTATTTAAAATATTACCTGGCAGGATCTCATGAGCTCCGTGGATATAAACCTGCAGGCAAGAATCCCCTGAGCACATGAAAGTCCTCACGAATATAGGCACAACAGTAATCGTGTATATACTCCTCCACAAGCCCTGAGTCACAAATGGCTTCTTTACACCTGTGTAACTTTAAAAGTGGAATTGAAGGTTTGCAACGGGCAAATTTCATGTTTACAAAAACTGTCTGTTTGTGTAAACGAATCGTTATGTTATCTCCCGACTGTGAACTCCATATACCACCTTTCAATACATGTTTTTGTACAGATACTCTATTTACTCATCTAACACGCGACTCAAAATAGAAACTAACAGGGCAAATGACAACACGTAGTATCGTATTGCACGTCACACCATAGGGGAAATCCCCTTGAACTTCAGTCAAGTTGAAGCTTGCCCGCTAGGCGGATCGTGTATTACAGGCCACTCACAGCTGCACAGTTATGGTAGCCTACTATAAATTAGAATTTATGGTTGAAATTTTTAGCTGAGCACGTTCTACCCAGCGGAGTGGGCTCTGTTTGCTCAGCCTCGTTAGGAATATGACTGATCAAGGAATGTGACATATAGTAAGGCTGCTATGTAGCCTGATGTACCCGGGTACAATCTCCGTATAGCGGCCAAAAAGTCTATATAATGATGATGTAAAAATTGTCATTTATCACGCAAAAAAGACAAGACGGAGATCATGGGCAATGTTATAGTGCTAAGTAAACATTATTATTCCCGATTATGGTGAAGCTTCACACATTCAATCAACTAGTACTAATCATTATGTAGCCTATGTAGGCTATCTGAAGGCCTACGATCATCATGAAACGGCGGGTACTTGATGATGGTTAGTTTCTCGATCGACATCGTAACAGTTCTGTTTTACTTTCTTAAATATCCTGAAAAGTTGACCAAAATCTTGGTCACATGTGCGTCAACTATTTCCTTCCTAAAAATAACAAGGAAATACTAGTCACCATGACCATTTCTTGGTTAAATTAATAAATGATTGGACTGAATCCCGGGTCAAATATAGAAAAATCAGTACAATTTAACCTTATTTCTCAGTTACTTTAACCAGGAACTGGTTGGCTAATCTGACCACGAATCTGGTTACATTAAATCAGGGTGTATTTAGAGAGTAGATGTAAACTATGGTACGTCGTTAGTTATCATTGTGCACTCTTAAAAATGTTGGGTAAAATATTGCCCAACAAGTGCCCAACGTTGGTGCTATAGTTCACCGCACCAACATTGGGCAAAAAATACCCATTATTGTTGGGCACTATTTCTAACCAGCAGTTGGGTAGGCTATTTGACCAATAAAATGGTACATTTTTACCCAACAAGAAGAGCATTTATTACCCAACGAATTTTGATACACAACCGTTGGGCAGGGATTTTGGTTGGGCGTTAATGGAGGATACGACTTTCTCTGGGATGCTTGTACTGGCAAAACTCAGCAGTCATTGGTGAATTATCTGATGATAATTTAATGGAAGCATTTGGAAATTAGAAGCAGTAAACACATCTTTTTAAATAAGAACAAATATAAAGTTTGATACAGTTGAATCTACCTTCTTTTATTTCAAACATATTTTGATGAAAAATAAAAAGAATTGAAAGTATGGTTACTGTTGGCAAACAAAATACAAACATGTTATCTTGCTTACTGAAAAACTCAATCATGATGAATGCTAACTTAAAAGTTGCATAGAAACATGACAGGATGTACTTTAAAGGTTTTCTAATTTGTGGTATTGCTGGGCATGCAAATACAGGCTTTTTTCTCCCAAATCTCTGCAAGTTTAAAGGAAGAAAGAAAGCACTAACGTTTCAAACCCTAACCTTTCAAAATTTATGTGGATTCGTAAGGTCAAAATAAAGGCAAGTTGTGCATCTTTCTGAGTAATTGCATTGAGTGTCTGTAACCTTTAACCACAAAGAAGGAAGAAAAAAATGTGAAGAAGCTTCCAATAGTATAGAGATTAATGGAAAATGATCATCCTGTCTATTACAAAATCCTTCCAAATGTTTACAAATCAGGCAGATAGGCAATCCAAAGGAATAAATCAAGACTTGATGGAAAAGTGACGAACTTATATCAAGTTTAAAGGATAACTCAAAACATTGCTTTCCAAGTAGGCATTTTGATTTCTTTTTACTACTCTAATTATTCAGAAATCAGTGAAAAACACACTTGTTATCAGCTCAAAAACAAGAGTTTATGATGTCACACAATTAGCTTACTTCAAGTACACTTTGGGTTTAAAATGTACAGCTTCATTTATCTTGCATCTCAAGAACTACAAATCAAAATTTAAAGCAAATTTCACCGAAACGCATATGATTGATACAACACACCTCTAGCACGTCAAAACCCTGTTCAAACATTTTTAAAAACCATCTCCACATCTTGAATTTCTTCGAATTTGGCAGTAAATGCTTAGAGGGGTAAACCATGCGAGAAAAGTTGCATCACTTGCAGGGGAAACTGAACATGCAAGAACACCTCTTGTAATTGATTGAGCACAGTAATTCATATTTTGTTTGAGAAATGAATGATAACATAAACTAAGAGCATCTAAACAAGTTCATAAGTACATACTTAAAAAGCAACACTTACAGAAACTAAAGGTAAAACGTTAGCCTTAAGAAAACTGAACATCACAGAAAGCTCAGTAAAGTATATTCTCAAGTCTTACAGTCTTCATGTTTTTTGCAATACGTTGCTGAAAAGCCCTGAAAGAATTAAGTGTAGCACTTTGAATTCGTCCCAAATCATATACCTCACTTTGAGGGAATTCACCAGCTCCCTTTGCTTTGACCAGGTAAAGAACATCAAATACATACTGGGATTTAAGCAGAGATCCACAGTATCCAACAAAGATTTTTGAACCAGAGGCCTCCTTTCAATGATGACGAACACTTGCTGTGGTGAAAGTCGCTGTGACCCCAAACAAAACAGAGCTCATAAACAAAAGTTTATGATGTCACACAATTAGCTCACTTCAAGTACACTTTGGGTCTTTAAATAAACACTTTCATTTATCTTGTATCTCAAGAAAAAACATCAAAATACAAAGCTAATTTCACCCAAACGCATATTACAGATACCACAGACCTCTAGCATGTCAAAACTCTGTTCAAGCATAAAACTTTTTTTTTAATTTTAAAAACAACCTCCATATCTTGCATTTCTTCGAATTTGGCAGTAATGCCTATTTTTCAACTAAGAGGGGTAAACCATGCAAGAAAAGTAGCATCACATTCAGGGGAAACTGAACATGCAAGAACACCTCTTGTAATTGATCGAGCACAGTAATTCAAATGTTGTTTGAGAAATGAATGATAACATAAACTAAGAACATCTAAACAAGTTCATAAGTACATACCTTAAGATGTAACACTTTACAGAAACTACAAGGTAATACGTTAGCCTTAAGAAAACTAAACATCACAGAAAGCTCAGTAAAATATATTCTCAAGTCTCACAGTCTTCATGTTTTTTTGCAATACGTTGCTGAAAAAGCTCTGAAAGAGCTAAGTGTAGCACTCTGAACTCGCCCCAAATCATATACCTCACTTTGAAGGAATTCCCAAGCCCCCTTTGCTTTAACCTGGTAAATAACATCGAATATGTAATGCGATTTAAAGCAGAGATCCACTGCATCCAACAAACATTTTTGTACCAGAGGCCTCCTTTCAATGATGACGAACACTTGCTGTGGTGAAATTCGCTGCCAAGGTCAAAATAAAGGGTTGAGGACGATCTTTCTCAGAAATTTGTCTGCAATAGTCTTTCACAGGGGTAACATCCTGTATAGTGAAACAAACGATTATAAAGATTACAAATATTTATTTCAGAATAATCCTAATTTTAATTTTCCACAGATCTCTGCCATTCCCATGGAGACTAGAATAATTTACTTTATTGGAAACAGAACATTTTCAAAAGCTACACGTACACAATATAGGTGGCATACTGATGATGTCTGGTAGCTTTGCAAATGTTTGCCTTCTACATTTCAGATAATTAAAATCCAAAAAAAAAGGAGAATTTTCAAGAAGTCCTAAACTTTTAAAAATTTATATCTTTAAAATCATTAGCCTCATTGCAAGAAAGCAAGACTCTAACCCAGTTTTGCATTTGTCTTACAGGCATTACATATAGGCAGTCCTGCCACTCCCTACCCTTATATTCCTTTGGAAAATCAGCACACTCATAAAAAGCTCTTAATATTGGTGCCACAAGTACCCCTCAAAATATTTTGAACAAAACTATTACAAACAAAATACAAAGCAAGGAGTAATTCTCCCTCAATTTAGCACATTGAGTAACAAAATGTTTTCACATGATTGAAAGGAGTAATTCCTGAATCAGTGTGATGGGATGTACTAATTTCAACTAGGGGACTGCATTTTCTCTTAAGACTGTAATGTAGTTTAAAAATTACATCAACTGACTTTACCAAGGTGAAACTTACTGGCACAAAATCGATAAAAGACTTCACATGTGCATGTTGCTTTTCTTCCACCACGTCCCTTGAATAAAATGGGTAGAAGGAAAAATGACAGGTTCTGCTTTTCCTCTGTACAAAAAAGGAAGGGAAAAAGAAATGTTGTAGAGAGCATTTATATTTATTTTTAATATCATACATGGATTATTTTTGTTAACAAATTTTTTATTGAAGTATTCTGGTGAAATTGCCATTCACTTTCAAGAATAAGTCTCTAAGGTTACAACACTTTTTGGACATGTTCTCTTCATGTTATTAGTACTTATTGCTTTGACCTGTCCAGTAATTTTGCTCATATGGTATATCAAAAGGTTTGACTTTTTATTATATAAGCCTTCAAGTAAAGTTTATATGCAAGTAAATCATGGTAATAATGTAAATCCATGTTTAAAATCATGTGTGCTTTAAATTCCATAAAGTAAAGGATGAAAATTAAATATAAACTTGGGCTTGGATAATTCTTCAGATGTTTGCGGCTCTTTCCCGATACCACTATGTGCACTATAACTCTCTTGAAAGCAAATTTGGTTCATATGAAGTGAATGGATATTACAGTATCTCCTTTCCATGTCTTAAGGTGTAAGCTTCACACAATCTAGTCTGCCATCCGTGGAATGAAATGCAGTGTAGCATTAGAAACATTACTAAATGTGCTCTAATTTTGCCTCCCACAAAATTTCAAAAGGTTACAAATAAATCAGCCATAGAAAGCACTAACCCTGTGCTAGTATGTTTATGTCAATGTTGGGAAATACGTTCTTCCAGCTAGTGCACATTTTCGGTAGCTCCCCTGGGGCCAGTATGCTTTGTCCTAAGATGTCGTTTAAGACTACAAAGCCTCAAAAATATACTCTGACAGCCATCTTGGCCACATATAATTTTAACACGTGTTCCTTCATGGATGAAATGTCTGTATTTGAAGTGAAGGCAATACTTTTTCAAGTCTCCATCAATCCTATGCAGACATTTAAAACATGTATACATGATGATTAAATCTGATTGCAGTACTCCATGATAGTAAAGCTTACTTCAGCTCTCCACTGGCGTATGAATTTCAGTCTTTCTCCAATTTTTGGAATCAACTCTTTGATTGTGTCTTCATCAAGGAGTGGTAGGGCAGACTCATCAATACCATTTTCTGAAAAGAAAAGGTCAATAGCATTTAAAACCTGGCTTACTCTAATTTATGTGGTGAGCATTGGTCTAATTGCCCGCTCTTTTTTGTAATTGTGACCCCCCAGGCCAGGAAAACAGTCACCCAAAATGTTTTTGACAAAATGACACCTTTTGCTAATGTCCTCACATTTTCCTTACAAGTCATCATTCAAATTGCTCTTGAACATGAATATTACAAAAAGTAATGAAAAGAACAGGTGATTCTCCATCAATTCAACATCAAAATTTTGGCAAGCAAAAAAAGTATTTTCTCAGTCATGAGTTAGGCCTAGACCTATGTGATAACTAGCCTAGGTAGGCCTAGCCTAGGGCCCTAGGTCCAAGATTGGTCACTATTTTGTTTTTGTAGCCTAGGCCTAGGTTGGGCATACTCCTACAAGTTATGATATAGGCCTTGACATAGTAAAAGTTAGGAAGCCTAGGCTAGGCCTAACTTAGGCCTAGGGTAAAATACCCAATACTCCACCGCCCCCCCCCCCGGAACCCGACCGCTTTTTGTTATTCATAAGTCTCTCCTATCCCATAATAGAATTGTTGATATATTCACACATAATATTTGAAGCCAACCCTCTACTTCCAACAGATGAAAACAAGCTTGCCCATTTCCACAAAATTGGCACTAGGCCTATATTTTAGTCCTTGTTGTATATGGCGGGGTAAAGTTCATAAAAGCCACTTTCCTTAAAAGGCAAATTTAAAAGGATATCCTGTTATAAAAAAAACTCAATTTTTGCCCAAATGAAGATATTTCTTCTTCAAAATTTGTTGTAACTGAGAAGTAAGGTTAGCAAGACCAGTCACAACCTTGAAAAATTTAAATTTTAATGCCATTTTTTCAGATATGGGGGAGGTTGAATACTGGGCTCCACTTTCAAAAGTTGTGTCTAGTATTAGACCATACATATACATAGCACAGTTGTGGTCGAATTCTGGGCTACAAAAATTTTGATAGCCAGTATCCGACCGACCAAAATTAATTCCTTCATTCACTCCTTAATTTTTTATTGTATTAAACAGTGCTACATATAATTCAGATAAAATATCAAAGACTTGGTTTTTAAGTAATTACCAATGAAATCAGGCTTATAAACTGACAATAACTAATACTGTGGTCGGGTTCTGGGTTGATGAATTGAATACTGCTCATGCTAGGTTGAATTCTGGGCTGTTGGAGTCCAAAGTTCTAGTGCCCCCCTTGGGCCCTTGCATTTAATCTTAGGAAATAAATTTTAATTTCCACATGGAATAGAAAGGGCAAATTAAAGAGGGATTTGCATCACCCCAAGTATGACTTTTACATAGGGGTAAGCAAAAGTCCCAATTGGTGACTACTCTTTGATTGGCATCAGAGTTGCAAAATTCAAAAGATGCAGTGCAGCTTATATTACACAGCATGCACAGAGAGTGTTTTAATTACATATTAGGGCCTTGTATACTCACCAGGATGTGAGCCTAGGCAATAAACTATGTTTGTGTCTGCACAAGGAGAAGCTCATGAAGACAGTTATGGGCGGGGCTAGAACTAGGCCTAGCTTAGTTGGGAGAATTGGAACTGTCTGGGATGAGACTACTCCCCCTTTAAGCTAGCAAAGAGAGTGATGGTAATATTCTATTTTAGTTGAAACAGTGGTAGGCCTAACAGGAACAGTAAATCCTTAAGCGGTCGGGTATTGGGCGTTTTACCCTAGGCCTAACGTTAGGCTAAAGTTAGAAGCTAGGCCTAGCCTAGGCCTAAAACTGTTTTTCACAACCCAAATTTGGAGAATTCTCACCAAAAACTTAACCCTAACAATCATCACTAAGCTTGACTTTTGGGCACGGATTCTAAATTAGAGCCCTAACGTTAATTTTAGTAGTGTTTGGGGCATGCCTAGGCTAAGGCCCTAACCTTTGGTTGACAGTCTTATCAGTAACGTTAGGCCTCACATTTATTTACTTGCACGTAGCGTAGCCTAGCCTAGGCCAAGGTGTAGAGCACAACATGATAGGCTCGGCCAAACTGTGTAACGATCCTAACTAGGTTTCACACAGATCGTTCTCGAAATTTGCCGTATATTTTTGTAGTAAGTTAGTATTGTTGACGTACATTCTGCCCATAATCGATAATACTAAGATTGTATCACGCGATCATGTTGTAATCACCTTTGAAATGGTCGATTAGATTGTCCAGTTTCCATGATATCAGCCTCACACAAACGCCTTTATCAGCCATTTTGGGTGGGGAGTCCTGAATGCAAAGCTAGTTAGCTGCCCGCGTACACATGCATGCAAAGCAGGTACGGTACGGTACGGTACGGAAGGTGCAGACGTACAAGCAGTCTTTCGTGCGTACTATACAATACCGTACTGCATTTTTGGCGCGGAACGAAACTGGCCGAGTGCCAAGTGTTTGCCCAAGAATGCGAGCAATGATAAAATTCCTCTCATATGTGCCTAACCGCGTGGGAAAAATTAACCAACGCCTGCAAAAATTTACCACTTTTTGAATTACCCAACTAATTTTACCCAACATTTTTAAGAGTGTGTGTTTTCACGTTACGATCATAAACGTGTCTTATTAGAATGCATTATGATCATGCACAGTTAGCACATCACATTGCATCATGGTATCTTATAACACCGTGAAAGTGCGTGTCTTTTACATTAACATAACACAGTGGGCCTTTTGGCGTGGCATATTTAACCCTGTAACGTAACAATGCTCATTATAATAACCATCACTCATGACGGAATGCTTGAAGTAGGTCTTTGATCACGGATGTCGAAACTGTTGACTGTTCACTCCAGCAAAGAGCCTAAAGAAATCACACGAAAACGTCCTCTGGCTTGCCATTCGTGGTAGAATTAGAATCGCTCGGCTAATATTACAGGCTATTTGAATCGTTTATCATTTAACCGCCTAAATATAAAGGAAATGCGAATGTCAATATCCTTTCCTGGTGACATTTGCAAATGGATGTCAGAAGAAATAATGTGTGAGTAGCTTCACTGCAAACAAGTTAAAGGGGCAGCATGCATTGGAAATCTTAATTTCTGGTATATATATATATATATATATATATATATATATATATATATATATATATATATATATATATATATATATATATATAGGTCAAAAAGAAGTAGTAAATAGTGCTAAAAGTTTGTGAAAAAGTCCACGACGTTTTGGGTTTAAACACTTCATCAGATGACAAGAATGCAACTAATTGTTGACACAGACAAACGTACATATTAGAGAACACCAAATTTGTACGTTTGGCCGTGTCAACAATCAGTTGCATTTTTGCCACCTGATGAAGTGTTTAAACCCGAAACGTCATGGACTTTTTCACAAACTTTTAGCACTATTTACTGCTTCTTTTTTGACCTACTTACTTCATAAGTGCTACGAAGTACTTTGCCCTTTGGCTAGTCTTTAGTGGTTGTCCATTTACACTTGAGTTTTCGTTATCTGATGAAGAGCTCGGAGAGCTTGAAAGCTAATAAACTTTATATCTTGATTATGTTTCACTGGATCTTCTATGATTTTCTCATTTTTGTTATCTGGTGTGATGCTTTATATATATATATATATATATATATATATATATATATATATATATATATATATATAGATAGATATAACTTTTTAACTTATTAGTAATTTGTTCACCCAAATGGTTAAATTGTCTCGAATGATGGAACGTCCGTAATTCTTGTAACGCGCAATATATTTGGGATTAAACCTCTATTTTCAGAGGTTATTAGCGAGGCTGTATGGTTCAATAATTCATTTCTCCCTGTGCCATGTTGAAGCAAGTTGAAGGTAGCATTTAAAGGATAAATGCAGTCCCCAAATTTAAATTAGTGTACCCTGTCCTTCTTATTCAGGAATGGCTCCTCCTAACCATGTGACATGTATTTGTGTTGCTTGTTTGTTAAATCCATTCAGAATATCTCCTTGGTTTACCTTCAATATTCAATTTTTTTAATACAGAAACATAATGAAAAATACTTGTGAGCAAAATAAGAGGAGCCTGAGATCTGTTAGATTAAGCAGATTTTTGAAAATAAGCGTGGGGCGATTGCTTTCGTTTATTATAGCTTTTAAGAGGCATTTGCATTACACAATATTTATTTAAGAATATCCCCATTTCTCAAAAACAATTGTTGACTACACTTTTATTTACATAAATTCAAATAAAAACATCACTCTGATTGGTCACTCATGACTTGAACAGATCTCTCAGTAGCTTACCCAATGCGTACAGGTCATTGTAACTTCGATCAGGAGGTGCACTAGACAGGTGCTTTTTATTTTAAAGTCAAAGAGGGGGTTAGAAGAAAACTTAGAAGGGAAAATGTTTACTGTCTGGGGAGAGATTTACTGCCCTAAATACTCCTTCAAACTATTACACATGTTTATTCATCACAAATGACGTATTAATTGAGGTACATTTTATTAATGGATGTTCTCAATCATAGGGGCTAAGGGGGAAACGCCTGACCGTTTCACTGTTTTACCTTTACTATGAATAAATAAAGCATTGTTCGAGAGTGTGATCCTTTAAAGCGTAAAGTAAAGAAATACCCAAATGTAGCCATTATGTTGAAAATTGGGCCTAATGCTGTTTTTCTCCTCTCCTCGGTTTGGAGGGAAAACAAATCCAAGTAAACTTTGCTCACGTAATTTTGTCAATTACGTATATCAGACGAAAGTAACGCGTTGTTCGAAAATGGATTTCAGAACTGCGACAATTGCGTCCTTTCTTGAACTCATATATTAGAATGCGTGTTTGCAGCTGGGGAGCCGTAACGCCGCCTATTTGTCATATGCAGAATCCCGAGGGAGCGGTACAAAGTGTTGGCATGCTTAGCTTTACGTTCAGTGGCCATAAGATTACTAACTAGCTCGAACAAATTGAGAGGCCATGCAGTATTTGTGAAGGAGAATACATAAACCTTCTGTACGTCAGGGTTAATTTGTCATAGATGTACACGTGTCCTCCTTATTTAAGCTGACCTAATTTTTATCAATTGTTCATACTGTTAAACTGTCATCAATAAGCAAGCACAAAGAAAAAGCTCGCCACGCAAGCTTTCAAGTTGATTTTTTACAAAGCTGACCCCCTAAAAAATAATATGGATTTTGTGTGATTTTGCTAAACGATGCAGGCATTTGACTTGTATCTTATTGATTAATCGCATTGTCTCTAAGCCTTAGGACTGTTAGCTTATATGCGATTCTACGACGAAGTTGGTCGTCTCAATCGGTACAACAATAAATAAAATGAATTTACCAATGTGTTTTTCATTGAATATTCTAATCAGATGGATCAAATACCCTCGTCAAAAATGGAAGCGTCCCGATGAAGGAACGGCCTGCAACACCGCGTCAGGAAGCTCAAACGAAAGAAGATAATATGGAAGAAGGAGGCACATTGGAACTGGAAAATGGAGAGCTTTCGGAATTGGCAGTACTTCGAATACAAAGGTATATCAATCCGAGTACCGCACCATGCATGTAACCACAGAGGAGGGGTAACCACAGAGGAGGGGGACGGGTCATAAAGATGCAAAGGTATAAAATGTAGAAGTATACATGGGGGATAAATGAAGGAAAAGATTACAGCACTGGCATCTTAGATCTTGAAAAAACAAGCATTATCAAGGGGGGGGGGTAGGACAAACGGGGTGAAGGGTCTGTTCTTGCCGGTCAGTTTGAGTGAATGGAGCCACAAATGACAGTCCCATAATGTATAGAGGTCTGAAGGTCAAATGGTTAGTCAGTACAGGCTTAGTGTCCCTTCTGGGGACGAAGCTCCTTAGGGGAGCAAAACCCCTCGTCCGGGGTTACGTTTTGGTTTTCCCAGGGACATTGGATAAAAAGAGCTGACACCCCTCCCCTTAGATCCCTCTCCCAGGACAGTGATCCTTCTCTGTTGATACCCCTCACTCATGACACTGTCCAATTTCCCGGACAGTACACAATATTAAAGACAAGGGGTAGATTTTATACGGTGGAGGAATCGTTGGGTGAAGACAGGTATTTGGAATGGTGTGAGCTGATGGGGTTTGTGTGTGAGTGTGTGTGTGCGTGTATGTGATTAGACATCTCAGTCAAATTGCAATGTGATGAACACAATAGTTTCCATACACTCTAAGGTTTCGAGTTCAATAGCTCTTACAAGTGACCTACAGGGAACAGAGAGTAAATTACTAAGATGAGACTTATAGTCAGGACCTTGCTAACCAAAGGGTGTATGTTGTGTTCTGTGACGGCTGGCATGACAAGGGAGGGTGATGCCCCCCCCCCCTTTTGAGAAGTTTTAGAATATTTAAGTGTCCTTAGATGTAGTCTTGTACCACGTATGTGTATTTGATCATCTGTCTTTTTATGATTTTTGTATTTATGTTTTGAAGTTAGCCCACGAACATTATTCCCCTGCATTTTTGTGCTGAAGACTAGAGGACTGATTTCGAACTTTCGGAGACACAAATCTTCTTCATGCGATGTTTGATTTATTACTAATGGATGACACGAGGGCCGACTTCGTAGGCCTATGGCTACTACTGCTTTTACTGCCTCGTGTTCATAGGGAGGGATGAATAATTGTTCATATCATAAATATTTTTGTGTATTTTCAAAAGTGCCACCTGAGGGCCACCTAATTCTTCCATACTGGGCATGTGCAGATCTCATATATAAATCTGTTTTTCTGTAATTTGAACGTTTATTTGATCACCATCGCACGGCGACTGTGGATAAATGCAGTCTGTACCTAAATCTTTCGATGTCTTAGATGGATTTCTAATAGACGACAAGCTCAAGTTAATCCCAGATCGATAGTTTATCTGGTTCGATAAATTACCGTTTTAATGAGAATTTTTAACCTTTAAAAAGTTAATTCGATAAAAGTGAATTAGTATCAAGTACCTCAACTTTTAAAAGATTTGTTACTAAGCAACCTCTTCTCGTTTTTTTGTTTTCACGTTTAGACCCGTTACGTATTGAACCAACTCTCCATTGGTACATTGTAATACATTACTCACTTCTCATGCGCGATCCGTCCGCCGAATGCATGACCACAATGAGAGCACGTTGCTATTATCGCGTAGGAGATTTGCAACGCATTTAAGCCACTTACTCTTTTCACAACTATCTACTCATTAGCAACGGCTCAAACAAAACTGCATACAAAGTAGAGACTCTTTTAATCTGCCATACATGATAATAATAGAGCACGAAAGAGCGACATGAAGAGAGCGGGGGTGGGGGGTTTGAAATATTACAAACATTTTTGTTAGAAAGACAAATGCCTGCTTAGGAGTACCCTCTGATTTGGCTGGTGAAATGAAGATGTTGCAGGCATCTTGGTTGCCCTGTGGATCTATAAGGGGTGTGTCGGGCATAATTAAAGATTTCTTTCACAGACAAGCGTTATTTTCTTTAGTTTAAGGAACAAAAGAGAAGGAGTTATTTTTCGCCCTTTACCTTCGCTGCTTTGCTTTGAATACCGGAACGTGGCCATTGGCTTTGAATGTAGCACGCTATGTCAAATTTTGTAGTCACTCTCGGTAGTGAACAACGGTGTAGGATGTAGAAAAGAATGGCAATTAATTGTGTTTAAAATGTGTCAGTGGGGGGTGCGAAGGCGGGATAAAGAATCCTTCAAGCAAAATGTAATGTATGAAAATGCGAGAGTCGACGGCAGCATTTCCAAATAGTGGAGATATACCCCACCCCCGTAATTTCCCCATATTTATTAGACCGACCTTTCATATGCAATAAATCCCTTAAGGACAACAGGCAGTGGCCCCAAAATTTTCTTTGAAAAATCAGCGAACTCTTGTAAACCTTCTCTTATTGCATTACAAGCACCTTGGAAGACGTTTTGAACATAACTATTACAAGCAATAGGTAAAGCAAGGAGAAATTCTCTGTGAATTTCACAATTCACTAACAAAAATATTGTCACATGATCAAAATAGGCCATTCATGAACTAGAGTGACAGGGCATACTCACTCTGATTTAGGTGACTGCCTACTGCCTTAAAAAGCGGTGCTATATCATTCTCATGCAGATCTATTATTAGAAAACCCCGGATGTCAACTTCAACTTCCAGTACAGCTAGTATTTTTAATATCAAGCCCTTGTGCAAACAAATCGACCGCTTTACATTGATTTACGACGAATTTGAAAAGCTAAACTCCATTTTTTGCCGTCAATCGACAAAAGCTGTCATGGAGACGGACTTTTAACGATTTTCATGTTATCCGCAAAATTAAAGGCACTTCAATCGACTGCTGTTATATAAGAGCAGTGACTCTAAGAAAACCAGTTGAAATTTATTGATGTGTTCGGCATACATATATTTATAAGTGCATACATTGTAGGCCTATAGATAACATATGCACCACTGATTAGGTTTTTGTATATTACATAATATTGTATGATATTCCGCGCTCATCACTCGATTTGCGAGGAGTCCGATAATAAAGAAAACGTCCAAGAAAGTTTATGGCAAAATTTGGTCGAATTGTATCTTCACTAGTAAAAAGTTAGAAACGAGAGATTTAGCTCAATCCACAGTCTCATAAAGCAGAAGATTTTTATTTGTAGGCATTGGAAAGCGGAAGGAGACAGCTAATAAAACGAATCGTGTTTTCCGTGCGTGTTTATAAAATATTAAAAATCAAAGAGAAAGAATTTCCCCCGTGAGCTTCATCAGTTTTGTGGATTAGTTTATATACTTCTTGAGCCGGTCTGGATTAATGACTTGCTTTTCATGTACATCCTGCAAACAAAATAATTGTGATTTTCCTCCCAAAGACGCCTTTATACTGAAATTGAGAAAGACAAGGCTGAATGAGGGTGAATTCAAGATAAGAGGGACTGTCTGGTCACTTTACGGGCATTATTAGGAATTTGCAATTGATACAACAATTTCTCGCAGTGAAAAAACAGCTCGAAGGGATATTACAAATTCTTGTATTCATTTTTGTGATAAACATTGTACTGACCTTTCATCCCATTGTATCAAAATTTCACCTTTGACCTCTATGGAACCAGCGGTCTTTTGAGAAGATTAAACAGGCCTAAAAATTATTGGAATACTTTATTAAACACGATATTCTTTCTAACATATGTGAGGTTGTGAGGTCCATTTTGACAAAATGGCTAGAAAATTGAGTAACTTCGAAATCTACCTTTACAGTGTTTTCCGGGGACATCAGGAACGACAGCTCATCAAAAAGCAGAGTGAAATGGCTATTAAAATACAAAGGTAAGAGTTAATTGTATGCACCATGCATAAATTGTGCAGTGATCTGGGGCGTAGCACATATTGTATGGGGATGAATTTATTATGGTTTAATATTTAAAATACTCAATCTAGATATGCTTTTATATTCTTAGTTATTAGTGGAATTGCATTTCATTGTACTTAATGGTTGATATTTTATTTCAGGGTTTCACAATAAAATGAACAAACGATTTGGACACAAGGGTTACAACTTATAAAAATTGTGACCTGGGTGCAATAATTTGTCGAAGTGGGTACAGTTAGAAAAACGGTCGAACTGCAGTGTAAAAGCGGAATAATAATTAAACTTCTCCTAAATATTGCCTTAATCATACCTCATCGTAGTTTTTCTTAAGTGATAGAAATATGTCATTTTTCCCCCAATTGTCATCTCGCCATGGCCTTTGTCTCCCATTTTCCCCTATTTTGCTCCCTATACAATGGTGTATAACTTACAGGAACAATTTGCACGCACAACATATCCCCAATTTTTGCTTGCCCCCTCCTTCCCCCACTTTTGAAATCTTAGTGCCGCCACCTGGCCGCTCCTTACTTTCTTCACAAACGGGCTGGAATGTTACGTGCTGGTATCATTAACTTTTTGGCAATAAGACGTGTAAATTCAGAGAAATACGATGCAAACTAGAATGTACTGATTGGATACTCCCAAACTTTCAACCACCAGGCGTTTCCGAAGACATCTGTCAGAAGCAAGCAATACAGAAGAAAATAATCACAAGGAAAGTAAAGAAAATAAAGAAAACGATGAAGAAAAATCTAAGCAAGGTGAGAACAATGACACAGTTATCAAGAACAAAATATCCCCGTTTCTATACAAAATATCACAAAAGATTTTCATGAATAACAATAAATGTGGTTACCACAGCAACGCGACAACTGCTGTGTGTATATGGTTAGTAGACTGAAAAAAGTGCAAGGATGATCTCAATTCTGTGTGAAATGTTGAAAAAATGCAGAGTGAAAAGAAACCATTTTCAATTTGCCCCTTTTACATTGATTATTTAAATTTAGTTTCATTCTTTTCACAAGGTTGTCAATGTTATCCATGAAATGTCACGTTACAATGCGAAAACACTAATTCGCAACACATGCTACAGAACTATTGAAAAACAGTTCTCCCCTATGAAACACCCCAAAATTTTCAACTAAATCAGTGTTATACTTTTTACTACTTTCTAGAGTTACTTGAATTGAGAAGGGAAAACCGCGAAAATCGAGTCCGAGGATGGCGCGAGGACACACCAGAGCTCCTTCGAAAGGAGTACAAAGCCGAAATTGGTAAGTACCACAATTTCTTATATTAAATCACAACGTTTCATTATAAAAGCAAACACACGCACACTCACTAAACCAACCCTCCTCCGACCTCCCCTTCTCACACACAAAATGGCAGTTGATTCAGTTCAATGCTATAACCTGCAGACGACTCATGCCATCATGAATGATGTTAATATTGCTTCTGATCTGTTTAATTTTCATTAAGCCTTCCACAACTTCTTCAAGCATCCGGTGAACCGAACGCGGTACTTGCAAAAAGAGGACAAACGTTCGAATAAGTCCAATTGGCAACCCGACAAACAATTGTGCATGTTATATTCAAATGATCGGTCCCAATAACGGGCGAGTTGAGGCCAACCCAATTTGAATTTTTAACCGACATACCGGGTCAAGCTAGATCATGTGCGGTATGTTTCCTAAATAACATGGTTATGTTTTGTTAATGAATGAATAAATGCGAATGTCAATGACATACACTTTTATGGAAAAATGTGGGACGGAAGGGCGTGGGGGGGGGGGGGGGAGATAAAGGCCCTTAAATCAGAAGCTACTACTTAGAGAGTCTTAGACATCTTACTTGCAAGAGATATAAATGTGTATCCCTCAATTGTAATTGTTTCTTCCTTTCGTTTTTTCTTTCTCCATTTTTCTTCAGGCGAACAGACTAAGGAAGAATTCAATCTTTTTCAAGATGAAATCACTGAACTGAAATGGAAATCAGAACAACAAATTGAAAGAAACGTATATCTTGATGGCAGCTCACCTAGGAAAATTTTGGTAATCTTTGAAGAAAAAAATTTTTGCGACGAAATTTAATGTCCTCCATTATTGATTAGGAAAAAGCCGATGTAGAAAAATGGATAACCGGGATCCCATATCCGGCTAAAGCAAAGAATCCAAATAATTTAATCTTCTAAATTTTGAGACATAAGTTGCTTACACACTTGGTTCTGTGTTAAACAATGTATACTATGTATTTTCTGTTTCTATTTTGCATTCTTTTCTTCTTAGTCAGATAGAGGTAAGATTATTTACTGCAATCGTTCTTTGTGTTTTGAAAGGCTCTCATACCTCATGTATCATTACTAGTATTTTACTTGGGTGGGGTGGGGATGGGACTGGGGTGGGGTAGGTTGCATTGAAATAAAACTTTAGTGGACTTTTACATGAGATGATGTTTTTCACATTGAAGTCGACACTAAGACAGAAACCTTCAAACTTCATCATTTACACAAAACTTTATCAATTACACGATTTATCATTGTCACCGTAGTAACCCAACCAGCAAGTGCTTATCACGTCATCAAGGCAATTTGAAAAGCTGAGCGTTTTTTGCGCGTAAATATTATTATAGGAAGTGTACAATGCTTCACAAAATTTGTTTTTTGTAATCTGCTTGTTGGAATATGGACTACTGACATGCGATTAACTGCAGCGGTAAAGGTAAGTGCCTGTTCATTGATGCACCGCCCGCAGAGCCGCATTTGTCTTTTACTGGTCTTCCGATTATGCACTGTTTGTGTGGTACGTATACACAGTGCACACTTTTTATAATGTACTGCATGCACCCAATTATTAACTGCATATGTGTAGTAGCGATACAACAAATGTCCTGCCCGCGGATTTTTTTCCCACGACGAATGGGGGCAATTTTCGGAACTTGTTGAAATCATGAAAAATGAAAAATGGTGCTCAGGTTAGGATTTTAAGGTTAGGGCTAAGGTAAAAAAATAAAATTGCCCGTATTCGTCTTGGGGAAAAATACTGCGCGTCTTGTCGGGGTGCATATATGTACAGGCATGCGCAGATACTAACATTTACCACTGCAGTTAGTCGTATGTGGGACTACTATAAAACAAAGAAAATCACCACCAAGATTACCTCGGGGATTTTTAGATTGGAGTGACATAGGCTATTCAGTACTAAAAACAGCGTCGAATAAAACCGTAAGAGATATACTAGAATTTTAATTTCCTTTCCTATAGTTTATTTCCTCGAATATCCAGAAGAGTTCATTACTAGCCGAGGCTCGGTTGGCGGATGTCATAACTTTCGACTATGTAAGTCTTTTAATCTATAAAACGGTTTATTTGCCGATAAAGAGTTACATTACCTACTTCCTAAAAAATATTTCGCTTAAGCAAACAGACGTAAATTTCATATTTGACAGGTTATCTGTAATGCGTTGGCTTTGGTACAAGCATAAAGGATAAACGTTACCCCGTTCTAATTTGAAATCTGAAGAACTGGGTGTGAATATTTAGTCTTTTCTTAACATCCGTTTCATTTTAGGAGAAGTATTAAGTCTTAGGTTTTTTTCACTAGCTCAACCGTCTTCTTGTATAGTTATGGTTTAGTGATTGCAATTGTATCTTATCCTCCTCGGCAATAACCTGCCAGTTTTGTCGGTTGGGGTCGTTAAAGGAAAGAAATTTTGCCATAAAGGATCAAATAATATTTTACGCTACCGGAAAGCACTCTGAGAAATCGACTAGAGCTGTTTGATGCTAAGTATATATAACAGAAATCTTATTATTCCCTTAGGTTATATTATATTTCATTTGTCAATTCCGTATTACAGGATTTTGCCAAAGATACTTTCGAGAATCTAATAAACATGCTGGAGACGAATTTAGAAGAATACAGAGCAGGATCTAGGGCAAGGTCGATATGTTTCGTATGCCAGGTAAGCTGCGCTCAGTGAAAAATAAAGGGTTGACCTCACTTTTGACAGAAATCAATTGTATTCGTGGTAATACTAGGAGCAGGGAAATGATGAGGGAACCTGGTCCTATGGGGGAGGGGAGGGAGGGGGAAGATGTAAACAGCACCCTTAAAGACACATTTTGTGATCTATTACTTTATAAGTAGAGGGGATAAATATTTTTTCGGAGGATCTGTCTGTTTCTCATGAGTCCTGTTAGCAAAGCCACTATCAACCACTCTGCCCATGAAGTTAGACTCAAAGTTAATATTTCTTAAGATTCTTTGCTTACTGGAATAATCATCTCAACATGTTTCCTCAATCGATTCAAAGCAATTAAATATTTAAGGAATATTTACACAGACTTGTGTGTGTAGCTGAGCTTTACATCCTACAAAAGAAACACAAATTTTGTAACAGTGTGCATGACGTTTACACATTTTTGCCTACAGGGCGGACCTGGACATTTGTATATTTTAAAGAAAAGAGTATTGACGTCACCGAAGTTAAAGAAAGAGAGCGAAGCAGACCAAGTCAGGTAGGAAGGATGTAAAAAATGTTTTTGCGACGGAAGTAACTAAAAGAAACTAACATGTTTCATGAGTTTTTAAGATATTTGATTTGTTTAGGGTTGAACTCAAAATGATATTTACTTGTAATGGTCAAAACTATTTTTATAGTTTAATTTTTAAATGTTGCAGGCCTTTCAAATGTTTCCCATATCTTGTGTATGTGTGATAGCAATATGGGATCCATATCTTATGGGAGGGGGTGGGGTGGTATGAACAAATAGGAGAGAGCATGTAGAACGGAAGTTGCCGGAATTCTTTTTAACCTAAAGAAATTTTGTCGGGCTCGAGACAAAAATTAGGTGACGTCATTCTATATCCTACGCGTACCCACTCTATACAGTTATTCTCGATTTAGTGCCTAACGACACCGAGTGGGGGAGGGAAAGGCATGTTGCCCGACAATTTTCGAAGACAGGCACTTTTCAAATGGTCTTTAACTGGCCTACAAAGACCCATCTACTCCCCTAAAATGTGTCCCTAACCTCCAATCCCATAATGCTAGTCAGAAGCCCTGCAGTCATGTTTTAATTCCATCTCGTGTCTATTTTGTCTTTATTTCGTCAGGTTTTGGAAGTCCATCGGTAAATGTATGAGTAAAATCAGACACCACGAGTCAGTCATACACATCATGGGTTGTAATATCTTGGGTAACTCGAAAGGGCAACAAGTGAGTATGCAAGGGTATACCCTTAACCAAAGGATATCAATCAGGCACGTAGCCAAGATTGTGTCATGGGGTTGTTGGAGTGCGACGTGGGGTCTGAGGGGAGAAAAATCGACTTTTTTAGGTCTCCAGATGCGAAATGGTGCAATGTTTGTGCCTCAAACGTAATAAAGTTTATATTAATCATGTGTTTTTTGCCATTATTTTTTTTCAACCATGGGTCATGGGGGAGGGGGTTTTAACCTCCCCACTCCCCGTGGCTACGCGCCTGTTATCAATTTATTTCGGGCTAAGGCCACTTTTGCTTGAGATTGAAAGTTAAAGTTACCGGGACTTATTAACAGCTTGTTTTCTTTTTTAGGTACTGGGGTCGGCTTACGACGGCCATTTAAAACACTTCCCGGGCCATATTGCACACGGGTCACTCCTTGAAAACTTCGCACCAAACTTTAATCATTATGGTAGAAATTAAAGGGATACCCTTGGTCTTTTCATGGATAAACTTGACCAAAATTAAATGTCAGTGAATGGAAAACAATAATGAAAAAACTTACACTGCCTCTCCTCCTTTGATTTCATATGATATTTTTATGGAGAGGTTGGGGCGGTGGTTACCTCAGGCCTACTTCAGGGATGGAACTTTCACATTTGGTCTTGGTAGGCTATTCGTTTCTCAGTATACCAAACCAATGTTACTTTGCACATCCCTTTATTTCTTTTGGAACATTAAAAGGTGGGGGTATGCCCACTCCTCTCAATGTTCAGAGAGATGTAAAAAGTAATGTTCTATAGAAAATAAACTTTTCCCGTGGCGTCTCTTTGTTTAACGATATCTCTTTCTCTGCTAGGCTTCTATTCCCTTTTATATATCCATAGTTTTATGTATATTTAATCAATACAGAAAAGATGAACTGGCGGTGTAAGTTACCATATTTTAATTATAAATAATTTTATTTTATTCCCAGCTCTTTGATGAGTTAGAGGCAATTATGAGACCATCCATAGTAAAAATAAAAGCACCTCTGGAGCTTAGCGAAGAAGGTAAGCCAAAATTATTCGTTTTTATTGCGAAGAGTTGATCACAACATCACAGAATACCATGAATTACTACGATAGCGGGCCTCGCAGGTTTTTCATACAGAATAAAGATGCCTATGTTTCCCACATTCCCAAACTTCTTGGTTAAAGGCTCTCTAATCTCACCCCAGACAGTAACAATTCTCCTGACAAAGATTGCTTCTAGTCCCTCCTCCAATTTAAACCAAACCACCTGTTTGGTACAACTCCAAGGCAAAGCCACAGAAGCCTGCACTGAGTTTAAATTGCTTGAGGTAACATTGTCACAGAAGTGTGTGTGTGTGCTGCAACTGCCTGTTTTTTTTTGGGGGGGGGGGGAGGAGGGTACCATATCCTCTTTACTGGGGAGGATCCAGGATTGTTGTTTAGGGGGTGCACTAGATTCACCCACTGTGGGATAGTGCCGTCCATCTGAAGGACTTAGATTAAAAAAAAAATGGTGCTCTCAATATGGGGTACGAGTTTCTATATCAAAACTGTGACGAGAAGAGCAACCGCGATAGAATATTAAAGGTACAATTGATCAATGATCAATTTAAAAACAAATTGGTGGGCACTCACGGCACCCCCTCTGGATCCACCACAGCTTTAATTATGGCATAGTGACCCCGTATTTCCTCTTTTGTGTCTAAAGATTATTACTTAAGTGTACGTTCTTGACTCCAAAAGCACTGCTTCACGTTCAATGAATATCAAAAAAAAAATGTTATACTTCAAACTCCGTTGCCCAAATATGGATAAAGTAGATACGATCGTTTAGCAAGTCATGTAAGCATCGTACGACTGGCGCCCTTTTTGGCAACCAACCTAAGCTATTAAAGGTCTCTTAAATACCACCACAGGCAACATTTTCAAAAGGACTTAAAGTTTGCACATCGACTGATTGTAAGAGGCCTACAAAGGAGCAATTTAATTAACACGATAAGCTTGAAACATTAATGAATGAGCTACAGTTATCGATTGAACAAACAGGTCTTTATATCGATGCAAACATGATTATATTAATGCAAAAATTGAAGGTAGTTGTCATTCTGTCGGTAAAAATAATGATTTCCTCAGCAAAAATCAATTACACTTTACTTTATTGGGTTCAGCCTGAGGCACGGACTTCTCATATATATGGACGGAGGATCACGTAACCAATACGGTCGCCACCGTTCGAACAAATTTAGGAGTTTACCAAGATGGTCGCCGGGCTATCACAATTTGCCCAATTTGACGATGAATCTGCAACATTTCAGACAAAGTATAATTATGAATGGAAGAACAATATCACATTCCTTCATTCTATTTGTTGAATTTGACCTGAGCTTGCATTCTTTCGAAAATATTACAAGTTTCTCACACAATCTGTCGATATTGCGCCACTTGAGCAAGTCCAAACTTTTACACACAAGGCTATAGCAGGCAGCCATATTGGTAGCCTACTCATGTACGTATGGTGGCGACAATTTACACATAGGACGTTAGTGCGATATGCTCTGTCCATGTATATAAGAAGTCCGTGGGTTCAGGTTACGCGTATTTTGGGAAACTTAGTGGTAGCAGGGAGGTGTTATTAGCTAATAACACCTTCCTGGTGGTAGCAACATGAAACAGAAGAACGTAAGCAATGGGGCCTATTCAGGTCGTAGTCTCTGTACAATGACAGTAAAGACAAAAATCAAGGTAGCCTTTCCGGGAGTTTGATCCTTAAAAAAGCAGCCCCGGTCCGTGGAAATTTTAAGACTGAGTGATTCTCAGTATAATTTGCTTGGTTGGAACTTAAAATCATCCTTAAAAACATAAATATAATTGATATAGCCTACAAATAATTGGTTTTGTTGTACATCTCGATAAACAAGCGGGAAGGTAAGTGTCATGAATTCCCACTCCAGGTTAAACTGAAAGTTTTTGTGAGTATGGGTACGAGCACAAGTCTATTCTCACGAGTACGAGTACAGACTTATGCAAAAATCTGAGTACAAGTATTAACTCACTAAAAAGTGTGTGAATATGAGTACAAATCCGTTCTCACAAGCACGATTACAGGCAAAAGGAAGAGTACATGCAAATGTGTCAAAGCGTGAGAATCAGTATATACTTAAAATGCAAGTTTGTGAATAAGAGTACAAGTACAAATACGTTCTCAAAAGTGTAAGTACAGTCCAATATGTCATTGTCTGAGTACAAGTAGGTACTCACTACAAGTGTGTGAGTATGAGTATGAGTGTAACTCTTACAAGTAGAATACGTGTTAAAGTGTGAGTTCAAGTATGTACTCACTACAAGTGTGTGAGTATGAGTATGAGTGTAACTCTTACAAGTAGAACACGTGTTAAAGTGTGAGTTCAAGTATGTACTCACTACAAGTGTGTGAGTATATGGGTATGAGTGTAACTCTTACAGGTATGAATAGATGGAAATGTGGTAAAGTCTGAGTTCAAGTATGTACTCACTACAGTGTGTGAGCATGAATACAAATCCATCCTCTGCGGTACAAGTACAGTCAATGTAAAAAGACTGAGTACCAGTACGTCAGACTTGTAGAGAGTTCGTACTCGTACTCATAGCTTTTCCCTCAGTCGTTTCCATAAGGTTGGAGTTGTACTTCAAGGTAGTCAGAAGGATTCCAAAATGGAAGGTTGAGACCTAAATGTTGGCATTTTCTAAAGTAAATCTAGTCGTTATCGTGCACAACTAACTGTAAGTTTTGAATAACAATTCAGTAATGAAATTTATTGGACTGTAACACCCCCCCCCCCCCCAGTACATACAGATTTTGAATGTAGAGCATTGCCTACTCGTAGGATGCTCATGAAAAAGGCGTGTACTTGTACCCACATCCAGAGACAATACACTTGTACCTGTACTCATGAAAGTCAGTGTACTCACACCAAGGAACTGCCACTGTAGAGTGGCAACTCCCTGCTCGCCCTTATAGAGTCTGGAGCACGTCCTCACCAACCCAGTAGCCAGGGGAGAAAATTTTCCTCCCCTGGAAAATTAAATTAGTATTGCCCTAATACATTTTAGAATATCTCACACCCTAAAATGTTTCGTCTCCCTGGAGCTACCCCCCCCCCTTCAGTACTTTGAGTGGCTACGGGCCTGGCCCTCACTATAACTTCAGAATGTTTGGGTAAAATGCTTAATTACTCTCTTCCAGGACAAGATATGATTAGTGCATACTTCGACAAGCCAAAGTACAATACATGGAAAATGAGACGATATTCTAAAACAGAGTAGAAAATCCACCCTCGGAGGAAGAGAATAGCCAAGCCAGAAATACCACCTACGCCATCGAATGTTCTCCTCAGAAATCGACCAAACCAAAGGAGGAAGAGAACGATCTCCCTGGAAACAGCAATTCCGTCATCGAAAGTTCTCAATTCATATTGAAAGGCAAATTTCTTGTACAGCTGTAGTATCAGAGACAAATTATATCTGCTTGAATCAATAATAGGCCTATGTGACTTCTTCAGTCAAGGGTAGGGCAAGGGCATTTATTCTTTGCCTGCACAACAATTATATCTATTTTTGTCGTGCACACGAACCATAGACCCAATTTGTGCGCATGAGCAGTGTCCAATGGAACACGGTCTGATCTCACAGGAAATCGTCATAATTAGTGTAGACTGACAGACTGAGCCTTGGATTTCAGGGCAGGCTCCCGTTTGAAGGAGCACTTGCATAAATGAAAAAAAAAAATTAAAGCTACCATTTCATGGGCTGGGGAGGTGGGGGTTGGGCGATTCTTGGAGGGGACGGGTGCAATGCCCTCAAATTTAATAAGAAAGACTTTTCTATTTGTTATACTGTCTGAATGAATGGTTGCCATGGATAATTGTATTAATCTCATGGAACGGAACAGTTTTCCACTAGTTAGAGAAGCTACCTAGCAGAAAAATGGAAGACTCTAGCCTCTCACATCTTACATCAAACACGGAGATTTACAAGCTTATTAAGGCCTGATATTATGGATGGTACAGAAAGGTGAATGCTTATTTCAAAGATCATTTATTGAAACCAGCCTGGGGTGGCGCCGGGAACTGACGACAGAGGGGGCAGCAGCCTCATGCCTCGACAAAGGCGATGAGTTGCCAAAAGGATGACAAATGTAAAGCGCGCCGAAAAATTTTCACCTTTTTGCAAAAAAAATGAAAATTTGGGGGTTTTAATGAAGAAAATTTGAAAATTTTGTTTTGTTCTGTCAAGGAAAAGTGGAAAATTTGTGCTCTTCTTTGAAGAATGTGCCTTTCTATGAGCAAAATCAAGTAAGTCGTCGGGGCGACTGAAGGTCGGTGGGGTTACACATCGTGTACGGATTAAGCTCCTCGACGAAATTGGAAATTTCCCCGACGGGGGCCAGCTTTCCCGACGGGGGCCTATGGCCCTCTGATCCCCCTGCTGGTGCCACCTCTGAAACCGACATGCAACTGTGAGCATCATGACAAATTGCTGATAGCTACGTAGGCTGATGGAGACTTCATCTACTCTATGCAACTATTAATGAAAACTGTACTACTGTTCAATATTCTCCGAAATCCAGCTCACTTACGTGTAGAGGTCTTCCACATGTCGTCACTGCCCGCTGGACGTACCCTCTCCCCACACCTGCTCCCCATATCTGCTAACAAGCTAGACTATGTACAGGCTACGTGCACGCAATAGGTGATACGGCAAGTTACCATTCACTTGACGATCAATGTATGACTTCTATAGCTGTCTGCATAAAAATTCTATAATCAGTGAGATCCTATTGTGTTGTCAAGTAGGTGTGAACAAATCAGCTGATATGCTGATATTCAACGTCTGTTATGCCGTGTAGTTGTTCCCAGTGAACTACTTTTGTTGTCTGGAGCGTACTAGTTTGTGACGGTTCCATCTTTCTTTTGAAAAGGGCACAAAGTAGTAGTGATTATCTAAGTTTGCTCCCCTGTGAATTTGTTCAGCTACTGAGCTTGCCAAGAGGCAGCCTGAGTGTGTGTGTAACCTGTCTTCTACTTCATGAAGTTTAACTACCCTGGAATGGTTTACACTAGGTGGGCTAACCAGAGCTACTGACGACACACAAACTACAATGCTACCAACGTTTCTACCATTTTGTTTCAAATGCTTTTATTGCTATTTTTGTTTTATACTGGTCAATATTCCATTAGCTTTTCTTTGGGAAAAGAGGTTATAATTCCTTTCCTTTCCAGAAATCTTTGTCCAACTTATAATTCAATTGTGACTCGCACTTTCTCAACTGAGGCTAAGCAGTCACGGGAGAAATTCCGGGCAATGCCTCAAAGAAAAGTCTTATTTTTAATTCTACATGCTAATTTAAGTAACAGACCCTTATGACGGATGCTCGAACCCCCTTCCAAAAGATAAGCCGGGGAGCTAGAATATTTTATATTTTCATGCCTCCAAACAAGCACTCTACCCACTTAAAATCGACAAGATGGCCACGCCCGCCCCTTTTACTATCCTTCTCTCAGACACATACAGGCTAAGATGCTCCTCTTCTTCTCATTAGCAAGTGCAAATTTATTATCTTGGAAGCTTTTTCATCACAGTAGCGTTGTACCTCGATCGTCACGCTGGATGCGTGTTTACTGATAGAAGAGTTGGGAAACTGCGATACACAATGCATGCTGGCAAGGAAAGTGTACCATAACAGAGACTGCATGTGCAAGACAGATATTAAGTGTAATCACGCACAATTTTCAACTTTAAAATTATGGTTCTCTAGCCATCAGTAACGGGTTAAAGAGAATTTCCTTTGGTGGAAATAGTTCTTTTTGAAATTATTCTCCTTAAGTTGGACCGAACAGGTTGGGCAGTATGACGGTCAATCATGGAAGACAAGAAAACGGTCGTTCGAAAACTTCGTATCCGAACGGAAATATCCGTGGACTTGATCTGTGGTACTACATGGTACAGCAAAATCCAATTTCCCAACTGGTCTATTACCATCGTAAGATGGTAGTAAAACAAGTCCTAAGATGGCCGTAACGCCTTTAATGGAAGTTTCTGTGTATCACGGTCGAATATTACGAATTGTCTTGCTTCTGACTGTTTTGTACTCCTTTTGTAGGTCCATGTTGTGTATATATTTTAGGAAGACAGTCGTTTTCTCCATTTCGACAGTTAATGATGATTGCTCAGGCATAAAACTCGCGAGAAAATTATAAGCAAAAGTTTCAATTGAAACAAAATTGTCTGCGCCATCAAAACGAAATATATAATTCAAATCTAAACAAAGAATATTGACTTGTTTTTAATTTCTTCTCTTTCGAATAGGAAATATATCACATTTTAGAGACTGGTTTTGCTACTTGTAGAGCCATGTATTTTACTTTTGATTTCTCACAAGGCCTTTCTTCCAGCTACGATAACCTCTTAAAAGGGAAACTGACAACAAATGTTGGATCAGTTTCGTATCGTTAGAGAGTGCACAGACTACTGATACAAGTCGATTTAAGCGTTTAACAGAAATGGGTCACTCTCCTAAGTCGTCCCAGTGTTTTAATATTAAAAGACAACAAAACCAAGATAATTTCTACTGAGTTTATATTGTAAAAAAACGAAAAAAAGATTTGAATATGTTTTTCATCATTCGGAAACATGCTATGAAGGGCCAACGGGCTTATTGTGACCTGTGTACCAAAAGGTGTTTAAAGGGCCCATGATTCGGTGACCAAATTATACCCCGGTATCCTAGTTCATGCAAAACCCAGGCTTTTAAATCATATAATATTTTGTTTATACAGAATTGTATAATTCATGCAGTAGGCGCGGATCCAGAAGGGGGCGCACCCGGCGCACGCCCCCTTTTTTCGATGACCAATGATTTTTTTTCACCAGCGATATGAAAAAAGGATCAAATAGATATGGAAAATATGCTTCCCAGATGCGAAAAAGCAAAAGAAAAAAAAAAGAGGGTCTTTAAAATTTTGAAGACCCCCTTTTTTTTCTTTTGCTCGTCGGCCTTCCCGGTGATGTGTGCGACCCCCCTTTCTCAAGATCCCGGATCCGCCACTGTGCAACCTTTGTCAACCTTGAACATGCAATACATCTGTTTCGGGAATATCATGAAAGATACTTCAAAGGAAAATAAGTGGAGGTTTGTAGATCCAGCGGTTGCAAAATGATTTTTGGTGATTACTCTTTCAATATCAACCTTTAGTTCTCCGTCTAAATGTTAGAAATTGCAAGGCTTTGAGGAAAAATTGGTTCCACCTTTGTTGTCTGTGACGCCCTTACCAACTCCCACAATTTCTGCCTCACTCCCAAATAGTCTGCACCTAGCAAGTGGTTAGCATATGCCTGCTTTACTTCAGACACTGCTGTAAATTGTGCATGCATGTTTATTCAAACCATCATGCTGGCCTTCGAATCTAATGACCAGGCACGTAGCCACGGGGAGGGGGGGGGGCACAGGGGAAACGTGCCCCCCCCGAATTTTTTCAATAAAAAGTCTTGCACTGAAGGAGGAAAAATTTATCACGAGACGAGACTTTTTGGAATACAAATATAAAAAGAAAAAATGGAAAATCTCGCACCATTTTGCATCTAGAGTCCTTAAAATAGGCACAAATTTTCAAAGGGGAGGGGGCACCCCCTCCCCCAGACCGGCGAAACACCAACATCGATATGCCCCCCCCCCCCCAAAGTGGTTAGTCTGGCTACGGACCTGCTAATGACACATGCAGCCTATATATCACAGAATTATCATTGAGCCCCCAGTCTGGACGAGCGGTTCTCAGCGAACGGTCTTTTAAGCTGAAGGCAAGTTTGTCTTGAGTTGTATACACAACTTTATTGAGTGCTCTAAGATATCTAAATTTAGACTTCTCTATTATATTCCGCTGGTTCTTTTAGTGCACGTTGCAGGCTGCAAATGGCCCACGGGCGGCCACTTGAGAATCATGGGTTTATACATTGTAGGGGTAGCGTCAGGCTGGAGAGCAAGGGGGAAGGGGAAGGGAAATCATGGCTCCTGTCGGGATGCCCCCCTCCCCCCCCCGTGGGAAGGTTTTCAAGTTTGGTGAGGAAGCCTGAGTGGGTACGATAGTTTACATCTTTGGCCCGAATGTGAGCAGTTTCTTCAATGAAAGCCACAATTGTCAAATTTCAAATAAAAACCCAATGTTTCAAACTTCCTCCAAAGTTTCTTCAATTTAAAAAGTAACATTTTCGACTCGCGCCGTCTCCAAAAAATTTCGGCTTCGTTGTCCTTCCGGCAACCAGTCGCCATTATCGGGGCTTCGAGTGCTATCCCCAATGGGGCAAATATGGCGCCGCCACTGATACAGTGCAGTCAAATATCCATCCACAGTACCAGTGTTATCTTTACCTCTCAGTGATGTTGGCCTTTCTCAGTGTTGAAGTTTTGCCCACAGTTCAAAAGGGAAGGTCAGGCTGATACGATTCATAATCCAATACTCAATTTATTTCAGTTTGTGTAAAGGCGTAAACAACCCGATTCGATACCATGTGACAGGAGAGGCCTTGAATGGCAGAATTGTTTATCCTGCCGTGCACCAAGACAATGTGTTTCGTAAGCGCGTGGGTTCAGTGTCGAGGTACGTGGTGTTTATTCCCGCACCTCGGCTTTCTACCACTTGGCACAGCCTGCCATTAAAATTTGTAACCCAGCTGAAGTGTGCTGGGCTGAAGCTCCCTTGGGTGGCCTAGTTGACTTATTGTGGCATACTCTTTCCTTTGCAAAGAGAAATGAATCGTAGACAGATAAAAATGCATTTTTGCATGGGACCTTTGGGACATCAGTAGGTATCATTAAACAGCTAGCCAGAGCTGAATTCCCATGGACTGGAGGTGCAAGGCCAAGACAATGGCTCACGATCCAAGCACGAAAGTACTAGAAAGTACTTCCATGACCAAGGCCATAGGATCGACTTCTCAGAGAGGCTGGGTCTAAGCCTCCAACACTGGTATTTACTGTTGAGGTTAATTTGACAAAAGGCATCAAGATTTGTTTCTACAGTGTGAGGCTGCAAGACATTTAGAATTACGTGTATAATGCAAAAAGTGTCTTATGCTTGAGGGGATGTCTCATGAGGGTGGAGAGGGAAAATGAGATGGGAGGAGAAGGGGAGGGAGTGGGGTTTAAGGAAGCAAAATTGCAAAGAGATCTTACTTCTTGGTGGTAGGATTCACCAAGAAGACTGCCTTCTGCTCAAAAGTGAAGATAAATTAAATCCCTCTCTCTTATCCCTGACCCGAACACCGGTAATTTCAGTGCCACATTGCTCCAAAGCTCAAATAAATCACAACACATCGGATTCAGAAGCACAACTATTTATTCACTTTCTCAGGAATACAAAGGGGAGAAGTATTGAGTTCCACAAGAATACATTCATGCATCACCACAAAGATCCAATCAGAATACACCACTACATCATGAATATTCATTGCTTGTTTATATCACAGAAACTGCAACATGCTGACCTACTGACACCATAAAATACTAAAATAGTCCTAACTGATCAATGTTTAACCAAAACAATTGATAGTGATTATTTCTAAATGGGAATACATTCTGGTCCAGGGCTAGAGACCTTTCTTTATAGGGCTGCCTTTTTATGATTGTCCACTCCACAAAGGGAAGTGGCTGAATACAATACCTTCTTGAATACATTTAGCCGTTTTTTGATTTTTGATAAACACTGAGCCACACCACATGCAACGAACCAACCAGTACTGCAGCTACAATCACATACAGAGTTTTTAGCTCTCTCGCACTGAAAACTGATCAAACATTCCACGACATCAAATCAGCATGTGAATCCAGTTTTATCAATACTGAGAGAATTTTCTTTTTTGCTTAGATATGCAATCTTTAAGTATAATTCCCTACTTTATTTACTTTTCTGGCTACAAAAGCTTGGTACCACCATCAAATACTTTATCCTTCATACCTCCACCACTGTGGATCAATGGTTATAAGATTATGTCTCGCCAAACATGCAATCTAAATGACTTTGAAGGTGGCCCATAAAAATGTTTTAAACATCATAATTTTATTTATTGCAACAGACTACAACAAATAGCAACAACAATTTGCATTATCATAAGACCAATTCTAAATTGTACCAAGGCATACAATGATTTAAATGTAGCATTAGAAATTTGAAAATACAAAGTATGACAAAAGCCATGCAATTATGTATTACAGGGGTCGAAATTCCCACTGTTCCGCTGTTCCGAGAACAGTGCTTTTAGTGCCGGAACAGTAACTTTTCAAAAGCCACTGTTCCGTGGAACAGTGTTTTTCCACAACAAGCAAAGTGCATATAAATATGCGCACATGCTAATCTCTGATAAAGTAATGACGCCGTGAGTATAAAAATCCCGGTAAATTTTGGCTTAAGTGTGAAATGCAATCTCGTTCCACCGTTATCAATTAAAGTCAGTTACTTGCACGTGTTATTCCCTATGCTGCATGGTACAGTGCTGTGTAAACGCACATACTAAAGTTTTACTACCAAACACATAAAAACTTTTAGTACAGTATGTCATTTATTGCCCTACAAGCGAAGGTCATCTTGCATCACCCCTTGTCTTGCGTGGTATGTTCCAAATGGCCTCTTAACTATTCATTGATATTCCCTGCACTTTATTGTGTTTTTAGGGGGTTTTGTATTAATATTCCCTCCAAGCTAGCAACTAAGCACCGAAACTTGAAATGACTAAAAGCAATCCTGACTGCTGATATCTCGCAACCAAAGTCAATGGGTCCTAAGTGTTTGCTTTTCTTCGCAAGATCTTCCCATTGACTTACTGTGTGGAATGATACTTGAATCAAGGTTATGGCGAAGAATACGACTAGAACGATTTCACGTAAATTTGCTTCGAGAAAATAACAACAGTATGTGCACTCATATGTTGGAGAACACACTCATTGCTTTGCTATAGCAATAAACCGTAATGCAAAGGATGAATCAAGCAAAAATATTCCTTTACCGTGGAACTTTTATGCTCTCATTCAAATCCCACTTGCCTTGCTTGCTGTGCCTTCTGCATCAATTTTGAGTGTATTTCATCCTACAGTAGGTCGTGGGACACTGCAATGTTAGGTCTCAAGACAATGCAAAATTATTGGCGATAACTTTGTGCTTAAAAAATAAGAACCAAAAGAAAATCAGGATATCCCACAGGCTAATCCCCTCTGCAGGCAAAAATTCACCCTCCCCACGTTACGTTCAAATCCTGCAGTCATACCACTCGAATGCAGTAGACAGCAATGCAATTTGCACCTTTTCAGTTGCACGCGTGCACGAACTGTACGTATGCCGAGATACCGTGCTCCGGAACAGTAAAATCTGATCCGGAACAGTAATTTTGGAAAAAGCGCTGTTCCGTGGAACAGCAGTAAAAAAATTAAATTTCGACCCCTGTATTAAGTTATGAATATTGAAACAGATATACAGTAATTAAGGGGGATAAACTGGAGGGCTTAAACCCTTTGCAATACTGAGAACACTATCCAAAATCCCCAAAGGTATATAAATTTCCTTAAGTTTGCTATATAGTATTTATACCATCAAATGAAAGCAATGTTGCTATGGGTTACTGCAAAACATGCTATGAATCATGCAATTTTAGAGACAAAAATTCATTATTACAATCCTTTTGCTGTATGGAGGAATACTCCTGCTACACAAAGTACAAAGAATACAATCTAAACATTTTGCACAAAGTGATTCCACAAAGTTTCTCAAGGTTCCTAGGAACAAATGACTTTCTTGAAATATTTTAACACAGTATTACCATCATTACAGAATAACATTGCTATGGTCATATGTGAATACCATTTATACCACGTAATTTGGATGTAATAGTTAACATAATTTATGGTACTGCTACATGGCATAACAAGAATACAAGTCTAACTGCATGGCTGAGAGGTTGTTTTGGGAATTGAGGTGAAAGTGAAGAGAAGAATACATTGAGAAAGTGAATACTACTTGAATAGAGATAACGAATCACAATTAACTAGTTTCAATCTAGCACGCTAGGGCTAGTTTTGAAATATACGGTTAGTGAACTCCACGTAGTCGAGAGCGTTTGGAACTTCTCTTCCCTTGCTGTCTTTGTACGTATTCATATTCAGGATACAGTACTCTGCCAGTTTGGTCGGCATGTTCTGGAAATGGGAGACAAATAAGCAATTTTAAGGAACTATTCAATCTGAAGCTATAATCCATTAGCGACATTTTACACTGTATAGGTATGAAAAAACTGCTCCATGACCTAATCTATTATTCTATGACCCATATTCTATGTGAGGTGTTACTTCATGGAGAGAATACCTTTACAAATATTTCTGTAAGGGTTCATTATTTACTAGAACTATTTCTAAAGAAACAAAAATAAAGACCATCATGAAGAAAATCTCTCTTATTAAGTAAATCTTGACTTTTTAAAGGGGGAAAACCCTTGTTTCAAGCAGAATCTAGAACTAAATTGAAACTGGATGTTGAGGCATTTATAGTAAAATAGTACAAGGTAACTTTGTGAAGGATATACGAGTATTAAAGATGAGATACCAGCAAAATCAGTATACAAAGTAAATCCTGTTTCATAAAGGTTACGCTTGCAGGGATGTAAGTGCAGGGTAAAAAAAAATACTGAAAATAGTAGGTTGTATGGGTGAACGCCGTCCTGGGGGTGGGGTATAAGGGGAGGGGGTGTCCCCCTCCCCTTTTGAAAATTTTTGCTGTCAGGAAGGAGCTGAGATGCAAAATGGTGCACTGTAAATTCATTATCTGAAGTACAGTTATGCCCCAGAGAATACCACTTTCATGGTATTTTTGGTTCACTTAGACTGTTAAATGTAACATGTAATTTTGTTAAATAAAAAATTAAAATTAAAAAATAAAATTAATTCTGTACACTTCCAGTTCCATTTACTCTTGATCCCTTGATCAATCTTCTTAATGTCTGCTGTTATGTCGAGTTCCATTGTTCCTTACACAGTTGCAGCAGACCTCAATGATGTACAAATAGGCCAACAAGAGCAAACACAAGGAGTTTACAGCACGTAAATTTGGTTAGGCATATACTGTAGTGTATTACACATGTGGGCCTAGCCTCCTAAGTGCACAGTATCCTAACATAGTACTGTAGTAAGCTACCACAATACCACATCTTACGATGGCAGCCAAGTTCAAGGAGCCAGTTCCATGGTCCAACTAAAATATACTTTAAGAACGATCATAAACATCCTTCTTTGAGCATTTATCACTGAAATTTCTATCTGTCACCTGGAAGCAACCGCATTTGTATCGTCCAATACAACACGAAACGGCAACAAAGCAGCTTGCTCCGTCGGTGATGTTTACTGATTTAAAACACTAACACGCCGATATTGTACACGTACGTACGTACGTACATGAAGCCAGCGCGCGCGACTTTTAAGGTAGTGCTCGTACAGTATATCCTACATGGCTTGTGCACTAGAGTATGTACTGGTTTAGCTTTTTTACAAACGGACACTTCGGGCTGGGCGAGCCGTTGCCTACGTAGCAGACTCTACGGCATATTCCTTCTTCAGTCACATCCCGTTCGTTTGGGAAGCTGAGGAGCTGAGCAGAGCAGAGTTCGCTCCGCGGGGTAGGCGAGCCGCAAGTTACTTGCAGCAAATTTGCCATGCCACAACGTACAGCACAGTACGGAGTGATTGAACTGGTATCGGCGTGAGCGGTACAGATATTCATTGTACATGATGCAGTAATAGAGAAACACCGATAAGTTTGCTTTTATTTTAACGTATTTTTCTGTTTGGACTTCAACAAAACTTCCTCCAATGTTTTCAGATTAGTTTCCGTATTTCCAGTCGGCAAAAATACGACAGGAATACGGGAGAAATACGGAGACCTCAGTCGATTTTTTAAAAATACGGAATTCCGTATTAATACGGAAAACTTACATCCCTGTACGCTTGATTGTAAGTTTGACATCATAAATGTTTCTGAGTCTACATCTGCGGACCTCACACTCAGCAAAGACTTAGTCTCTAGCGGACTGTCACCTTAGGTTAGTTGGGCTAGGCTGCAAAGCTCCCAAGCCTGGCAGCAGGCATATACAACTATTTTACAATATCAAAAGGCTCTGTCATCACAATATTATTTCCACCTTTCTACAATTTACACTTTCATTTGTGCATCCAATGTGACATTATGTTCTTTTCCTATGCCAACTTCATCAACATTTTTTTCATATGCAATGAAATTGAACTTGTTAAAGGGTGTATGGGTTAATGGGTGTAAGACATATCTGCTTTAGAACCAAGCAATTTGCCTGCTTGCAACATGACTGCACTCTTGTAAATTCTCTTTTATGTCTCTTACAATCAAAGCAATCACAACAACTTACCGCGTAGAGTTCCTGTTTGGTGACATAAGGTTTTCCCTCGGCTGTCAAAGCAAGGAAAGCCTTCTCAATCTCGTCTCTTGAGGATACATTCTCCGTCTCTCGACTGATCATGAAGGACATGTACTCTTGTAAAGATACATAGCCATCCCTGTGGAAATGAATGAGTTGATAGCGGAGGTAATTGCAGAAATGCTTGTTTAATACAGCTCTGGTTGTTTAAGAAACCACTTACAACACACCTTACAAAAGAACTTCCACAACCAACTAATCTGTCATTGAAGAATTCACTTAAGTTTTATCACTAAGTCTTGTTGATACTTTTGCTTCAGGAAAGAAATAATAATACACACATTTAAAATAATTACAGTGCCATTAACATCCTACATAAAATTCAATTAAAATAATTGCAGACAACTTCTGAGCCTTCCCTTCTCTACTGCTTGCAAGTTAATTACAGTATGAAACATTCTTTGGATGGTTAAGCACATCACAAGCATTTCCTCCTGTCCCCCACTCCTGGCAAAAGTCCCCCTTCTACGTCAATTTAGAAATCTTCACCCTGGTAAATGACCTACTCACCTGTTTGGATCCACAGCATCCAGTATGGCCTGGAATTCTGGGTCCTCCTGGCCCTCCTCCACCATGGGAAGGTCGTAACCCAGGGACCGCAGACAGGACTTGAACTCGGGATGGTCCAGCTTGCCACTCTTGTCCTTGTCGAAATGTCTGAACAAAACAGAAGAGATGACAACTTTGTTTCATAGTAATTCAATATTCTTGCACAGTTGGATAAAATGTAATCATTCAAAAATAGCTGGTAAAAGTTTTAAAACATCTATTACTTAAAAAGAATTTAACTACACTTTAAACACTTACTTGAACATCATGCTGAATTCCTTCAGAGATTCCTCGCTGACACCAGTCATGTTGCTGTGAATCAAAAGAAAATAAAAACAATCAGTCCATTGATAAATCAGTATTCTTTAATGTTCCTGTATCATTCATTGTGCAAGAACGCAATTGCACCTAGCTGCACCATTCAATTTTTGTATCATTCTGAATGCTTGTATCATGCACTGTCCCTATACCATTAGGCAAAACAATACTACATCAGTATCACTCCCCGTCTGTATCACTCTCCGTGTCTGTATCACTCCCCGTGTCTGTATCACTCCCCCTGTCTGTATCACTCTCCGTGTCTGTATCACTCCCCGTGTCTGTATCACTCCCCGTGTCTGTATCACTCCCCCTGTCTGCATCACTCCCCGTGTCTGTATCACTCCCCGTGTCTGTATCACTCCCCGTCTGCATCACTCCCCGTGTCTGGATCACTCCCCGTGTCTGTATCACTCCCCCTGTCTGCATCACTCCCCGTCTGCATCACTCCCCGTGTCTGCATTACTCTCCGTGTCTGCATCACTCCCTGTGTCTGTATCACTCCCCGTGTCTGTATCACTACCCCCTGTCTGTATCACTCCCCGTGTCTGCATCACTCCTCATGTCTGTATCACTCCCTGTGTCTGTATCACTTACCGTGCCTGTATCTGTTGTTCCAGGTTGTGTTGCATTCTCATTCCAAGCTGATCCAGTTGATCCCACTGCTGAGCAATGCCAACAGTTGAGTGTTCCGTGTACCTATTGGTAAAAGAGTCAAAATTTGTTTGTTAACTTTTCACTTCCAATCACTCAAAACAACCCGACTACAGAATATGTACCCAAGCGATAGATACTACAATCAAGGGATGGATACTAAAATTAGCTACAGAACCTACACTCTAAGACTTCTGCTTCTATTGCTAAAATAATCTCCAGCACTTATCTGCCTCTTTGTTTCACATCTAAATGGACAACTGAAAATCTCCAATAGAATAATCATCAAGCTAAAAGACAACCGTAAATTCTGATACATTTCTATGTATTTAGCCACAAACAGAGAAACAACCCTATATTAGATTAAGTCCTGCCACCAAACACTTTACTCACCTGTTGTCCAAGATAAGCCGTTCCTCCATCTTAGCACCCAGCTCTTCAATCTTCTTCACCTGTGTCTTCTCAGCTCTCACCTCCTTGATCTTATCCTAAAGAATAAACAATAGATAAAGTTAAATCCAAACTGAAAACAAAGCCATGTAGACAAAACAAAAGAAACAAATTCTATGAAAGTTTTGTACAAACTTCAGAGTGGACCTTTCTTTACTGGGAATGATTATGACAAGTGCAAGTAATCCTTTCTTCTTGAGCAATCATACCAGCTACTACGTAGGAAGGAAAAGAAATAATGTTTCTTTCATCACAGCTATTGTTCTTACAGACCTCTAAACCAGTCAGTCCTTCCAGTCTCTCTAAACATGACACTCCATATAATACAGATGTGACAATTTAATAAGGCAAAAGGAAAGGCTGCTCATCCTTATCTTTGCCTCTCTTTTCCAAGCTACATCATTTCACCCTGTATAACTAGATAATCCCACCCCTGCCCCCCTGCAAAGTCACTGTCCCATTCTTTGTCCCTCCCAGCTAGTATAAGGATCATAGCCAACCCCTCAGAATTTTTGGGGCTGGGCAAAATTATTTATATGGAGGCCTGTTTACTTGCATAGATGTATCACTACTATCTGTAAGTGATATCAAAGCTGTCAGAAAACTGAGGTGGGGGGAGGGAGGGGTGGGGTGGGGATGGATTGTGCCAGAGTGCTCCCATGCCTGCTGACCTAGCTAGTAAACTTACAATCCCCAACTTGATTGTAATGAACAAACCCCAGATTGGCAGATTTTACGACAAGCCTAGCACAACTTCAATGCCAGCTACCCCCTCCCTTAACAAATTCACACTGTTGGTAACTACAGAAAATAACTTGACCATACCTTCAGGTTATCCAGTTGGTTCTCTAGGTTGCCTGACTCTTCAACCATAGCAGCTCTATAGGAAACAAGAAATTTAAATACCAAAATTAGATCAGTTTTTGAAAGAATGAAAACAGGGAAACATTCATGCAGAATCACATGCTGAATGGCCAGGGAAAGTCCCTTCTACCAAACATCCAAGGTCAGATGTGTGCAGGTGTGTTAGTATCCACTATTTCAAAACCTGTTGATGTAAATTTCATTAAAAACACAAACTAAAAAATATTCACAAAACTGGTTAGGTGGTGTTGGAAGTTCAGCAGACAAGATGTGAGTAAGAGGGGGACGGGGACACACAAATTCAGTTTTTCTAAAATGCAGACAAGTCCAATGAATTATCAAACCAAGCGTGTTAGAGACCGAGAGCAAACAGACAATGTTGTTAATCCTTGCATTTTCAGAGAGCTGGATCTTTGTATGCTTCTTACTTTTGAAATGGACTGGATTTTTGAGTGTTTTAATTGGTGAAACAGCCTTCTTCTTTGGCACTGATATTGTATCTTTTTGTTTTAGAGATATTTCCCATCTTCTAAATGCATTTTGTGGATCTTACAAGAGTACACATTGAAAACATGCTCAAACTTCACAGCAAAAAGGGGGAAAAAAAGTTGATAGCATTTTTTCTTCAAAGACAAAGGATGAGCCAAATGTCAGTTTAGGATATCTTTGTTATTTAAAATACTCAGGTTGCTAAATGTTTATGATTAATGTGTGTTTTAACTTTTGCTTTTTTTTGGTGTGAGGGTGGGGGGGGGGGGGGTGGGGCGGGGCAAGCAGAGAGACAAACATGAGAATGCAAATGATATTCACTCTGTCTTTCACTTTGTGTATTTAATTCATTTTTTCCTTCAGGGTCAGGGCAACTGGGAAGGGGGAAGGGGGGTGGACATGATTTGCTACTTTCTCCTTAAAATGACACTCCTCCATTATGGATTTAAACTATAATGTTCGGAAACTGCCATATCTGATCCAATGGAAAATGTGCTTAGCATGAGGATGGGGGCAGTTTAGAAGTGGAGTGGTGGCCAAATGTGTACATACACAGTTTGGCTATCCTCAGATTTGACATGGTTCATCTAACCTTAACTGCAATTTTGTAGGATCCTTTCTCTGCATGGGATCTCATATTTGATACCTTTTTTAGGCGTGATTAATTTCACTTTGCTCACATAAAGTTATCAACATCAACTAAAACTGCAACGAGATCCTGATTCAGAGCCAGACACTCACAAAATTAGCCGTTCACACGTACATCAACAAAAAGGGGGAATGGGGCACTATCTGTGCTTGAAGATTTCTTCCGAGGATGCAGAGTTAGTATAGAAATCAAAGAAACTCAGATGCGTATTAGCAGTCAAAAGAATAAAAAAGGAAAATAGAAACTGTGACTGTACAGAATAGTTCTGTCGGAGACAAAATCTCTGCGAAAAGGATGAGTCAGATGAAGAAAGACCCACGATGACCATGGAAGGAGAAAGAAAAAGAAAACAACAGAATGACACCGAAAACTGAGTCAAACGACATGATAATGAAAAATAAATAAAGACCAAAGGAAGATAGTTTCCCATTTTTCTTTCTGAAAAGCATAACTTAAACTTAAAAATTTAAGACAAAAACCTACATGTGTAAAAAGTATCAAATTGGCTAAAACACATGGTTAGACATTTTTAAGGATGAAGCCAATCATGTAAAGGATATTGCACATTGTCATTTTCTCATGAATTTTATTCACCTGAAAGTCTGCATACTTTTGGAAATTATGGAAATTCATTTTACTCAAAAAGATATGCATAAATAGTGACTCACAGTTCTGGCAGAATGCCAACATAATCTAAGAACTGGAACAAAGGGCAATCTTTTCGAAAAGTTTTGCAAATCATGGTCTCCATTTATTGAAAAGCAACACACATTACAAGATCACTATTATGCATTATTTTTAAATTTGGACAAAAGCGTTCCTTCCAACTCTTTAGTGTCATTTATTTTTTACTGGGCCACTCTACCACAGATCTTTTGGATTAATAGTGTATGAAGCATCTGGACTTAAAGATACCCCTTCCATGCTACCCCCACATATCTTGCAGCCATAGTTACTCTGCCCTTCCAACCCTGACTGAGATTTCAAAAAAAAAAAAAAAATATATATATATATACCTGGTCTCTGTCAGCCATTGGTGGAAGGAGTTGGCCATCTGGGCAAACTGTTTGCGGAGACGGTCATTCTCCTCCTGTCGTTCTGCTTCCTTGTTCAGTTCCTGTTCTCTCTCCTTGATGATTTTCTGGAGGTTACGCCAGGTCTCCTCCAACGAATCCATGGTAAACCAGGTGTAACTGAAGGTGAGAAGAAACAAAATCATATAAATATTTTGCTTCTTTGCTATTGCCATTTGAGCTTCTAAACTGATTCCTGCATACCCTGTACGTTAACTTCACTGGAAGGAACAACCATCAAAGAACAGTAATTACAGGAAGGGAATACAGGCTGAAAAGTTTTTTAACACATAAGACATGGATTGGTAGGTATAAGTGAAAGTGTCTGTAGCACTGATGTTTCATAAAGCTATCAGATAGTATACAACAAAGGAAGACCATGAGCTCTCTTTTAAGGTATCAAAGTTATTTTTCAACAGTAATTATTTAAGACAGACAGTACTATATACTACATATCATTGTTATCTATTACCAAAACTGGTTGACTAATTTGGAAAATTCTCTTCAGGTTCAATACTTGCTGCAGAGTGAACTGAATGCATGGTCTGTCCATTTCTAAGAGAAAACCTCTTCTGTATGCACAGTATGGTAAAAATTTTGATGCCCCCCCCCTTTCCTTTAATCAGTAATTGGGACAATCAAGTCAAGTTTCTTGCATGGGTTTACTTACGGGTTGCTGGTAACATTGTACCCCTTGATCTGTTTATCCAGGGCAGCTAGTTGTTTCAGGTCACTCTGTGCAGAACTAAGGGAGGAACAGAAGGCCTCATGAGCTTCTTTCAGGGCCTGAAAGAAAAGACACGATGAAATGATCAATTATCAGTAAACTGTAAAAGAGAGAAATACTTGTTGTGACTACAGCATGAAGTGTTCAACTAAGGCACATAGATAATACCAACAAATGTAAAGTAGATAGGACTCCTACTGCAAGCATACTTGGACAGCTCAAGTTCTCTAGTATGCCTTCATAATACAACAGTATTATTGACAAAGGATTAGACTGTGAAGTCTGCCATGCAGACAAATAGGAGCCCTGTTACTATAATTGAAGTGGTATTATCATGTATTTAGCATTAATATAAGTAAAATATTCGGCAAATGAAAAGCAGGTTGAATGGTAGCTTTAAAAATAACTATTTCATGACTAAAGAAATTATACCCTTGAATTGACTTGCAGGCTGGATCAAATGGTCTCACACGCCATATATGGCCTGCAGGCCGGAGGTTCCCCATTCCCAATTTAAACCAATGTTTCCTAAATTTCATTGATGTACCTGGATCTCTTCCACGGAGTTACATCGTACTGGATCAGTCAAATCTTCCTCGGCATTCTCAAACCAACTGTTGAATGCAGATGCTTTCTTGGCAAACAGCAGGAAGAGATCCTCAACCTGGCAAGAAGAGAATGAAAAAGTCAATTCTTTAATGCAAACTGAATATGAAAACATTGAGGAAAATATATTTCACCCTTACTACAAAGCCACAACAACCTAATCTTACTCGAAAGATGAAGTGGACAGATAAAGACTTTGGATCAGGGTTGTCAGACTTTCTGTGTGGCAACCAGCCATATCTGGCATTCAATATGGTAACATAATGCCAAATGAAAATTTGTTGCCATTAACACTCTGATTGCTTAAAAATCATCACTATGTAATGAAATAGTCCTGCTTTTTATGAAAACAGACTGAGTTAATACATCCAATTATGCTCTAAGTATAAATTTGGGGTTATAAATTATGCATTTTGCCAGTTCCTATGAAAAGTTTGGAAAAGCATGCAGTTTTAAAGAAAATTGATTGTCAAATGTAAAATACGGCTAAAAATGCCAAAATGCTGTTTCTAGGGTTTTAAAATATTGCATGTCACCACCATCATGAAAATGCCAAATTCAGTGCCTTTAGCATTTCAAACGCCAATATGGCAACCCTGCTTTGGATGTGGTTTGAGAAACTGAACTAATTAAATGGAAATAATTTTACCTCTTGGTACTGTTCTTGGGCCCTCAGCAGACGTTGACGACGATCATTGGAGTCGGCCAATAGTTTCTCCCATCTGTTGTTGAGAGATTAATACCAATGAATACTGAAATTAATATGCATGGCAATGAAATGCATATGTATGAATGCTGAAATTAACATAATGAATATGGTATGAATATGCAAAAACATTACAAACTTGTCCCTAGCCAACCATGGCAGTCATATATAAACAAAGTGGGACTAAGGCAAACTAAAGTATTCATCAAGGGGTATCCTTCTTTGGTTTAGCACACAACCAGTTGAGTTACATGCAAGAGAATCTTGCTAGTATTTGAATCATGCTCTTGGCTGTCCTATTTATCAAGGCTGGCATACTTGCCAACATTGTCATCTCAGAAAACGGAACAAACATAGCATATGATCCACTGTGCCCCGTGAAAACACAGGCGCTAACCTCAATGGGTGGGGTCCAGGGGGCGAAACTCCTCTTTTCCTCTCTAAATGTTCACAATATATGTTGAAATCACTTAGGTGTATGCAAAGATTGACTTTATTTTTGCCAAGCTGTTGCTTCACAAATTTTCTGATTATTTGCATTTTAATACTAAAAGTTGGAAAAACGGAACATTCAGATTTTTATGGGTTTTAAAGCTCATAAAACGGAACAGTTCCGCATAAAACGGAATGGTTGGCAAGTATGGGGCAGGGCTAGGAAGGTCAAACACTACCCACCTTCTAATGAGGCTGGCATGACGGTCCTGAATGGCCTGAGTCTGGGCATGGTTGGAGGCTACTAGCTTGTCTTTCAGGGTAGTAATCTGTTGGATTCCTTCCTTCTCAAAGGAATGCAGACCAGCATCAAAGGTCTCCTGCTTGGTCAAGAGAGTCTGGACAGTGGACAGGTCACGGCCATAGTCATCAGATCGGACAAAGCTCTCCTTCTCAGCTGTGGAAGGAAGATAGACATTATTCTTGAAGTACTAGGACTGGCACACCAAAACTAGTGAATCATGACCAACAGGCAGGCAGTAAACTGATTCTACGCCTTTCACAGATCATTTTTCTGTTTGTCATGTGCATATTGGTTAACTTTGTACGCTGTCAGTAATACCACTGATTATATTGACTGACAACTCTTGGAAGACTGACAACTGTAAAGGCACATTTTGATCCAACACACATTTGCACCACCTATCCTAGTCTAAAACTATCATACCATAAGCCTTTTGCAATTTCGACTGTGCATGCACACATCTTCAAAAACTGGGGGTAAACAAACACACTGCCATACCTACACCTGCCAAGAAATTACGTTACTTTTAGAAGATATTCAAATCATCCTGTTTTTGATCAGACCAGAGATAAGAAGGGTTCTTACCTCTGGTTTTGTACCTTAAACAACTTGAACATTATCTTCTTGGTCTTAGAAACTGTCTTATAATCTTTCCCAAACTAGGTGTATTTTACATACTATGTGTGGGGAGGATGGTATGCTTATTTTCCTTGTGACAATGGTAATTGCTTATTGAAGTGATATGGTCAGTCAACTTCCAAACATTCCACAAAAAAGTTTAAAACAAAATCATTGCTAGAGGCTGCAGTTAACAATTGTTTGCAGTATCTTCAACTCACCAATCCATGACTCAACTACATCAGCCTTCCAGATGAATTGCAAGAAAGCTGAGTTTTCATCCAGCTTGGCCTTGCGTCTCTCTGCAGCTTTACGGAGTTCCTCCAGCTTATTATTCATCTCCTCACATCTCTGCTTGATGGCATCTGCGTTGAAGTTTCCCTAGAGAAAGAAAAAAAAAAAAAAACAATTATCTGGATATGTTACTTTGATATGAATATTTATAATATGCATTAAGCATTCAAGAATAATAATAGTCATGACATAAGGGTGAACTTGTTGCTTATTTCATCACATCTCTTTGAGATGGCATCAGCCTTAAAAATGGCATCAGCTATAAAATTCCCCTTGAGGAAGCAAATACCAATTGAACTGATATTCTCCTGGAATATTTTACAAGATGTTGTTCCTATGAACAGTTTCATCTTCCAAAATTTGACTACAGCAAAATTTTCTTCATGGCTTTGCATACAAGTCATATGATGATTTTTTTCATGTCTGAACTACGACTGTCCTGACCCCAGATATATTATCAACTTTAAAGGAAAACTCCCATAACCAGGCATGTGAGTGGCAACTCAGAAAAATAGAGGAAATTTTGAGGGCAAACTTGGCACACGTGAGGCACTACATTCTATGGGTCCAAGAGCAATGCCCCGTTACAGTGTCAATGAGTGTATACAATTTCTGGTAGTAATAAACCGAGGTAAGTCCTAGCCATTTGTTCTTGTAAACTCCCCTGAACTGTAACTATGATAGCCTAATAGTTATAGGCCTAGGCCTATGCTCATTAATTTCGACTTCATTGGCCCCTATATCACATTATGCAACCATCCCGACTAAGCATCCCTCCCCAGCCAAACATGTTTTTAGGCTGGTTGTAGCAAAAGTCTCTTAAAACGTAGTAGGCCTATGCAAACTTCCAGAACATTATACATCGGTATAGGCTAGATCACTCAGACCATTATACACGTTAGGATAGTACACACCAGCTGGCTTCAATATACTCACAAGACAAAAGCATCGTACAACAAAATTATGCGAGTAAAGCTTACAAAGAAAATGCGGATGGCGCTTTTAAAGAATACTCCACATGTCACGTAAATATTACCAGAAATTTGCACTGACTAACATTACTCCTTTGAAGATTGATGACAATAAGGCTGGGCCGACAAGCTTCTCTATATCAGTTGCACACAATAAGTGTGTAGAAATCATGCAGAAGTTGGCTAAAGCTAGCCGGCGTACACTACACAACTTAGCACACCGTACCGCAACCCAACTCGATCGTCGGGTCGCCAACAGTCGTAAGGTCTGCAAGAGTTTAAGGCTGCGATTGGCAGTTTTAAGATCATTTTAAATCGAGCCGACTTCAGTCGGGAAGAACCAACATGTTCGTTCTTCCCGACTGAAGTCGGCGCGACTTAAAACTGGTCCTAAAACTTCCAGTCGCAGTCATAAACTCATGCACACTATACGACTGTTGGAGATCCGACGATCGAGTTGAGTTGCGGTGTGCAAAGTCGTGTAGTGTACGGCTAGCTTAACCGGTCGGACGATGTACGTACGTACGGGTAAAAACACGAAACTTCTGTAGGACACGGAAGCATTTGGTTATTGTAGTTATTACGTACAGTCGGCTCTACTGAAATGGAAACTTGCATCTGATTGGATAGAATACCAATGGCTGGGAGTCTGGGATATAAATTCACGTTGTATGCAAGGAAGAATGTGGAAATGCCGGGACACTTTGTCCAGATACTAGGAGCAGGAAAAAACGGAAACTGAGAAAAGTAGCGGATTCCCGCAGTATAAAAAGCGGAATTCCGCTAAATAGCGGAAGTCTCACATGTCTGCATAACTTTGATAATGACACCCTCGTCATTAGGCAAGGTAATCATAATATTCAAATAGCACTCCTTCTTTTAATCCACATATCTTCAAACATTTCACAAACCAGAGAAAGCTTATGCAACTTTTACATAGAATAGTCCAATTAATTTTTTCAAGATATATCGCACCCTTTCTTACCCCACCTCTTCTCTACAACCATTTACAGCAAATTTCCCATCTAGCACTTACACTCTGGATCAAGTCATCTCCTTTTTGTTGAATGTCTGCTACACGGTCCTTATGGACCCCAAAGTCTGTGTCAAAGGCCCTGTGTTTCTTTTGCAGGCCTTGTACTGCTGCCAGAGTGTCACCATAATCCTCGCTGGAGAGGAGATTCTGCTTCTCGTTGATCCAGGCTTCTTCTTCATCAGCACCGGCCAAGAATTCTTGGTATGCCAGAGATTCATCAAGTTTGCGACCCCTGTTAATAGTGTGCAAGGAAACAAAGAAACACATGAAGAAAATTTATAAATTTGAATTTCTAACGTAAAAAACAACGACACGCATGTAAAGTTTCCTCAGTAACAAGTTTATGTTTTTACTGAGTTTCTGAAACTCAGGTTGGAAAACTTCTGACTATTTTCCAAAACATTTCTGATATAAAGGGAGATGTTGCTGTTCTATTTTGCATTAAAATCTTGCATTTTAAGTCATTTGCTATTCCACCACATTTTTCTTAGGCAAACACTAAGACTTAAAATTACAATTTTCAAAATATAATGACTTTAACAAGGTTTTCCACAATTCCTGTTGCCTTGTCCCTGAACATCTATTTCTGGGAGTGAATGTAAACAATACTTCAGACTGACTTTGCCAACATTCTAGAAAGTACATTCTAGTTTTACTACACACTGAATGACAGTAACAATACCTCATCTTTAGCAGGGTCAGTTTTAACCTAATCACACCAGTTTTAATTGACCATCACCTACTACTCCATCAGAAAGTCTCTTCTACTATAATACACTCAACTTCCTACAAACTTCAAATCCCCTCCCCATCCCCCTACTCTGTCGGGCAAGGAAACTTTTTCCATACCCAACACCATTGACATCCTGGAGATTTGTCCTGGTTTGATATCTTCCTCCACTCAAAACCCCTTTCACATCCTCCCCCCATACGACAATGTCCCCCCATAAGACAATGTCCCCATACTACGCTTCACAGATATCCTTGAGGTCGTTCCAGTTCTCCTTTCATGCCCTTCTCTCCCTTCCCCTCCCCATAAGCAAATGTTCCCCATACCTGACTCCACTGAGATCCTTGAGGTTGTCCCCATTCTCCTTTCACACCCCTCTCCCTCACCCCTCCCCACCCCCCATAAGCAAATGTTCCCCATACCTGACTCCACAGAGATCCTTGAGGTTGTCCCAGTTCTCCTGCAGGTTATCCAGTCTCTTCTGCACTTCTTCATTCATGTCAGTGTCCACCATCAACTGCTCACCCTTCTCCTTGACCGCCTGATTGGACAACCACAAACCAAAAAGGAAACAATTATAAACAATACTTATAACAATGACAATGATACCAACAATAATAAAAACAATATTAAACATAAGAGTAATAACAATGACATCATTAAACCATACCAGCAATAACAACAATATTTACATAGCAATAACAACAAAATAGCGATGACATGGGCAAAGAACAAAATGAGCATTTTGGTAGAATTTTTTTGAAACGGCATTACCAGCCTTTAACTCAAAAATCCCATCTGATAAAAGAGAACAGTAGTTGCGAGCCATAAACTGACAATCTCCGCTACGGAATTGTTGTAACATTAAGTAGACATTTAAATATTACTACAATGACATGAATATTCATACATCTTTGTAAATCTCTCCTTAAATACAAAACACAATGAAACAGGATTGCTGCTCAAAATTTTGGGTTACAATATTGACACCTACCTCCTCTTGAAAGCAACTTATGATGGCAGAGCAGAATTTTGAACTTACCCTTAAATAACAGACCACATGTTATCAAGTTTGTTGTACTGAGGGCCATGTTTGCTTGAATTTTTTCTCACATGCACTACAATAGTTAGGATGTCATTAACCACCTTGTTTTCTTTTGTAAAATTTTGGGCTCCTTACATCTTACACGAGCCACTTGAGTGCAAGTCCTGGGCCGCTAAGGGCCCGTGGATTGCCACTTGAGAATCTAGGTAACATCAACAAGGTATAAATCAAGCATGATGTGATATACTAGAATGCTGTGCTCTCTTCCCATTCAAGTCAGAAATTACCATGTTACAGCCAAATCCAACAAGCTTCAACTTTTTTCTCAATTATTCCTCCTTGATGATAATTTTTGGTTTTGTGGGAAAGTATGCCTAATCACCTCTGTGCTACATAGTGGCTTTTAGGTGTTTTTTCACTGAATTTCCAATCATTTCAAAGAGAGTAAAAATTCCAGTCAGCCTTTGCATTTTCATTGAATTAATATCCTAACAATTATTATTTGTAGTTTCTCCATTATAGCAAAGACAAGACATACTTTAAGAATCTCCACACTTGTAAACATATCCCTACAGGCTACCATAAAATCACCATTTAAGTGAAATTGAGACATGGGTATACCTTTTTAATAAGAGTTCTGCCAAATGAGTATTACATGGACTGTAAAGTATTGGCCAAGGTTTATTCATAGGCAAAAGTTCAAAAACGCTTAACTGCCTGTAAAATGCACAAGCAAAATACCAAGACTGGGCTTTTGAAGCAATTATGTTAAATTCTCATTGCCAAAATATAAACCTTACCTCCACATTGTAAGTGCCATATGATAAAACATAATAGTAAATAGTGGTTGTAAAATGTAAAGCAGCTTTAATAAGCATAACAGAAAATGTTAATAGCCACCAAACTGTGTAATTATTATCAATTTTCCCCCAAAATTATTAGACTACAATCATTATTTCTTTTGCCCTATCATAAAATGTTAAAAAGTCCACCTCCTTGTTAGAAAATAGATTCAGTTAGTAGCCTGATAAAAAGTCCAGAAATATTTTTTTTTATCTTAAACAGGTAAATATACCTTCTGTTAAAACTGTACAGCCTTGCTATGATCATTTTAATTAAGGTCTTTCACCCTTTCACTACATATGGTTTTGCCACAAAACTGTCTTTCACCCAACATGTACATGTGTGCTTACTCTGTGAAACCACATAACATATCAGGCTCAATGAAGGCTACAAACAGAGAAACAGTGTGCTATCACTTTTTGGGAATGTTGGCCATTGTTGTACATGAACAGACCATCTACAAAGGTAGACACAAGCAATATAGTAGCCTACACAGCACTACCTCAAACCTACACTACAATAGCAGCCTAACACTATGCCTACTTAAAGTTGATAAGTAGTGATATGCAAATTGTAGGGAATTCATCCTTAAGCTTCATGTTTACTTCTCTTAATTCACTTTGGGACAGAAATTTCACAACAGTTAAATTAACCATCTAAGCATTGCAGTATTTCTTTCTATACAATTCAGTATGGGGGAGAGGGGTGATAGTGGGGATCCCCATACTGTAGTGAACATATTAAACTTACAACCACAGCTGTACACTTCAACTATTTTGGCTGCAACGACAATTTCTCTGCCAGTATGACTGCTTTCGTCAGATCTATAAGCAGGCACTCAGTGAATTTGTTCCAAGTTTTGATCAACAGCCTGATCATACATTTTGCCCTCTTTTCTACAGAAATTTGCTGGAATCAACACTTATTTTTTGGGCAAAATTTTACATTTCTTTGATGGATAAAGCTGAAAAGCTTTGTCACATAATGACCCAGTTTTTGTTTATCCAGGCCAATGGCTAGTGTAACCAACTCCTGTTTTCACTTACAGCTCTGCTTAATACACAGAATTTTCTAAAATCAATTTCTGGGGTATCACAGTACTTGCCTTTACTCTTGGGCTAATGTGTTCAAACCCACTTCCTGTATATTGACAGTTATAAAACAATCCCATCATTCATAGTATAAATTTGACTTTCTTAACAAGAGCTTCTAATCAACTCTGAGTCACATGATCTATATAAAGACACAATAATAGCAAGTGATACTTTGGATGGAATTGTGAACAACTGTTATAGTTGCAAGTGGGTAGTGAAACTTATCACATAAAAATTGTGACAGTGATTTTGAATGGCTTTGTTTTATTCTTGGTGCTGGAGTGAAATCGGTCATGATTATCGAAAGCAACTGTTGATGACATTGGCAAAGTTTGGAAAGTGATCTGTGGAGTCTGAAAATGGGTATGGAATCTAAGAGCTGAAAGAACTTCTAGCTGAACTAAACTATGATTTCCTGAATCAACTTTCAAGGTTCAAACGTTTCAAACTTATGAAATGTATCACGGCAAACACACCACGTGTTGGAACATAGGCTTGGGGTCCATCCTTTGTTGGATGAGGTGAAGAAACGATATGAGAGCAGGTAGGATGGATGTTTTGGGGAAATGGAATTCTTCATTTATGAATTTTAGTATTTTATCCAAACTGTTCAATTGATATGAAATTTGCCAAATAAGAAGGGTCAATTTCCTCTTTGATCATGGCAATCCACTGGCTATTACAAATTATGTAAATTATATCTAAGTTCATTTAACTTCTAATTCTGATCTACATCCTACCGTTACCTACCTAAAATGCACTAACATGTTATTTGGCTTTTCAATAAATCGGGGGGTTAAAAGCTAAGCTGAATGATCAAATGTTTCAGTATAAAGCAACTTCCAGAATGCCAAATGAATCAAATAAATCAGATGATTGCTCAATTGGCATATTTGTGCATCTTTCACAGCTGCTGAAAGGTCAATTGAACCTCTTTTGTAATGGCAATCCACTCCTTGCTATGAAAAACTTATGTCTGTAAGTAAAGCTTATCTGAATTCTGACTCTGAAAAGAAAATAATTCCTGCCTAAAATGCACTTAATAATTTTACATCTTTTGAATAAATCAGGGGTATGGAATAAAATGCCAAGCTGTAAACAAAAGTTTCAGTTAAAGCAATTTAACCAATGCCAACCAAGTGAATCAGAATACATGGGAGGGACATTAGAATAAAAGAAATTTAGTAATTTAATTTAGTGACTTAGTAAAGTTTATCAGTTTATCATTAACTATTTGGATTACTAAGTTGGAAATTAAAAGGGCTACATGGCAAATATCCCTACACGTTGACTTCATGTCAAGTAAGTGTCGCTCTCTACCAGGACAGAAATCAATAATGAGAACAGAATCAGGAGCAGGGATGCCAAACTACTGGACTGGAAAAGAAAAACATGGCTTAAGATGATAGACACATAAGCAACTGGAAATGGGTGTAAAAAAAAAAGCAACTTTAAATTCTTTGCCTCAACTGAATGCTCCAACGGAAATTCTGAACATGAAAAATAAATGAAAAACTGATTCAACTATATCAGTAGATTTGGCATCCCTGCGAAAGAAACTGCGAAGCTGGAGATCTGTTGGGACTTAGGAATGATGGAAGAGGTGGCTGATGGGAAGGCATGTGTTTTCTGGTATGAAAAGCAGCATTCATTCCTTTGGTACCTATTACCACCACTACTGCTATGCATCAACATGTTATTTGTAGAGTTAACTTTCTTCAATTTGATGGAATTATTTCTCACAAGTTCAAATCCACACCTTTGCATTTGAAATGGAATGAGGAGAAACACAAGTGAAAGTATCCATTTCAGCCACTTTTCAAGTTGGAATCAATTTTGAATCTTATTTCTTCAGCTGATAAAAGAGTGACTTCAAAGGCCTTGATGACATTCAAAAGTGGCATGATAGCATGTTCTTTTTGAGGCTAATTTACTAGCGGTGTTACTGCTAGTAAATCTATGAGCAAGATGATGATGACAACACACTTTTCCTGGAAGTTAATCTGAAACCAAGAGAAATTCTAAAAAATCCTACTCTGGCAATTTCTTGCAACGACTAGCTTTCTACAACCCTACCATTCTAGCAAAAATGCATTAGTACCTATTTAACACCACTCTGTCTTGCAAAACAAAACCACACTGATGGAACTTATGCCCTTCCTTTCCTTTTGTCTACATTAAACACACACTAAAAGCTGCTGAAAAAAATTCTAAATTAACAGAGGTTTAAAAAATAATTCTCTCTCTACTAGGTTAAATGCCCAAGCCCAACATTTTATCAACATAAACTTAGTTGCAGTGGCAAATTAAAGTGTTGAGAGCATTTGAAACAAGCTTTTGTGAGTTTTTTTAAATTGTTTGCTCATTTTAATGCATGAGAGCTGTGCAAAAGTGAACAGTGTCACCTGCTGAACCCATTCTCCAGTTTCGAAAATCTCCTGTAAAATAAAGTCATCCAAATATGCAGTTTCATGAGTGCTCATTCCCAGAAAACAAAAACAGGAAAACAAAATGGAAAAAAAGCACCGAGCAAAATTAAGGAAAAAGGGGAGAAAAAGGAAAATAAGGAGCTAGATTCATAGAAGCTTTGAGCAATCAAATTGCTTAGATATGAATTTCAATATGCTTGCATACACAATATCTTTGTTCAGTCAGTAATTTTAGACCAATTAATTTGGAATGGAGTCCAAAATAATATGGCCATTTTAAACTGCTGCTCTTAATGTTCAATTTTTAAATCATTTCGATATACGTAAACGAGGTTCTAAATACCTACATTTTTTTAGCCTACACTATGTAATATGTGATTGCAAAGTTTCTATGAATCTTCTCCAGAGGGACATCAGGATAGTTTACTAAGCTTTTGTGAAAAAGGAAGGGGGAAGGGGAGGCACCTTCTGTGGTCAAAAGTACCTCTTGCTGTTGACCAAGTGGCAATGCAACATATTGAATTGACAACGTAACAGAGAAGGGGTAGCTCCCTATTCCTTGCATGCAAGTAACTATGTAGGGAGGTTATGTTAGTAAATACGAGGTTAGGGGGTAACATTTGAATAAATCCATAGATTATTGGTTCATACTACCACAAAAACTTCCTGAGAATTTAGGGGGTCAACATGTTAATGTAGGTGTCACACACATATCATGATGGGTAAACCTCTTTTTTCCACCAAGGTGTCTCAAAGTTATTATCCCACAAATGTCACATGTAACATGGTTGCCTTCCACCTGTTGGGGTTATGGTTCATTTAGTCTGTTTATACTCAGTTCCTGTTGGAAATGAGAAATTTCACCTGTTGGACCCAGACGCCATATTCATGCATTTGCTGTAAGTGGAAAATGTGAGGTCAAGGCTCATTGTGGGAATAAAGACATAATGTTAAAGAAAATATTTACACAATGTTCACAATTTGTTGCATATTGGACAACTGACTCGAGACTCAACTCAAACCATGGCTTAATGCAAGCTTTACAAACATTAGAAACACATAATGGCCTCAATACAAATATGGTCTTAAGAGATAAACATGATTTGATGTACGAATCAAACAGCAAGCTTTGTTTTATTTGTTTACAAGACAATAAAACAACGTACTGGCAAAGAGTGCAATGGAGAAAGAGGAAAAATACCAAACACACACACAAATTACTTTTCCAGGACAGCTTAACATCAAGTGTTATACGATCCCAAAAGTACCCCCCCCCCCCCTTCCCAGAAAAAAATAACTTCAAAATTGACAAAAAGGAATATTAAGAAAGCAAGCTTTCTGAGCTTTTTTTTAAATGCTTCCCAGAAATGAAAACAACTTAAGACCACACAGCAATATTATCTTTGTTCACATGGGTGTTCCTACCTGGATTGCTGGCTCATGGGCAGTAATCTCTGCTTCAAGACGTTTGTGTTTCTTTCTCAAGTTCTGTACACCTGTCAGCTCTCGTCCAAAGTCATCAGACATTGTCAACAGTTTCTTCTCCCTTCATAAAAAATTGTAAATTGTTTGGTTAGGCTGGTAAATATGTTTTAACACATGTTACAGTTCAGAGCAATTTATTCTTTTATTAGGTATCAATAATTAGCCCCCTTGCATCTCAGTTATAGTGTTGCAAAGACAAACAATGCACTGAATGGTTCAGTACTCATCTACTAAGTATAAAGCTGCTGAATCTCTTGTACCAGGTTTAACAAGAGAAATAATTTATTATGAAGTTGGGTTCTCATCTACTAGTTATGGTATTGCAGAAACTTCTGTAATAGGTATCACAGAGGTAGTACTCACTTATCAGTAGTAGAGTACTCATCCACTAGGTATGACATGGCACAAACTTTCATGAGGTATAGCAGGTGGGACACTCAAATACATGGTTGGGTACTCATCTACCAGGTACGGTGCTGCAAAAACTTCTGTACTAGGTTTCATAAGAGGGAGTACTCAATTAGCAAAGGTTGAGTACTCATCCCCAAGGTATGACATGGCATAAACTCTTTCACCAGGTATTGCAGGTGGAGCACTCAATTACCAAGTTGGGTGCTCATGTACTAGGTATGGTATTGAAGAAACTACTGTACTAGGTATCACAGATGGAGTACTCAGTTATCAATAGCTGAGTACTACATCCACTAGGTATGACATGGCATAAACTCGTTCACCAGGTATAGCAGTGGGGGACTCAAATACCAAGTTGGGTACTCATCTACTAGGTAAAGTATTGGAGAAACTCTTGCACTAGGTATCAATGGTCGGAGTACTCAGTTATCAATGATTAGATGCAAATCTACCAAGTATGGTATTGCTGGAACTCTTGTACCAAGTATCAATAGGTGTAGTATTCAATTACCAATATTAAATTACTCATCTACTATGTATGGTTTTGGAAAGACCACGGGCAATCCATCATTTCGAACTGTGATATTTGATAAGTTCAGAAAATTTTAAAACGTACTTGATCCAAGTTTCCTCATCTTCAATGTCTCGGAAGAAAGCAAAGATGCGATGAGATTCATCCAGTTTGGTACGTCTGATGACACAGAGTTCAGTGATCCTGTGCACAAAACGAACTCAGTTATTAATAAAATGAACAAAAGAATCACATTATTAACTATTTTGAGTCATTCTACCTCCTTTTTTCTCCATTTCAAAATATTTTATTACTTAATTCCCAACTAGGCTCATTTGACTCATTCTTGATCATATCAGCTGAAAGCACCTTCAAATACATACATCACCATCACAAATTTGTTCCTCACAGTGTATTACTTAATTCAACCAGTGAAGGAATAAACATGCTTAATGCTATGAAAGCTTCAGATTGATTTTTGGAACAAAGCAGAGCAAGAAAGGATATAACTTGGAGTATAACACCACTTCAGCAATCTGAAACTTCAAAAGCCTTCTGATCTCCATAAGGTAGTCAGAAACAAAAATTTTCAGTTCCATTCATATTTTTCTTCAAAATTGGTCTGCTCCAATCAAGAAGGTCTAATTACTCTTGCAAAATACATGAAAGGAGACAGCATGTGTCAAATTCTGAAGTTTGACTACTTTGGTTTCTTTACAGTGGAATAACAGCATAATCATCACAATTTTATTCTCTACAAATTACCATAAACAACGGTATTACTAGACAAGTGTTGAAATGTTGCATAAACCATCCAGACTAGTTTAAAACCCAAATTTTGGGGTGAAACAGCATCTTTTTTTAACTATTTTAAATGTCTGAATGAAAAAGAATGTAAGCAAGCAAATTCTTCCAAGTGAATGTAGTAACTGAGATGTTAACTTACAATAATGATCACTACTTATTTGATCAAGCCTTCAAAAGAAAACAAATGCACCAAACAAAATTGATGAAAGAAAAACATATCAAAACATGAGCCCCTGGGGTTTTGTTGGGAATCCCAATTATGACATAAAACTTCAAAAAAAAAAAAAAAAAAAAAACATGGCAAGCACTGAGAGTGTATCACATAACAGTTAATGAACTGGTCTTCCAAACGGCACTTCAGCAGGGCACATAACTGACTTCATTGGCTGAGGGACCGCAGTTGATGGCAAGCCTATGCCAAGGGGGGAGGAAGCTAGGGTATGTGGAGAAAACCCACATGCACTGAACAGGATTTGAGCCCATGCAGTTGTAAAACACATTGGTACTGGGCAGCATAATCCACTCTGTCACCCATGTACACTTTCACAAAGCAAGTTTTATTTCATTTATTAAGTGTGCAAAGCATATTTTTTATTGGGAGGGCAGGGGAAACTCTGAGAAGCATTTTTTTCCTTTCAAGGAAAACAGAAATGACAAAGACTGAAGCAACAAAACGAACAGAAACCAGTGACACATTTCTTCTGCAGCTTGATGTACACAATGGACACAAAATTAGGCAAAGAAATGTAACTTTCTCCACCCATAAAATAAAATACAGGCAATTTTTTTGTACAAAATTTATTACGATCGCAACCGGAAAAGAAATAAAAGTCTGTAAGCATTCAGTAACAGTCTGTGTGCTACTTTCAGAAACTTAAAGGGAATGAAAGCATTTTTAATTTCTTTGTGCATGAGGTGAGTTTACTTGACCGAGGACAGGATGACATTTAAATGTTTATGATTAAGCAAACCAAATTTGAGAAGAACAAGTCTAATTTGAATTTAAATCCTTCTTTGGTGTGGACAAAAAATATGAAATGCTTTTCCTTTTTTTTTTATTTTTTTTTCTTCTGACAAAATTTGCTTTTATGATGGTTTTGAAAAAAGTTCTGACACCTTTTGTGACCTTCTTTCAAATCCAAACACCGTCTGTAAGATATTAAAACAAGAAATAACCAAAAATGCATGCAGTAACTCTCAGAAAATGTTTAGAACTGAAAGGAGGAAATACATATATGTTGGAGGTATACTTGAAAGGGTACAGCACATCTAACTACCAAATAATTTATTGCCCACTTTTCAACGGAAACTTTTTTGTTTTTATACCTGCACGTCAAACAAAATAGGAATGTAGAAAGTTTGTGAAACCACTAAGTTTTAGTGGTTCATTAGTGGTAAAATCATTACAGGCATTAAAGTAAAAATTCACATGTAAACACACACAAATCAGAAATCGCTGAAGATTACATAATGGGGTGACTGTCGAATGCGCATTTAAGAAATCTATCATTCCAAGATCGTAACATGGGAATTTTAGGCTAGACATGCACACCCACAGTCGACATGCACCCTGCTATACCACCAGAAAAGCCAAAACTACTCAGTGCTCAAGAAATACTTTTGACAACTTTCCCTTTTACTCAAGTCTTAAAAATGATGGGATCATACTTACTTGGTGTATCGGACATTGATGGTAACCTTGGTCTCTTTAATTACCTCGGGGTTGAAATGTCCAGCTTCGATAAATTGATCAGCTTGAGCATTCAGAACATTTATTCTGTCCTGGAAATCAAATATAGGTACACTTTTGTAGAAAGTTGTCCCAATGCGCACAGACTGTGTCCCACACTTTATCTTAAAGAGTTCAGGACACTACCATAGTGAATGAACAAAAGGAATAGGACACGTTTTCTCTGGAATTTTAATTTCTTCAAATGATATCAAGACTTCCTACATAAATAAACATCTGTACTGACTTATTAACATCTAACAATACTCTCCACAACACCTTTACAGCCTTGTATATCTACAGACCACCTCTGCACTCAATACTGAAAGATGCTTTTCTTTTCTCAATGCAAATTTCTTTAAGCTTTCATTGACTACTGAATGAGATTTCTTGCTCTCTACCCTTATTCTCCTGTTATTCCCCAAACAACATAATGATTATTTTAACGATCCCCCCACCTATAAAATGCTGATGTCACACACCACTGTGCCTTACTAGGTACAAATAACCAAAACAATTTCCTTCACAGTTTTTCACACTTTACTAAAGATTCAGATTTCTCCCCTTCGTACCGTTTAAATTTTTTTAAATCAATCCATTCCATTCTGCTACCACTGATAAAACAAAAGGACCTTTTCTTACCTCATGGGCTTTGACGTCATCCTCAACCAGAGCATGTTTCTTCAGGAGATTCTGAACTGATGCCAGATCTCTACCGATATCTTCAGAGGCCAGGGTGTTCTCCATCTGTTAGGAGAAAAGAGATCGTTTTAAGATTTGAAACTAAAAATTCTTCACATAAGTTACTCAAACTTTTTTCAGAAGGGTAAAAACCCCCTTTTGAAACACTTCTTGGTGCAAAAAGAATTGAAAACCTAACATCAATCAATACAAGCATTTGGTTACAATAAAATTCCTTGACACTTCCCAAAGATTTTCATGATTTATTTTCAACATTCCAGGACATTTCTACTTTGACATATCAAACAAGTTGCCACAACCAATCATCCAGTGGAAAAGCTGTTGACACATGTGGCAAACTATAACATACTGGCCACTTTCCCCTTTGGCCAATTAAATTCCCTGATTTCAACCTGACTAGAAAAAGAGGAAATTATGACCACGGTTTTCCATGATTCCCTGGATGACTGGTAAACCTGTTTTAAAGGGCAAATTTCATCATCCCAGACAGTTCCAATTCTCCCAACTAAGTTACTTCTGGCACCTCTCAAAACTGCAAGCGGCTCCTCCTTGTGTAGACACAACCCTAGTTTATTGCTCAAGGCCACATCCTCGTAAGCGTATGAAGCCCTAACATTTAATCAGAATACTCTTTCTGCATTGTGTGAAATGTGAGTTACTCTGCATCTTTTCAAGTTTCAAACTTTGATGTCAATCAAAGAGCAATCACCAAATGTGAATTTTGATATCCCCTAACCAGAAATGTATTTGGGGTGATGTGTGTCTGTCTTTAAGTGACAACACATAACACAGTAACATATATCACATTTTCTCTTCACACCAGAAGAGAAAACATATCCTTAAAGAAAGACACCAGAAATACTAAAGAAAGGAAAATCTTAGCCATACCTCTCCAAGCCAGAATTCAATGTCTTTGACACTAATGTTGAAAGTTTGCTGTTTGTTGGCCTCTTTGAGCTTGAGGGACTTGGTGGCAGATTCTTTAGTCAGGTACTCCCACTGATCACCGATACTCACGATGCGGGCCTGCACAGCGTCCTCAGTACCAGCACACTGGTGGTTATCAATCAATCCTATACAACAGGAAAACAGTACACATCAGTTCTTGAAAACATTTAAGGCATACTTTAATCATACTTTAGATGTCTACCCTCTGCAAAATCAGTAACAATTTCTCCCCCACTTTCAACTTGAAGAAAGCTGGTTAACAACATATACCACACAAGTTTTAGTATCACTCACATCTACACAATCGCTAATTAGCAAAATACTTTTCCACCGTTATAACTCTTTGTATTTCACCTGTCTTTATGATATTGTTCGAAAGGCTTTTACATGAATAGGTAGAATGTTTTTAATTCTCCCAACCACTTTCTAGTTATCAAGACACCACTAAAACCAGTTTTTGCAACAATCTCCCTGGGCCAACTGCATCCAAAATCTTTCTGTCAACAACCACTTTTATCCAGTCTACTGAAAACATGGTTATCCACTTTCATCACTCCTTTTTTACGCAGGCTGCTCTTCCCTCTCCCTCCTCTCCCACCTCCCCCATCCTCCCCCAATTGTCAGGTATTCTTAATTTGGCCCCACAGACACGATTGCCTAGACTCTCTCAGCATTAGCAGCAACCTCCCACAAACCGCTTGCGTTTCTGGTGTTTGCTGTGGATGTTGCTTGGTTGCCCCACACTTTATTCACCCCTCCCAACCCCTTCCCCCTCCTCAACCCTTTCCCAACTGATACATATTCTTACTCTGTCCCACAGCCATGATAGCCTGGATTCTCTCAGCATTAGCAGCAACCTCTGCCTCAAAGGCCTGGTGTTTCTGGTGTTTGCTCTGGATGTTGCTGGGGTCCAAGTATGATTCATCTGTAGCTACCTGAATCTTCTCCATAATCCAGGTCTCAACTTCATCGGCATCTCGGCTGAATTGCTGGAGGGTGTGAGACTCTCCAAGCTTGGAACGCTTCTCAATAAGAGCTTCCTTCAACTTCTGCCATCTTTGAAAAAAGGAAAAAATTCCAGTTATATTTCTGCTTTACAACGTTTTGAATTATTCTACTGTTGGGAAATTGTAAGGGCATTTTATGTCAACTAGCAGAAGTAATAATGCTAGGATAACACTCACTTGGACATCTCGGGACAAGCAAGGACAGACCTTCATTTATAAGAACAGCTGTTGACTGCTCTTCTTACTTTTACAAACTAGTTGCAGGAAAGCAGTAAATCACTCTCCCCAAACCATATGACAATGCTTTCACACTGTCCATTCCACCCCTGGATTAGCTCAACAGCTCCACTCACCTAGCCAACACTTCATCTTTCTTTTCAGAGATGTACGGTGCATCATAGTGGTCAGCATTGACCAACTGGTCAGCGAATGATGCCAGGGCATTAATCTTCTGTTCTTGCTGGGCAATGGCTTTGTCAAAGTCCTCATGTTTCTTGATTAGAGCTTCCACACTGTCCAGATTCTCAGTCACCTCCTCACTGGCCAAGTAGGCTTCACGGGCTGCCATCCAGCTCTCTGCTTGTTCGCAGTCCCTCAGGAACAACTGCAATTCCTGGCACTGGTCTAACTTGACACGACGAGCATTCCAGGCTCTGCCAAGACAAGGTGTCGAACAACCATTAAAACTCTTACATTATCACATTCTTTGGAATGAGAAAATAGTGTATGGAAGACTTGAGGGGACAGTAAGTTCCATAAAAGTAGGCACTTGAATCAACCGAAAAACAGTATGATATCACACTCATTACCCTCCAAAATTTTGATTTCAGAGTAGCCTTTTCTCACATACAAATACCCTTCCATACTTCGTTAACACCTGCCCCCTCCCCCTTCACTCCATATTCTTCTGATTGCTTAATGACTTTCTGATTGACTGATTGATTGAATGACTGATTGATTAAACTGGTTAATATCATTTAACCAAAGAATTAACTTATTCATTGTGCATTTTGATAGAACAATGACCTTCATTTGCAATAAGGAAGATAAAGAAAAGAGACATTTTCTAGTCACCTGTCAAGGGCATCCTTTTCCTTGGAGAGATCATCTAGTTTCTCCTGAATTTCTGGAGATGAATAATGATTATTCATGATCAGTTGATTCCCAAAGGCCTCAAAAGCCTGGAAGGTGCCTGCTTTAGCCTCCATCTCTGTATGAAGCTCCTGGAAGTAAAGATTAGGGGGTAGGGTAAGAGTTAGATGAGGTTTTATGGCTCAGTTCCTATCCAATTAGGGGGTAGGAGGGTGAACTTTAAACTTAGGTTGACTGCAACAAAAGTTTACTCATTATGATACCAATGCAACTTGGAACTTTCATAATTTTCAATGAAACTTTTGAAGCTTTGGCAAAGATAATAGCATATACTGTTTGTTCATTTCTGTAAAATATTTTCAAATTTCTGTTCTCATTTTCTATTTACATCTCTGCTGTCAGCAAAAACTTTGATCATCATCAGTGAATCTCCTTTGAACATTTCTTCAACATTTTCTGATATGAAGCAAAACTATATCAATTTTCCCCAGAGCATAACTACTCACAGCTACCATTACAAAGGATACCTACCCTGTGTCTGTCCAGCAATGCCTCGGCTCCAGTGACATCCTTAGCCAACTCATCACTGGATACAAGGACCATCATGCCATTCACCCACGTCTTGAGGTCTCGGTAATCACTGAGGAACCGCTGCAGGTCATGTGAGTCCACCAATTTGTCACGTCTCCCATTGGCCTAATAAATGAAGAAAGGAAACAGTGTTACAAAGAGGTCTTTGTTTGCATTGAAGTACAGGCTTGCAGTAAGTATGTACTCATACTAGTGAGTATGTACTCATACTAGTGAGTATGTACTCATACTAGTGAGTATGTACTCATACTAGTGAGTATGTACTCATACTAGTGAGTATGTACTCATACTAGTGAGTACGTACTCATACTAGTGAGTATGTACTCATACTCATGCCTTTGTACACTTTTCTGTACTTGTACTCATGAGAATTTTCTTTTTTTTATTTACACTGATCATTGGCTAGCAACTGCACAACACAATGATAATAAATAAACATCTTACAATTTACAGACAAATCAATTCATGTACAATAGCCTAATTGTCTGTAACAACAACCGAGATGTTTCATGATAGGAACAAAGAATCCTGTAACTTACTAAGCTCCATTTGCTTATTCTTGTTACTACGTATATTTACTTGAACTTTCATGTGAAACCTTTATAATAACTGATACTTAAATGTCTGGAAATCTGGCAATGTATTATTTACCTTCCAAAGATAAATATAAAATTTTGCATAAAAAATAGCAAAATAGCAAAACTCATGAAAATTGTTTTCTACTTGTAATTGTACTCACAAAATTTTATGAAAGTTAGGCACTGCTGCCAAACTTTCATTAAAGAAAGTGCAAATTAGTAGTGAGAATGCACTCATACTCATGCTTTTACACACTTGTCAGTTCTCAAACTTATAAGAATCACTTTCTACTTACACTTGTACTCACAGATTCTCTAAAGTTGAGTACTGCTTCTCATGCAAAATTTTGAACTAATAAATGTACAAAGATGTGTGCTCCTACTAGTGCTAAACAATTTGCACTCATAACCACAGACAACACACCTGTACTTGTACTTGGGACATAAAACTCACACAATAACCCTTTAAAAGTGCAAAGATAATGGATGAAGTTTAAACGAGTAGAATCAATATGGGGATGATCCCTTGGGAAGTGGCGGTGGTGTCGTTGGGGAGGGGCTTGTTCGTAGGGAAAAGAAACGAACTACTCCTTTCTGCAGATAATGCAAACTTGCAAATAATGTAAAATTTTTCATACCACCTTGGTGACTACACATTTAGAGCCTGTGCAAATTTTATTTTAGACTGTAAATTAGATTGCCAATTAGAGACTGAGTGGGTATGAACAACATACCCGATCTTGTAGGTTATGCCAGGCTTCGTCAATCTCAGCTTTCTTAGCACGGATTGGTTCCTCAGAGTCTGGGTGAGTCTCACAAAGGCGATCTGCTGTCTCATCCAAAGTTTGGACCTGTCAGAGAAGGTGTTAAAAGAAGGGTTTAAGCAAAAATTTATTTTTCATATGTGAAAGAGGAACTAAATCTATGCATTTTGGTGAAACTTTCATTCAAATCAGACATGTATTATTCGAGATATCAGCAAAAGAAGTTACTACATTTTGCGACCCAAAGTGAGCTTGAGGCAAGTGGGAGTTATATTACTAGGCAACCCCCTGATATCACTTCCTCACATTGATAAGGATTGCTTTGTTTCCTTTGTTTTTTCTGTCTGTTGTGTTGACCTTGAAATTAATAGGGATATTACCTCCCCATTGGGATTGTGAAGTTTGCAATTTTTCCATTCCTCTCATGCAATCTCATCCCCATAACATTTTATTGTTGAGCAGAAAATTGGTGATAAAGTTTAAAGAAAACACTGCTCATTAATGTGAGGGGATGACATCATATGTGCTTGCTTCAAGTTCACTTTGTATTGAAAATGTGACAACTTTATCTGTTGATATCCTTAGAACCACACATCAAATGTCAATGGAAATTTAACCAGATTGTTAAGAAAAAGTACCCCTCTAATATATCCAAACCTGATTCGAGCTTAGACCATCCTTTTAACAAATTTGAGTCTTTTACAGAAAAAAGCAAAAGCAAAACATAACTATGACGCTTTAAGAGACAGTTTAATAAACTTGAAAATGAAAATGTTACATTAATGTTCAAGGATATCACCTGGTTTGTCTGTTAAAACCTGTATGGATGGGCCATGACGGAAGACAATAAGGAAGTACAGTTTGGACCATTCCTCAAAAAGGACATCATAATGAAGCCATGCCTAACATGCCCCCCTCTCAATGAAAAAAATATGCACTGTTCACATATAGTCTTAATTTAAATCATTCAAATTATGTTTGAATTATCAGATTTTGATCTTTAATATACTCACTAACATTTAAAGTGATGCCGTGAGTTTGCAAAAAGGAAAAACATAAGATTTTGCTTCTTCTTATGTCTTTCTTTATTCTTAAAAATGCCACGAGTGCTTTACAGAGTTGAAGAATACAATCTGAAAGCTCAAAATGATAGTGATAATCTCGGGAAGTAACCTAAACAGCATAAAATCGGTAAATTTTTGAAGGCCTTTTTCAAAAAACGGTCCTCATTATACGGCATTAAACCACGCCTACAACGAACCTGATGTTGAATATGCAATGTTATTGAGGTGTCACCAAGTTAAAAAAGACGTACCATACCACTCCAGCCTGACTAGCTCTCGCAGGGAGTTGTTATTTCCAAATAACAACTCCCTGCTCTACGGTAGCCTACAGCTGTTCGCTCACGACCACTGATCTCTACTATAACCAGGGAGTAATAACAACTCCCGGCTATAACAGTCTCACGACCAGAGAATGCATGTTCTTGCGTAATTGCTTCATAACACTTACTTGTATACACTCAATGTAGCTTCCTCAATACTACGTAGTACAGGCCACAGTCTTTCACTCTTTGGTACGCGCTACAGTACCGATTTGAATTTGGACGTTACAGGTTTACAACGAAAGTTACACCAATACTACCGCCATGAGTAAGAACGTCAAAGACGATGGTAAGTGCACATAAAGGCAGAGCATCTAACGGTAGCCTAAATTAGGCTTAATTTACACAGAGGTACCACTGAGCCAGTATACTATAGCCTAAGTTAGGCCACTACAGTAAAACGGTGTAGTGGTATTACCATGCACTCTGTACATTGCAATATCAACGTTACCTCTTCAAGATCCACACACACCATGCGTCTTGTTCACTTGTGTTGTTGTGCTAAATCGATCAGCTGTTTACGCCTAGTGAATATGCATTAGTACTTCGTTCTCATTGGTCCGCTCAACTGATGTTCGTTAGGAGACTGAATAGTGTTTGTCCGCAGCACATTTTTGATTTCCTCGAGTTTAGTCGTTATTTTTACGAAAATTTTAAGGCTGTTGCCGGAATTCACACAACAGGCCTTATTTTTTCCCCCTTACTGTTCATATGGGTCACTCAAAGGAATCACTGAAATTTTAAACTCGATTTTTTAATGTTTTTTACTTTTTGCAATCTCACGGCATCACTTTAATGCCTGAGTCTGTTTTGTTCTTGATTCCGCACCTATAATTCCTTAAATTTTACGCTCTCTCTTTGTTAATTCTCTGTTCTTTGACTTTTTTTGTCTTTCTCCTACCTTTTTCACTCTGATATGGCAACTTTGGTTGCCTTTGTAGATATTGTGCACTTTCCAAATAGGTTAGTATTCATTATTATTATATAAATGTAGAATATTAAACAACATAACTTTCAACTGTACCAAACAGTAACTTCAGGCAGATACCACTTACCTGTTTTTCCAATGCATTCAAGTCCCTCTCCAGGCCTTGGTGCTTACGCTGGAGAGCTTGCACTTTGTGGAGATCGTTACCAAGATCATCTGTGTTGAGGGCAGCATTCTTCTCATCAATCCAGTCCTTAGTTTCATCAGCATCCCTGCGGGAAAATGTGATAACATCGTAAAAATACTACTCCTGTTTCACATTTCAAGGACTGCTTTTAAAATGAGAAACATGAGGGTAACATGAACTGATGTCTGCTTGAGTTCTAATTACACTCAGTTTTCCTGTCAAAAACTTTAGAACCACATCTCAAAACCTCCTGCAAAAATAGCTATTTTCTATTTGGAGAGCTTTAGGTTTTCTTCCAAATACCATAATATGAGAATATAATATGATCCCTTTCTACCCTTTTTAACTGAAAAGCTTGAAATCCTGCTCATAAATTTTTACTGCCTCCTGACAGTGTGAGTGGATTAGTTCCCAAACAAAGAATAAAACAAATAATCAAACTGGGGCATTTGAGTCTTACCTGAAGAAACGTTGGACCTCATGAGCTGTTCCCAGACTGTCAGCACGATCTTCTGCGGCTTTTTGCAAACCATTCCAGCGGTTGTTGAGTTCCTATTAGGAAAGAAGATTTAATGAATAAAGATGAAAGTTCAACACATCAGGAGAGGAGAATAAAAACATGAAGTCAAATTTATAACTCTATTCACATCATATAAGAACTTTGCACAACATCTGAAGGCTTCCAGATCAATGATATATGTAAAACCCAAATCATCATCACAGATTAAGGGTAAGCTGCAATTTAGGGTTTCAAAATATTTATCCACTTCAAAACAGTCAAGTTGGTAAGTGTACTGGCTTGCTGGGGGTCATCCTTCAGGCCCAAAACAGACTTTGTTAGCAGGGCAACTGATTTGGTGGCAAGCTGTGCCAAATGAGATCAAAGCAGGAGTACCAGGAGAAAATCCAGGTACAACAAATCTGATTAGAACCCACATACTTGTGAAACACTAGTGCATAGCAGCGTAAATCACTTAGCCACCCTTGTACCCATATTACTCCCAACATCACTACATAAAGAAATTAATGTTCATAACTAGGTGTTTTGGGGTCCCTGTATGTTCCCCCCTACTGATTAATTACCAAGATTAACAGCAATAATGGTGGTTCACTTACATCAATTTTCTCAACAACAGCTTGGGCTTCTGGAGTTTGGTCCACAGTGATGTCATCTTGCAGGGTGCGATTTATCTCCAGGAGACGACCTTCATTAGCTTTCAAGTCCTACAAGAAAAAAGGAGAGTTCTCTAAACACTTGTGTTGAAAAAATCCTTATGAAAAAGTTTCCTTTTCAGAAACACAAATTTTTGTGGTTATCTGGGTGCTATGTGTACCAAACTAACATGGTTTAAAACTACCAGAATCAAGAGTAAGGTAAGTCTCTTAATGCATGGTAACCTTCATCATTTACTTTTTCAAGCACCTGTATTACTGAGTTAAGGCAGGTTACCTGGTTCTTCAGCCAAGTTGTGGCTTTAGGATGGGAAATGAGAAACGACAAACTTTTTGCTAAGTAACATCTCCAGCAAAATTTTCAGTGTTGACAAAAACATGGGCAAAACTGTGTTGTAGAAGATTTGCATATAGTATCTTTCCACTGGGTTTGGAAGGAAACTGCCTCAATTTAAGTGATTTCCTTTTAATCGATGCATCAATTATGTCTGCCTTAGAAAAGTGTGGTGTAGGTTGGTCTATTCTTATTAGCAGACTGGTGCAGGATGCTTAAAAGCTGCTTTTGTACATGTACCTGCTACAAATTATGTCAATGCAATGAATATAAGTTGGAGTTGCAACTCCATTCAGAGTCTGAACTCCTTAGGCCATGGTAACCCGACTCCAAAAATACTATCCAAAAATACTTAAGTTGCCCAAGCCTACTCAGTACCAAAAATTACAATCTCGCCTATGAATTACACTTCCTTCGAAGGTTTTATCACAGAAACTTGCGGTAGTAAAGTAAGACATGTCAAGGGGTCATTAAACCTTCCATCTCTTTTCCAGAAATACACCCCATCAAGTCTAATATTTACATCAAACATGACATTAAACTTACCTTCTGGAAATCATCAAATTTCTTCTGCAAGACTTCGACTTGTTCCAAATCATCACCAAACTCTTCTGCCTGTGCGACTGCTTCCTACATTGGAGATAAAATATTGAACATCTATTTTGATACACACCTTTCTTTAAAATGTAATTTTCTCCTGAATATGAAAATCTAATGTTTCCTTCCACAATGTAATTCTTAGAAAAGATCTGTGGACAACAATTGAACAGGGTGTGAGTGAGTGAAAAAATTACAGCATCACATCACAGTTTGCTAATCAATATCCTAGCAATTGCAGAGCATAATACAAAATTTATAACTCATAAATGATGAAAATCTATTACACATTCCTGTACATATGCCTTGGCCAACACAGCTAACCAGTTTGATATTCCCATTCAAAATTCTACTTTCTGGAACTGACTGTCATCCCAACCATCCCAAACATTTTTGCAATTTTTAGTGCTGAAAAAGTTAACAGAAATTAGCAGTATTTCAAGCAATCCCGTGACCTTTTCCTAAAACTGGCTGGTTTCAGCAGCTTTTAAGAATAATTATGGCAGGGTATAAATTTCAATTCTGCCCTTGGTATTCCCTGGAAATTTCTTAGTATTGTCAAAATTTCCTGGAATAATTTCCATTTCAGTGTAAATACTGGAAATGAGATTTGTTCAATGATTAATATGGGATAACTTTCTAAGATGGACCACGTATACACAGGCAACAGGCATTTAACAGTGACAAAGTATTCAAATTCCACAAAACAGAAGACACTTTTCTCTCTGTGTTGGTGTAAATCACATCTCCAAAGCATGTTGTGTTTGGAAGTTTTGAATTTTAAACTTTTTCACTTCACAACAGAGCATTGCATAATGGGAAATCTATGGTGCCATAAAAGTAGCCTGCTTGAACCAAGCCTTTGCATTCCTTAATCATCTTGACACATGTCAAAGAAATACACAGACACAGAAAAGATATGGACACAGCCTTCCCATACTACAGGACATTTTGTAACCTGTAACTATTTCCTGGTAAGAATATCTGGACGACAAACAGGACTATCTTCAGTTATGAACAAGACACTGGTGTGTAGTATGTCGGGTACGAAATGAAAATTATCCTCTTTCAGTAAGGATTCTCTACCATTGTCAATGGAACGTTCCATTAGGATTTTGGTTAAAAGTGCAATTTTTTTCAAACTTTTATCTGACCTTGTCCTTAATCCACTGAATGAGGTCATTAGCTTCCCGGATGAGAGCATAGCGTTTCACAGCTTCTTCCAATTTCTTTTGTCTGTCATCACCAGCATCTTTCAACTTGTCATATCTGAAACGAAATGAAATACATTTTAGAGTTTTTGTTCTCCTTGTATTTAATTCTGATAGAAATGATCCTGTTTCTTACTGGAAGAAGTCCTTATAGAGAAATTCTCAAGATATTTAACTTTGTAACTTTTAAAGGAACAGACTGGACTGGCATTTTTCTTCTTTGTAAAAATGTCCCCCCCCCCCCCCCCCCAAAAAAAAAAACCTCCAATCTCTTTCGGAACAGACTGGACTGGCAAATTTTCTTCTACATAAAAATGCCCCTCCCCCCAAAAACCCCTCCCTTCAATCTCTTTAGGCTTACCTACCCCAAAACATTGAATAAGACATAAAAGCTAAGTCCAGGGTCAGGGTTCTTGGCAAGATGACACTACCCCAGTATAAATGGACTACCTCTCTAACCCAGCTTAAATCCTTTTCACTTCATGATAAGCAGGAGATAGAAAATTAGAGCTTAATTTTAATAACACACTGAGGGAAGTGGTGGTGGGTGGAGGCAGAGGGGCAATTGTATTATAAACTTTATTACACCACCCCTTAAATATTCTTCCTAGAACTCTTGTCAACTTTCTCATTAAATTATTCAAGGACTCAAAAGGTTATCTCACTGGTTCTCCAGCTGGTCTTGTCTTGCCATGATATTGCTAGGTTCCTCAATCAGGTTTGGCTGAGAGGCAGACTGAGCTGCATCAAGTTTCTTGACATAAGCAGCTGGAACGAATCCTTGACGGTCATGGACCTCCACCTTCCACCAGTCCTGTGAAGGAAAACAGTATAGCAACTATTAAACCAGGGAAGACATCACCAAGTTAACACATGAAGAGTCCCTCAAAGTTTGAATAGCAAGACTCAGAATTAGATGCAACACAATTACAAATTGCACAACAGTGCATAACGGTGCTAAGCACTGACTAACTATTTTTCAATTTGCTTAATTCTAAACTTGTAAACATACCTAGTACTGCATTGCATGCCCACTTAAATCAATGTTATACCTTTGGTGGAGAACACTGCAAATTACAATAATAGAACATACGTAACTTTTTCAAATCAATCTTACACCAAAATGATGCCAAAACCTGTCACCAGGAAATTATTTTGACCTACAAAACAGTTTCAACCTGCTTTCTTTTAGACAGTAGCTTTGTTATAGAAAATACAAGAAAGCATTGCCTTACATTAGATACCAATTACAGGCTTTGCAGTAGACCCAGGGGACAAATATATTTATGATCAAAATTCTCAATAAAACAGGTGAAAAGTAGTATTTTGTAGACTAAAAGTGGGACATGAGTAGGACTTTTGCAAACATTTATCCATCAATACTCAGCAATGTTGACACCATTTTAGTAACTCTTTAGACATTATCTGATAATTTTAAAATGCCATTTTAAGAATTTAAGTAAAGAAAGTAAGAAAAAGTAGGATTTTCAACATAGAAATAGAAGAAGAAAGGTTATTAAAAAATGTGGGAGAAAAGCAGGATAGGTAGGAGTCACTTGAAACCCTGCAACAAATGTATTTTGTCGTATTTGATGGCCAGGGAGTGAAAGCTTTACTTTTCCTGTTTCTGACTGGAAACTTACCTTATTGGCACTGTTGAGCAAAACAAGGACATCATTCTTCTTCATGGAAACTTCTCGAGGGCTCTTCTCCGTGTAATCATAGAGCGCCACCACCAATTCTTTGCTGACATCGTCACTGACTGGTACTTGCTGTTGCTAATTGACAGAAATATAATAATAAAAGCGTGAGTATGTATGAAATTCATCACGATCAAATTACGTTATAAGTCCCTATAACTGGACAAGTCACTGTGCTTGGACCTTTAGAGGGCACTGAATATTCATTAAGAGGGAACAAGATGTTGTAATATTTGAAATACTTACAAATTTGTCACCTTTACCTCAAATCCATTTCCCAACTGCTTTATAACAGGATTTTCCCTATTCCCTACAACTTATTGTGATTGTGTAGCAAATAAACAAATTAACAAAGTTTTGTTAATTCCATTTTTCATTCTTACTGAGGTGTAACTGATTCCAGGTCCCACAGTCCTTGCTGAATGTTGACAGTCCTTTAAGAATAAGTCCCTTAGGTCACAACTCCTTATAACTCATTTCAGTTTTTCTCTGTTTAAAACAGCAAATAGGATTTTTCATAAAGTGTATTATGCTGTTCATAAAGTGTGAAATGCTTTACCTGAGGTCCCAACTTGTAGAATAAAGCTATGACCTCCGATACACTTTTTAAATCTTTGATATTATCTACATTTATTTCAAGTTTTTCCAACCTGAAAATAAGAACCTTTTGTCTTCTGTAAAACTGCTAAAGAATGGTTTCGAAGATTTTGCAATTCTTATGTAACTACTGTAATTTGAGTGAATGTTCCACATGACTCCACATGACTCAGCTATTTGCTAGTTTCCTCTAAGCAGATTCAGTACTGGTCACCACTCTATGACTACATGAGTGATTTCATTAAGCACACACATCTATAGCTCTCTACTTATGAAAATATTAAGTTTTTGCATTTCTAATATATCTTGTTTATAAATATCCTCCTACACCATGTATGTTATGACCAACAATGTTATTCAACTAACCCTCCACCAATACAAATTTACCCAAACTGGACATTTCTAATGTCTTTATATCCCACATGGGGCATCATGTCAATATAGCAAAGCTGCAGCTGCCTCAGCAGGATAACTTAACACCTACTGTTGTAATAAGTATTGCAACAAAGCATGGCTGCAGCCCCTGCAGCTTTGCTGAGGGAGCTTCGGCCTAGGGTTTTGACATGGTGCCCAAACCTGTAACTAAAACTGCAGTCAGCCCTACACCTTTCTGCAACATCAACTACTTGTTAGTCTTCCCAAAGCAGTTTCAATTAGGGCTGTCAATTTCCGTTTAATCTCCTAAACGTTTAAACGGTCGGAATAAACGTTCGTTTACCGTTTAAACGGTATCTTTATTCTGAACCAACAGTGTAATGCATTAATGGCCTCATTGACCATTCACTTACGATATTCACAGTACGCGCAAGCTTTTAAAATCTGTACGTAAAAATGTAGCGATCATTTCAGCGATTTCTTTTTAATTCACCCAAATTTGCCAATGAACGAAACCAAGCATTAAATTTCGCAGTCAATGATCAAAAGTTTGATACAGGGCCATACGTTTGATATCAGGCCGCAATGTACGCAAACACCGACGTACATAATATTAGGCCATGTTCGTACACTGTGCAAATGCAGAATTTCAAGTGACGCAAGAAAAAAGTCGAGAGTTAAAGCACGTGTATAGGTCTGTCATTACATGCAAACAGTAACACATTAGGCTACACACCTGCTCTGTACAAAAGTTGACTTACATCGCAACAACATTGGGCATGGTATGGAAAATAACAACATTTTTCGATCGCTGCTTGTACCGCTAAATTACCGGTTGTTTCATCGTCCTTTGCAGTAGTTTACGATAGGTACTTTTATGTTTATAATGCATGTTAATTTGTGTGAAATAAACGTGTGCCTTTTACTTTTGTGATTTAAACAAAAACGATGTCTAGAACATTACCCTAGATTCATGTACATTACCCCAATGAACGAAAGTTTGTGATAGATTGGTCCCATGCTACGTACTATAGCTCCATTGATTTGCACACAGCCAGCGGGCCGCGGGGCGCTAACATGACTCAAACAGATATTTACGTATGGATATATAGTGCGTGCATGAATTATGTACTGCTATATGAAACACTCAAAACAAACACGTGTGCGAGCCTACACTGTCAGTTTACGTATAGGTAAAGCATGGTAGGATGGTGTGAATGCTGCATTGAAATACTGCGGCAATTTTCGGGCTTTTAAGTAAGTCGGTTTTAACGTTCGTTCTGTGAGCACCTTGAGCTACAAATACGATGTAAACTGAGAGAGAGTGAATTGTGGTTACGCGTCCTGATAAGCAGATTTGGGCTACTGCTTCGATTGGGGATGCGGGCGCTGCGTATTGTTAGGGGGATTAGTAGGCTTACTGTGAGTAGGTGGAAGTCAATTCAATCACAGAATTATATACTATGAATGGAGAGACACGGACAGTTTATTTTTGAAGCTTTATTTGGTCATTGAATTTGCAAATAAACATCGTTGTTAAATGAGAGATATCAAAGAAAACATTGGGGAAGAAAACTGCTAAAACTTTTGTTGTATTTTTAAAAGGAAAACCGTTTAAACGTTTAGCTGAATTATGCGCCGTTTAAACGGCCGATCGATCGTTTAACCGTTTAAACGTGACAGCCCTAGTTTCAATAGTTGTGGATCCATTACGATTCTGTAACTATAGAGGTACGGTGTTTTCCAGTTTTTTCTCTGGGGGTAGACTATCAAGGTAACGGGATTTACCCCTCTCCTTTACTAAAATTTTTTAAATGACAGATGGCTTATATGCAAAATTGTTTTATCTTTAGCAAAGTTTTGAACTGGTCATATCTTTTTAATTCACAGGAAATTAAACAATCAAAAACTCTGCTTCTTATGATTTATTGTTGGGGGTGGGGGGATTGCCATATTTTTATAAATGCCATTCAATTTAGTTCCTTCTGAATAAGATGAAGTCTGAACATAAGAGTATGTCCGCTTGGGGTCACAGCTCCCCAGTTTCACGTATTCTACTAATGTGAACAGCAGTTAGACTTTCCATATATGTACTGCTGTGCAGCAAAATGTAACCGCTGTTCAGCATCAGCTTGTTGTAAGTTTTTTCAAAGCAGTTACAATAATGGTTACCCTCTTAAGGTACTATGACTACAAGGTTTACCTCATGAAGGAAACCACAGCTAAAGCTCTCTCTACTTATGACAATTTAAGAATATCATCTACATGACACTTTTTTTTTGTAAAGTGAGTATTTGGAAGGCAATTTGTGATAAATAGACCAAAAAATTGTCAGATGCTATTCTACAAGCCCAAGACAATAGTGACACAACACAGGAACTAAGCCCCTGCTACACTAACAATGATAATGCACAGTATCCTACTATAAGATGTATAGAGCAAATTTGAGCTAAAACTGTACTTTTTTGCTTATTTTGGCTACCACAACATATTTGCAGCTTCACAGAGTGCATGTTTATATTATAAATTAAAAGCATTAAAACAGTTAAATTTTACAATTTTTTGTTTCTTTTCTATGCGATTATAAAATCTGCCCATTTAAAAAAGGCACTACTGCTACAGCTTTTTTTTAAAATTTCAGTTTACCTCCAGGCATCTTATGGTATTTGAGACTATTAGCTTCACCTCTAAATTTATTTTGTGGTACTGGAGAACGCAGTTATACAGTTAATGAGCCAGGCCTATATGACCGACAAAATACAGAACAGCACGATGAGGAGAGATTATTCCTCTCAGTATGCTGCTCTTACAGCAGGAGCCTAAATATGGCTGGCAATTCTAGAGCATGCACCACTCCCTCAAGATGAATCCCAGCACCTTTTCAACCCCCTTCCCCTCCCCCCTTCCACACTGGAATGTACCTACCTCTGGTAACATCATGTAAGAGTTTCTAAACCATATGTATTTAATAGAAGCATGCCCTATGCTATCTATTAGTCTGGAGTTACAAGATACATAAGTACACCAAAAAAGAAGCATTCAGTAGAAAGGTATACTTATTAACCATGATAAAACTTTCACAGGCAATAAATATGAAGATTTATCAAAAAATATTTCAAGTGCAAAACTTTGTTCAATGCCCTTTTACATCAAAAAATTTGAGGACATTTTCTAGCTGACTGTGGAATAGAAGCACTGGTGGTTAATACACCTGCTCGTAAATAATACAAGATTTAATATAAGGAAGAAAATTTTTTACTCACTTGCAGTTTGCAAAAGTGGCTGAAATTGTCAAATTCTAAGCCCATTTTTTTTTTTGTAACCCCACAATTTGACAATAAAGGCAGAATTTTATGACTGCAACCAATTATGTACAATGAACCTTACAACTTTACTCCTTTCTAGTTGATTCAACTATGCTTTACTACAAATATAGTTAATAATTATCTTATGTTACTACATGATGCCAAAGCAGAGGTGGGTGGGGGTAGGGGAAATGACCGTCACCGTTCGCCCCAAAAAAAAAACGAACACTGGTGGAAGGTAATGATTGTGACAAGCAACTGTTTTTAGTTATGACTGTCTTCATATGAAAGGATATAAGGGACAAACAATTAAACACTAATGGCTTCTTTTCTACTTATTCTTGGAGATTAACTGTAGCCACTCCTGGCAAGTTGCATTTTGCTATCACAGATAAATATACTTGTGCCTTAAATCACCATTTGCAACTTTTGAAGTACAAAATTATGCCCATTTAAGAGTACAAAAATGGTTATACTACCCTTTGCATGTTAGCTAACTTCCCAAAGAACTGGAATTTAAAAAAATGTGCAAATAGATGCAAAGTTTAGTAGCTTCCCTTTTATATATGTCTACCCTAAAGCTGTTTCTGCTTCTTAGAGGACAACAGTTTCATAAAATCAGACATCCTGAGGTAAGGCCTTCTCTTATTTGTACTTTAATACTTAGTTTAATCATGAAACCTACCCCCGCCCACCTACCTCCCAGATTTCAAAATCGGGTGGACATACCTTTGGTGTTTGCCAAAAGTTTTTATTGGTAGCATTTTGAAAACATGGCCTCAGTTTAAAATTTAATCAACCCACAGCAGAGCCCCCTCCCCCAGACTACTTCTATAGGACTTTATTTGTAGCAACCCCTATACATGACTGGCAGGTAAATTCCACATACCTCTACTACCAGTATTGAACTCCACCTAAGCATGCTTACTGTTGTAACTTAAACATTAAACAGAAACCCAGAAAAGTTTTCCTTTCTTTGTTTTATTCCCCTTGATGAATCTGGCAAAAATTTGTTAATACCTCCACCATTTTAAAGACTTTTCCTTTTGGTCATGATTGTAAGTTATTCAAATTAGACAACCACTTGCACCCAAGACTTGAGAATTAGATTAATACAGATTATTTATCTTACAAGCCTTTCAAAAATTCATATTGAGTTAGTCTCTTAATACTTCTAGCTTTACATAATCCATGATGAGGTGTTGACTACAAGGCAACCCTAACAAGCAACTATACCAGGGTGTCTCGAAAACACAGACCTCGAAAACACAGACCCCAGACCTCAGACCTCGAAAACACAGACCTCGAAAAGACAGACCTCGAAAAGACAGACCTCGAAAACACAGACCTCGAAAAGACAGACCTCGAAAAGTCAGACCTCGAAAAGACAGACCTCGAAAGCACAGACCTCGAAAACACAGACCTTCCATTGCGGACGAACCCTCTGTATATCGATGCACAGCATATTTACCCAGCATCACATTTCTAGCAAAGGTGTAGTTAGCTGATAAGCCTTGATAATTTCTCGAAAGAAGATGTGAGTAACAATTATGGGTATTGCCTGTGTAACAGTTTCAATTCTCCGCCCAAGTAGAATCTCCGATGAGAATTACACTGGTCAAATACACTACCGTTTATTGCCTGTAGAAGCGACAGATTCACATCCGGTTATCTGGGCGATTTGTCATTTAATATGAGGTCAGCTTACGCCTCACGCCTGTTTGGCGTCAGATACGGGGGAGGGCTTACAGAGGTGTTTTACTGATATCATCACGAGATCGTGCGTCTCTCTGGTTGTTACACATTTTCGTCGTCAAACGTTGTCATTGTATCACCATTGTGCTGAAAATACGCTTACTGCCCGTAAGCTTTGCCTTGCACTGCCGGGCAATCCCAATCGCATCCCGACATAGAGTAGTGAAGTAAATATTCTTTGAAAAAGAGGAACATATCATTTCGCGCTTTAGCCGATACTGTGTGTACACAGTTTAAGTCTTGCGCGTGCACTAAATTTGACGTCCAAAATGGCGGTACAGGTACAGGCGCGGATCCAGACCTTTCGAAAAGGGGGGGGGGGGCTGAAAGCCCCCTTGAATATTCTCCTAGATTAACATTATGCTAACTTTCGCGTATTTGTTATTGCTTATGTGGCGAAAAGAGGGGGGGGGGGCTGAGCCTGAGGAAGCGTCCCCTTGAATTCGCGGCTGCAACATACTTTAGTGTATTTGACAAGTGTAATAGATTCAATTCTCATCACGTCGGAAATTATACTTGGGAGAAGAATTGAAACTGTTACAACAATAATTGTGACTCACATCTTCTTTCGAGAAAATTATCAAGGCTTATCAGCTGACTACACCTTCGCAAGAAATTCAATGCTGGCTAAACATGTTGTGCATCGATTGACAACGGCTTCGTCCGCAATGGAAGGTCTGTGTTTTCGAGGTCTGTCTTTTCGAGGTCTGTGTTTTCGAGGTCTGTCTTTTCGAGGTCTGTCTTTTCGAGACACCTCAGATCTTCGTTCGAGAAAATTATCAAGGCTTATCAGCTAACTTTACGTTCGCTAGAAATGTAATGTTGCATGGGTAAACATGCTGTGCATCGATTGACAGCGGGTTCCGTCCGCAATGGAAGGTCTGTGTTTTCGAGGTCTGTGTTTTCGAGGTCTGTATTTTCGAGGTCTGTGTTTTCGAGGTCTGTGTTTTCGAGGTCTGAGGTCTGGGGTCTGTGTTTTCGAGGTCTGTGTTTTCGAGACACCCAACTATACCATGAGTATTACACAGCTAAAACAATTTCCATACCCCAAACTACATTTGATATAGAGGGCAGTAGACTGAAATGAAGAGATGCAGCTGTTAATAATGGTTGTTTTTAAATGCAGAGTGCATCATGATGCTAGAGGGTGTACAGAGGTACATGCAGCAGCTAGGAGTCTAGATATCACTTACTGTATCCCCAGCCCTAACATTCTTTGCAAGAATAGGATCATACTGGAAAAGAAACATTATTATGTCAAAAGAAATGAATCAGCAAATATTTTCCCTTTCGAAGAGTGCCCTCCATGACAAGGGCGTAACTTGAAAAGTTGCTGAGATTTGTTGGAACAAGGGTTGTCAGAAATGTGAAGAGACAGATTATTAAAAATATTTTTTTTTTTTTTTTAATTTTGCATAATTTGATATAACAGCAAACTTTTCAGCTGCTGTTTCAAACTAAAAGAACAGCAACACAACACAATGACATTGGTGACATGCAAAAAAGTTGAAGGAACCCGGTTTCTTGTTTTCACCTTTTGGCTTTTCCTAAAAGGCAAACATATCAGCACGCTGAAAACCTTCAATCTGAGAGGGCCACAAAATTTGTATTTTAAGAGATTTTTGTTCTGCAAGCAGTACCATTTCATTCCCAAACAGGGCCAAAAGTATTTCTTGGAATAGTTCTGCACTGAATTAGTTCCAACATCCATACACTTGATCTCACTGCATGCCTTAGCTCTTTATTGGAGAGAGATGAATATGCATTGATGCAATTCTTCCTTAAATCTGTCCAATTGATGATGAAACTCAAAATGTAAACTGCATTATGCAAAAATGGATTGGATTTCCTTTTATTTTTCATATACATTCTAGTTACTAGTAGTAACCAAAACTCCATGCCTCTTTTCAAATAAAAATTGAACAGAAATTATCAGCCAATGAAACTAAAAAGAAAAGAAAACTAAACAAAAGCCAAACAAATGAAAAAGTAAAATAAAGCAGCAAAAACATTTTACAATCACACAGCAAAATAATGCCAAACTTATTCAACATTTAGACTGACAAGTACAAACACTCAGTGCATGGAACCTTTATACCCAGGGTAATTCTGCAGCTAACTTCATGCAAATTTTTGTGCTCCTCAATGGGAACCACAAGTGTTTTGATACATATGTGAAAATACTTTCCACCAAGTAGCCCCACTAAGCAGCTAGGCACATTTCTGTGCAATATATGGCGTTGTGCAGTTTGATTACCTGTGACCCTAAGAAAAATAGTCTACACCGCTTACCAAATAGGAATAATACCTGGCATCTCTTTTCATCTTGTAAAAGAATGACAACTTTTTTAGGATTTGCTTTTTCCATGTCCAAAATCCTAAGCTGATTGCCTACCATACAGGTGATGCTACGGAGTGCTCATTTACATTCCACATAATCCATCAATGGCTTTGTATTATAGCTTTTTTTTCAAAGTCAGTCATATCTCTGTTTCACCTCATTGTTTCAACTGTCTGTTTGTATCTATCTGGTCACTTCAACACTGCATTTTCATATTTTTCTTTTTTTTTTCTTTTTGGGGAAATTCTCTCCTTGCATAGCTGTGCCAAAAAACAAAAATTTATTTATCCCTATCTGACAGTCACTTTACCTTGCACTCTTCAGCTTGGTTTCGGAGCTGGTCAATGGTTGGCTTGTAAGCTTCCAAATCTGCCATTTGTGTTTCGTGCTTCTTCAACAGAGACTAAGTAGGTACAAGAAAGGAAAAAATACTTCATAAATTTCAATAAAATGAGAAACTAGCAAGTAATTTGCACATAATCAAAGAGACATGATTTCTAATTATTTCAAGTTACAGGCATGTCACAGAAATAATAAGATTAATTATTCTAAAAATAACTTTCAATGAATTCCAAACACAACAAACATTAAATTTTACAAATCATCAGTTTTACAGGGCATAAGCACATACCTAACCTCATTTTCAAGTTGAAATCTCCATTATGACTTTCAATTCCTTTTTCTTTCTCATTAAAGTATCTTTCATTATTTTTTACACCATCAATATAAAAACCAAAATGTACTCTTGAATAAATTTGACAATTCAAGTGAAATAAAAAAATATTGTCACATGATTGGAAGAGACATCCATGACTTTGCATAAAGGGCATATTAATTCAAACTGGGGTACCTGCATTTATCCATTATCAACACACCACACACACTCACATGCTTCCACGGTTTGTGGAAAGGAGGAAAATCCAGACAAATGACATTTCTCAATTTGAATAAGAATTTTTGCACAGAATTGTTAATTTCTTATCCCTCTTCCCCTGTTTCCTACCATTCTGGGTCACTTTTGACTTGAGAGGGGCTTTACCTTCAAAGTGATAGATTTCAAGGGAAGGCAGTAAAGGCAGCTGCCTCTCCCATTAACAAGGAGGCAATACCCCATTTCACCATATTGATGCACCTAAATGGTAGACAAAGAAATTTATACCAAACTTATGTCTCACAGTGAATGTAGTTTCATGCCATCTATTGCCTTTAGAATCACATATTTTGGTTACTGGGACTGATGTCAGCTTTGTTCCCATCTCACACACACCCCCCCACCCAAAAGAAAAATTTGTGGATCCACTACTTCACCTCAGCACTGTCTTCATCTTTGCCATAGTCATCACTACAGATGATTGGTTCTTTAGATTTCAACCAATCCTGAGCTTCATCGGCATCAGCAAAGTACTGCTGAGCTTCCAGTGAATCTTCCAAGTCATGCTCTCGTTGGTCTGCTTTGTCCTGATGGAAACAAACAAATCAAATTTAAACATTTATGCAGGGTCCATACAGATGCAGTTCCGTAACTTTTCCATGAAAAAATTGCAGGAGCCACAGCATATTCTTACATTTTTTTTTTCACAAATCATGAGTCTATTTAGAGCAAACTGGCAAGTCATCACAATGACAACACTATAACACATCTGTACTTTTGTCAATAGGATGGCCTGTTTCAGTTACCCATCCACTTTATCACAATGTCACCAGGCTACTTAAAAAAAATACTCCAGGTTCATTTTCAAACAAGCATAGCCAAATAATATCCATCACTTTCACTTAGTATATCAATTTTTCGTGACCTCCTAAAGTGGCAAAATTCCAAGACTTTTCTACTACATTCCAGGGCAATTGTAAATTCCACTATTTTCCAGGAATTTTCATGGCTGTACAAACCTTAAATAGTACTTAAACACTTTTATAATATTACCACAGACATACAGCTCTGACTTTGAAAGAAGCACATTAAGTACAATAACACATATCCCACCTTTTCTTAACATGGAAACAGTTCAAATGGAATTGAAAGAGACCACCTTTTTTACACAATGATAGGATAAAAAGAAAGATGGACCTTGTACACTGCCATCATTGCAAACTTGATAGTGATAAACTACCTCTTGTACAATGTGCCAGTGATACACTACCATTCAAATGAATTTGCTAGAGACAATGAAATTGTAAGCAGAAAGGCTATTACATTGGGCTTCTTCAGAAGTAGAGGAGTTTCAATGAGTATGCCGTCAGATAAACTGAAATTAAGTCGAGCTTTTGTCAGTTGTGGCTCTAACTTCTTCAGGACTATGGAGAAGTCAGAGCCACTTCTGACGAAAGCTTGACCAAATCTAAAGTCATCTGACAGTGTACTTGTTGAAACAAACTCTTCTAGACCTTGAAACAGCTCACTAGGGGCAATTCTGATGTTAATTGCAAGGAGACGGAAGAAAAAAGATACCTTAAGATTTTGCCATTTCTCATCAAGGTTGGTAAGACGAGCTTCGATGTCATCCTTGGCGAAGTGGCCTGAGGGGTGACAGAGCAATGAACAAAATCGCTGCTTAATTTAAGAACTAGATTAAAATGAAGGATGATCTAAAGCACTGATCAATACATTCCAGCTCACTGACTTACAGCAAGGCCAAGTAACAGTCAACAACCACTAAATAACTTACTAAATTCTGATAGACAATACAAACATGCATAGAACCCTTCAGTATGGCTTGATAATTAAAGAGGATATGTGTACATGCTGTGGCAGGTCAAAAACCAAACCAACAAGTTTAAAGAAAGCAAGATTGCTAATCAGAGAGATATCTTTAAGTGCTTACTTGATAACACAAGTAAACTCCAGAGGCAGATCCAGAGAGGATAGGTCTCCCTTTTGGAAATTTGCATGGTACATTTGGAAGGGCGAGCACCACTGCAGTATCATCCATCCGGTGTGTTTCAGTATCAATGGGCACAAAAGTGAGGTGTAGTTAAAGGGACTGTTCCATTATGCCAAACATATTTAGATATATTGCCTTATCTCTATAAACCATTGGTGACTTTGACTGATTGACATAAATGTAAACTACAGCTTCACTGTAATTGGTACATGGCAACTTGTGAAGTTCCCCAGTAGTTTCTGGCACAGTAGACAGTTCACACACAGTAGTGTGTGGATACTTTTAACCCAGTACACACCATTGTAGCTTTGTCCAGGAATGTCAAGATGCAGGTCTCTTTCATTTAAATTGGAGGGGCTAAGAATTTACTTAGTAGTTAGTTAGTTAGATGAGGTTTAACGTCCCAGTTTCCAACCAACTGGTTCAAGTCAAGACGACCACGGCCTTTTTTCCAGTTGTGGCTCACTGGCTTATTTTCCCTACTCCATTGTTTACTTAATATGGAGAACTTGTACTGTCTGAGGCGAGCTTTCTTGCCCTTTAACAGTCAAAGACAGCAGTTGATGCCAAGATATACGATGAAGTTTTTCCCCCACTACCTATTCAAACCATCTCTACACAAATCATTCCAAACTCACACCTACAACATTTGTAAAACTTCATAAAATGGTGGGTGACATATGAAATCTACTGACCTTCAATAATCATCTCCTCTCCCATCTTCTTGACTGCGTTTATACGAGGCTCGTGACCCTTAATCTCGGCTGTCAAAACTTGGTGTTTCTTCATCAGGTTCTGGACACCAAAGAGGTCTTTGCCAAGGTTCGTGGAGGAAGCAATAGGCTCTTTCTCTCTTATCCAAGCTTCTTCGTCATCACAGTCATGAAGGAACTCGTGGAGGCGGTGGGCATCTTCCAACTTCTTCTTACGAGCCTCCAGTGGTGCCTGGAATGATGATGGAGTCTTTTTACTTTTAAGTGAATTATCAGAAAAATATCCCTTCTTACCCATTTATAAATCCAAGAAGATACTTCAAAGCAAATGTGAAGTCTACTTGGGGCCCCAAAGCCTCTATCCTACCCCTGGCAGGTCATTTTCAAACCCGTATTTAAGCAGCTCCCTTGGCTAAGGGGGTACATATGTTTCCACAATTTGCTTTTTTCCATATGTTTCCATTTGGAATGTTTTTTCTACACACAGATAAAATGTTGTATGTTCCATCATACAATTACTTCAACAATCATCACATTAGCAAAAGAACATGTCAAATTCAACTTCCCCCTACTGAAGCCCTGCCATTTTTCATAATTTGGACCATTCTATTTCCAAGCCCAGCTTTTAAAAGACTAAGCACCCTTTCAAATGGTTTTCAGAAGTGACTGAACTGATAACCCCTACCAACAATGTCATTTTGAGAGGAAATAGTCACTCTTTCAAACTTCTCGGAAAGACTTTATTCTTCAGGGCAGGATGCATAACAGTTTTTGGAAGGGATTTGGCTACTTCCTGTTTTTGATAATATTGATTTCACCCCAATTTTTTATGATGTATATTATATTGCTACCAACATTAGATGACAATCACTTTTCAGACAAAATTTTATTTGTTAATTACAGCTTTTTTCTTTAGGTGCTAAATATTTATACTCTTTGCAAAGTTTAGTCGATTTTGTATTTCGTTTTCGTTCCATCACTAGAGAACTCACTAATCCAAAATTTTCTCACCCTGAGAGCTTCATACTTCTGGACAACCACCTTCTCCTTCTCAGCGATGGCATCTTTGTCGAAATGATCTGCTACAGCGTATTCCAAAGATGTGGCTTGAGTCATCTGTATCACCTCTTCCTTGGCTAAAACTTCTTCTTCTACTTTCTGGAATTTCTTCTTTAAATTCTCCACACTGGCAAGATCCTACAGAGCCAAAAAAGATCAACTTTACTTGTGCTCAATACATTATGAACATTTTAATCATAGTGAAAATGATTGAGCACGGTTAAAATCCTCTGCAAAATTATTTAAAATCCACCCATAAAAATTAAATTGTTGAAAATTCTCAAGGACTGTTTTGCTGCCTTGTTGAAAAGAAAACCACCACAGTGAAAATTCTCATTATAAATCACTTCTTGCAACTGCTCTTATCCGGAGTTGCTAGTTGTGGTTTCATCTCAAAATATAAACAACCTACACTTGTGTGTTTTACATGGAAGACAATCTGACTGCCAGGTACCCCCACTACTCTGATTCCTCATATATTATTAAACACAAGGTCAAATTTCATGGGGAGACTATTTACTAGAATTTTTATCTTGGCCACATTGTTAGTGATCTTAAATGATGCTTTTTAACAACCACCTCAGATAAAGGCCTTTCCCCTGGATTATTTTCTTGATTTTGATAAAGGAAGGGGGGTGGTGGTTTTTTTCTTCACAAAATTCACCTTTTTTCATTCTGAAAAAGGGTGAAAATGTTCTCAGTGATATATAAGGCATCAACTTAGCAGTTTATGTTTATGTCTAACAATGAACTGAAGGTCAGGAAGGCACCATGGGCTAACAGAGGACCCTATACCAAGTTCATAAGCAAATATGACATTTCAGTACATGATTACACTAAATCAGGGGTGTGCAACCTGCGGCCCGGGGGCCAAATGCGGCCCGGGGGCCAAATGCGGCCCGCGATTTCCTCCTGTGCGGCCCGCGAACCAATTTCGATTTGCCTAATTTTTGGCGGCCCTAAAACTTAAACTTAACGTAAGTACAGGATATCATGAAAACAAAGAAACGATCACTTCCTTTGATGTAAGGTGGATATTCTTGACCATTTCATTATTTGATAAACAAAAGAATTCACTCGTAAAACGCATTCTAAATCTGAATTAACATATTTGTCGACAAAACAGAGATGCAATACACGGGACAAGTTTTGTCAACAATTAGTAGGCCCTTACTACAATATTATTCGAGTGCATGTGTGTCTGCATAGATGGGCACATTGGTCACTAACGGGGGAGGGGTGGAGAAAGGGGTGGGGAAGGGGTGAGGGTGAGATGCCACCCTCGTATAAACATCTCTGTTCCACTGCGGCCCCCAGATGGTCACAGCAACATGATTTGGCCAGGTGTTCGAAAAGGTTGCACACCCCTGCACTAAATCAATCCCAGATGTAACTTGTCGTTGGCTGCTGTGTTTAACTGTAGCTGCCTGGAGTGACTGCTTTTGGGAAAGGTTAAAGTTAACCAATGGTAATAAGTACGTAGTGCTTTGGGACCTTTTGCTGGTTAACAATGCTATGTAAAAACCAAACAATACAAACACTGACTTTAATACTTTTCTGTATTGTAATTTGCAAATGTTAACCATAGCAGATACTTGAGCAGTGTGATCCAAAGATGTCAGTGTAAAGTTTTTAGTTTTTCTAGACCATTTGGCAAGTACCATTTGGCAAGTTTTCCATACCAATCACCCCAAATTCAATGGCTTTGAAGACCTCCACACTTTTTACATTTTTTCCTACTGCATGAGAACCCATTTACCTAGGTCACAGGTCATCCAACTATCAGACAGCCCAACCAAACTCACCTTGCCAATGTCCTCTGATGCAAGTTGGCCATCGATCTCTGACAGCCACATGTCCACTGTGTCCACATTTCGGGCAAACTGGAGACCTTTATCAGCTTCACCGAGACGGGTGGCTGCAAAAAAATGTTCGACAAAGGTTGAGATGCCTGTTATCACAAGTGGGTCTACCTGTACAACCATATTAATTAACAGGCAGGTACTGCACCAGGTTTGTGTAAGTGTGTGTGTGTGGGGGGGGGGATGTGGGGAGGGAGAGAGGGGCAGAACTTCTCTTTGTTTCTGGCAGACTTGTAGTGTGAGAACAATGCCACAAGTATAGAATTGTCTCTGGTTGTGAGTATGAGGACACATTTTTTTTTATTAGAATTGTTGCATAAGTTTCAAAAATCTTTCGGGTACAAGCATTCTCACCATTTAGAGTACAGCCAAATGGTTTAAAGCATGAGAATACACTCAGTCTGAGTCTGGTGTTTTGTCACAATCAGTCACTAATAACCACAAGCCACGCTGATTATTTCTCCCCTGCTCAGCTTACAAGAGAAAAAGGGGTGAGGGAAGGGGAGGGAAGGGAAGGGGCTGTACCAACTTTGCCACCTCCCTGCATCCCTTTATAACCTAACCAACTCTACCCTTTACCTTTGTTCTCCATTTCCTGCAAAAGCTGTCCCCAGAGGATGAGGAGTTCATCGATGCGTTTCTGAATCTCTGGTGAAGCGTAGTGTTCATCCTTAATCATGTCTTCCCCGCTACTCTTGACCTTATCAAGACGCTCCTGGTTGGCGTTGACCTCATCTTCAAATGCTTTCTGTTTCTGCTTCTTGCCCTGGAGGTTGGTAGGATCCTGAAATAATCGGAATAAATTAAAACAGTTTTAGTAATAGGACTAACAGTCCATACAACTATCAACAGCATGCATGGGGCTGATTAGGTGGTTATATTAGGACAAAGAACAAATGGGAAGGGAGGGGGTGGGAAGGAACAGGGGGTGGGAAGGAATGGATGAGACAGAAATTGGCAAAACAGGTTTATGTTGTGTGCATGACCGACTTGAATTGGTTGAAAGCTCCACTTAAAAGTAACACATAGATGGTCGCATGACTTAACACTTAAAACTAGCTTAATATCAACCCACCAGATAAGGACTGACCCTTTATGGCAAAGTGGTTGTTGTAGGCTTAGAAAATACACACACAGCACTAACCTTTCAACACCCCCTCCTTCTTCCTACTTCTTAGCAAAGGTTAACCCTGACCAAAGTTTAGACTACTGATGATCTCCTTCAAGAAAGTCATTAAAGTGATAAATGTAATCTTACCATCTAACACTTAGAAAAAAAAACATGTTTCTCCCATACAAGAGTGTATATATCCATCATTTCACACATTCAGTATCGTACATTTGAGTTTTTAAGTGGCACTGATCATCATGCCATTATTCTGCATCCTGTTGCTAAAAAATGCTCTAAATGGTCATAAATGAGACAAAATTACACTTAGTATAACTTTTTCCAATCATGCTGCTATATGTTTATGTACAAGCTGTTTTAAAATACTTAACCGCTTGAGAATAAAATAACCCCCACAAGGAAAAAAGAAGAGAAAAAAAAAAGTTGACAGAGAAGGCAGAACGAACCTTACAGGGATGCCTTTATTTTCACAGGTGCTGTCTAATTAGTATACCCCATACCAGATTTTGTCTCATAACCATTAAATGTGAAGATTGGAATTTGAAAAATTCACTTGTAAGAAGGTATTATTTCGAGGATAACTGAAAGTTTTGACTTACTCAGAAGTGGTCTCAAATGCAATTTGTGTGCTAATCTTTGACCCATTGACCAGCTTAAATTGACTCTTGACCTTGATATGTGATATGCAACAGTAACTCTGAACCAGATTATTCAAAACTTCAAGCCTCTATCAAGACAAGATGGCTCTTGTTTAAAGACTGAATAAAAGAAAATTACAATGGGATAGAAACATTTTGCACTTTTTACACACGTAAGCACTCCACTCACATGTAATGACATCACCTCAATGTGGAACGCTGAGCTTTTCAGTTTCCAGACCATTTGACAATTTTTTCCGCACAAATCCCCAAAATTCAAAGGAACAAAAGAATTCAGACTTTTCTTCATTTTCCCTACTGCCTTGAAACCCTGCCTTTTCCACTTCTGAATAAATGCCTACTTTCAGTTATCAAAGAAATGTGATTCAAAGCAGAAATCCAAATGACGGAGTTGATGAGACGAAGGGTGGCGTATATGGAGAAGTGTTAAAAATCAAACGTTTTGGTTATATATGGTGAACAGGGTACTGGAAACAAAAAAAATATAAGTGGCTGATGAGGTAACATTGCTGAATCTTAGAGGCCATTCCAGTGATGACGTGGTGAAATATCACTTTAAAGGACAAAATATGGCACATGCTTTTCAAAACACTTCATTTTACAACTTTCTGAAGAAAAATAGTTCTCTGATCATGATACATCTACTAAGAATTCCATTTTTAAACTTTTATGAACCCACTTTAGCAGTAATGAACTTATGTTTAGCCTGAAACTTTTGTTTTACTATCCAACAAAAAAATGTTTCTCTTATCCTGTTCCATGCTCCCTACACGACTAACATCACTGCCTCACCCCACCCCAGTATTCTACCTTCCCATGCACAACTATGAAATGACATCAGATCATGTTCCCAGCCTTTTATATTAAACCCTACCCACTTTTTGGCACAAACAGCTTCACATATTTTAAAATTATGAAAACTGAAAAAGCTTCCATGCAATTGTGAGATGAAGAATCAGCCATGAAAAAAAAGCAAACAAAATGCATCTAACATGTTCTAAATATCTCTCAAGCACTACTCTGTATCTAATGATGGTCATGTTAACAAAGATGTCTGTACTGAGCTGTAAACGAAGCAAAATGCCTGGACATGTGCGCATTCACATGAAATGTCAGCATTCGAAGAGGGTAAGTGAATGCCATGGTTTTACTTATGTAGAGCTTTACCGTTATGCTGAGTCGGCCTTCATCTTTCCGAATAGACATCTAGATTGTGGGTAAAATCATCACTTGTTAATATTTGCATTCAAACTACAAGGAGGGGTGAAAGGTAAGTGAGGGGTGCACACATGACTGGTAGAGATGGATTTGAGTATACTCTGCAGCTTACCTAGTCAGTTTGTGTCACCAGATACACAAAATTGACTTTTAATAAGCATACCAGCATGTACGCAACTATGGCATCAGTCCTCGGGCCATAGCCCCTCGAGGGGCAGGAGTGAGAGACCACTAGAATGACAGAAACTTCAAGGGGGGGGGGGGGAGGGGTGGGATAATGGATGGATCTGAGATATGATTGATACTGAGTGCTGGGGGCCATCCTTGCGAAGGGTTTCTGGTGTATGTGCAGCCAATTCCTGTGACATTTTGTCACAACAAAATACATCAAAGCTTATGCAACCGTTTCTAAAACTTTTTATGACAGGAATCATTCAGTCACAACATTTCACATGCTAGGAGATGCATTCAGCGTGCAATATTTTTATTTTTGCTTGACTCCTTTTGCCTTGAAGACCATCATTCTTCCCCTGTTAAAACTTTGCTACCTTTACATACCCCCAACAGACACCTAAACGGTTCTGTATTACCAAGACCACGTAATATGTTTGAGGGGGATGGGTAAACAATGCAAGGAGGGAGAGGGGGTAAACGGAACCATGGGCTTTACAATCAGTGCGTTAGAAGTTAATGTTATATGTAACAAAGAATTATTCTGCAAAAGGAAAACACATTCTACATAACAGAGAGATGCATTAAGCAAGCATTTTTGCACTTTTTTCAAATGGAAGACACTGACTGCAAAACTTCAGGCATAAACCAAATTAGTATTAGTGAGTGTATGGAAGCAAAATTACATACTTTTAAGAAAACTGTCAGTATAGGAGGGTGCATTATACAAAAATGTTATCTACACTATGGCTGAAAAAAAAAATCTGCCAACCTGAACTTTATCTGGAAGGCTAGCTACTGACAGTTATGTTTTTAAATGATTGTGATACTACTGCTGGATCCTCTTCTTATCAAATAAAAAATAAAACTTCAAAAAATATTAAATATTTCCATAGGTAAGGAAAGCATTCCCATTCCCTGCAGTTAATGAAAATACCAGATTCTCCAAAGTTTTGACTGAAAGCATTAGACGGTGACATAAGACAATTTGGAAAGTTCAGGAATCATTTTTCACCTTTCAAGTTCTTTACACATGGAAGTCACACTAGTGTGATTGCTATAGGCATTAGAAGTTTGGGCAGCATAACACTGAAGCTTGATCCATGTCTACTCCCAGAAGACAAAGTTTGGGACATAGTTCTACAAAAGTTTCATCGTGTCATCAAACCGGAAAACTTAATCTAGTTCATATTTATATCCAAAAAGACCACAAATTTTGCAATGCATGAGAGGAGACAAAATAGATAAAAGGAAGAAAACTTAAAAAACAGCTTTCATGTAGAGAATTTTTACTAAAAATTGCTTTGCCTGAATTTTTTATTGCACAGCAAAAGCCAAGCCCGAAAGAAATACACCAACACTGTCCAGCCATATGTCAAATGTAACTTAGCCTGCTTTGTTGATTGGCTAGTGAATGCATTGCAACTTAGTAAAAGAAAACTCTTTCTTTGAAGTCTTTTATTAAGATGACAAAACAAATGGTTGCAGTGTTTGTTTAAGAAACATGACAGCAGAGGGGATTCCCTCCAAAATGTACTTTGGAAGGGAATTTTTCAATTTTGGTGGCAATTTTCAACTTTATTAATTCACTTCAGGTGCAGTTGGCTCTTTTAAACTAGCAACAATGGAGAGGGAAAGTCCCTCATAAAGATGCTTCCTTTGCAAGATTTCCGCAGATGTTATGAAAAATCAACTACAACCAGTTAAATGGAAACAGACTTTCAGGAAGAGGGAACTTCAAACAGGTCAAGGTTCCAGAAGGTGTGAAGACCAGAAAAAATGATGTTACCTTGTAGGACTCATCCATAGTGACCTTCAATTTGTCTCGAATCCAGGACTCAACTTCATCAGCATCACGGTCAAATTTCTGATAGCGCAATGAATCTGCCAACATCTTGCTTCTGTTGTCTGATTTCTCCATCAGGTCATTGCGTCGGTCCAATAGCTGAAATTATCATGAAAATATTTTTACAATATTTTCACAAGTATCTCCTTAAAAACTATGTAATGTTAACATTACATTCTTATAGAACCGTCACTCTACAGCTTGTTTCATTTTAATCACTGCCAGCAACTCTTATCCCAAAACTTTGGTAAGTGTTTCTGTTTCAGAGATCAAACTATAATTACATTGTTCATAACAATTTGCAACCCTGGATCTTCCAAGCATAATTAATAAAGGGCTGAATAAACAGTTTATTTTCAAAAGTCCCTGTGGTATTCCTCCAGCCATCCTCAACCCCTACCCCCCTCAACATTCATTTTACTTAACCAAAGGTACTTTTCAAACTTACAGCATCCCGTCTTTGCTCTACATCTGGGGCAGCGTAGTGGTCGTTCTCTATCAGTTTGGTGGCAAACTCATCCAAAGCCTATAAGAATTGATAACAGAATGATGTTATGGTATTTTATAAATTGTAAGTCACACAGCAATTGGAGGTTTGCCAACCCCCTCCCTCACAACTCCAGGCTGCTGTGCCTTTAGATGACAGGAAATATACTCCCTGGTAAAACCATCCATTCATCGCAACCACTCCATCACTCCTCTCAATCTTCTCTACTATCTCACCCCCCCCCTCCCCCCCTCCCTCCATAAACACATACACACCAATGCAAATCCCCTATACCTTTTTCATTTTCCAATTTTAATGTTGTAAGGCAGCTCACCATCTTACTTTATAATGCAGCATGCAAATTATCTTTCCTGATCACCATTCAAGCATCCAATGAATTACTACCATCCTTATAGAGTCCACACTTTACATAAGCTCAAAATGTTTAAAATCCATCCCTTAAAACAGTTTAATACATTATATAGATAAACCTGTTTGTTACCTTGATTTTGTCTTCTTGTGCATTCAGTGTTTTCTGGAAATTCTCTTGCTTTTTGATGAGGGCTTCCACCTGGTCAATTGAATCACCCAGGTCGTCGTTTTGTAAAAATGCCTAAAAGAGTACAAAGAATGGGAAAAATATTGTTGAAACTGGTTTTGTTCAAGACCACCAAAAACAATGTCCACCAGACAAAAGTTGATTACTCATATCACCAATTCTGTTGTGAATAAATTACAGATGACCCTTTAAGAAGATTAAGCAGAAAGGTCTATTTTCTTAAAAGCAGAACACAGGGTATGTGTTTTGTGGCAATGGACAGCATTACCATGTACATTAAAGTATAGGCAAAATACAATCTGATCTGTCAGATTTGTAAAACAATTTTTGTGCAAAAAAAAAAATTGCACACTCCCTTTTATTCTAACTATTGTTTCAATACTATGGCAACACATAAAAACCTGTTCATCCACACACCCTCAAGAAAAACTAATACCTTTGCCAACTGTTTCATCCAGTCACCCATACCCCCTCTTACAATCGACTTGTTCATTTGCTATCCCCATCAATCCACACATACCCTAACCCTACCTCTTGCTTGGCCATCCAAGTGTTGGCCTGTTCTGTGTCACGATAAAAGAGTTGTAGGTCCATACACTGGTCATATTTCTTGTTTCTCTCTTCCCAGAGGTCCTCAAGGTTTTTCTTCTCGTCTGCTAGTGTGACCAGCTTCTCCTTAACATCTTCAGAGGCTGGATGATTGGCATTGAGCAACTCCTGGCCCTCATCAGCAACATTCTTGAAGTTGTCTTCATGGGCATCTATTTCACTCTGGGTTCAGAAAAAAATGTTCAAGTTTAAAAATTTTGTTTCCAACTGTCAAGGAAATACGCTCTATTGAAGTCAGTTTCAGCTTGGTTAACATTCACGTCACCATTCCTAGTAAACCGATGCAAAATTAAAAGTGTACTTTAGACACAAAATTTCAATGTGCTTCCAGAGCAACAGAATTAATTATGTTACAAAATTATACTGAATAAGACAAACAAAGGGAACTTTTTTTCAATCTGTTGTAAAACCAATGACAGAAATGCACTTCTCAAACAAGAGGGGCACTAACAATGCCCACAAGAACTGAAGGGATGTAAAACCTGCAATTACTTTTAACAGCTCAGTCGATAAAGTCTGGGTCAAATTAGTCATGGGGAAAACACACCTTGTGTTCTTGGTGTCTCTCGATCAAAGCCTCTGCTCCAGGGACATCTTTTGCCAACTCATCAGATTCAATCATTGTCCTCATCTCAACTACCCAAACAGTCAGCTCACGGTAGTCCGTAAGGAACCTTTGGAGTTTGTGAGATTCGTCCAGTTTCACCTTGCGGTCATCAGCCTTGGAAGGAAGTGAACAAAATAGTTATTCAGGCCTTGAAGGTAATTAAATTACTTCTCTTTACGTGCTTCAAGTGTGGGAAAAACAAGTAAGGGCTTATGCATTAGAAGCTCACATCTGGTGGTTTCAATGCACTGTCCACAAAACCAAAAGCGAATGTGTATTATCTTTGCAATCAATTCAATGAGTGCTGTCTGATTCAAAATGAATGATATTATACCATGGTGTCATATCACTTTTTTTTTTTTTTTTGAGGTTAGTGTTTTCACACAGCAGTTATATCAATAAAAATTACTGACCATTCAGATAAATGTTACTGAGACCCATATAAGATGAGTACTGGGAGGGAGTGTGTGGGGTACGATGGAGATGGGAAAGACCCCCTTCCACATGTATTACCTTGGATCGCAGATTCTCCCAGTTGTTTGCAATCTCATCTTTCTTGCTCTGCACCTCTGGTGCACTGTCTGGGTGGGCCTGTTCCAGCCTGTCAGCCTCTTGACAAAGGGCTGTGACCTGTGGGAAAGTAAATGCAATCCATCTATCATCATTTCCTTTTCATTAAATAAAATATTTTTTTCCTTTTTACAACATTCTCTGCCATTATCTTTTTAAATTTATAGAAGGTACTATAAACTAAATACTTCTTTCACTCTAATGAACCATTCACAACACATTTCTTTTCAGAAAGACTGAAAAATTTTTCGGCGATGATTATTAGCTATCATGTCAACAATCATTCTAACAGAATGACTAAATGATCCGAAAGCATACATCACTAATGATGTGGCAAAATCATTTAAATTAATCTGTTTTGTTACTCCCGTTTCATAACCTCCTGTACACATCTTCAGTTCCCAAAAGAGAGATGTGTTTTTTCCATGGAATTGTTGAATGATTTGGGGAGTTCTCTATTAGACATAAATAGGTAAGTATGAGCATAGGTGATCTTTGTCCCTCCTAGGAGACTGAGCTCTTGTAAAGATGCCTCAGATTTGCTCTAATGTTGATTCTAAAATATGCATAATAAACTCATTGGAACAAAATGGTATACATATATGCAAACTATGTCCACTGATAATGAGGTAAGATGTGACAGAGTTTGCAAATTAACTTACCTTGTCTTCAAGGGCATTGAGGTCCCTCTCCAGTCCATCATGCTTGCGTTCCAGGGCTTGGACACTGGGGAGATCCCGGCCGTAATCATCAGTGGAGAGGAGGGTGTCCTTCTCATTAATCCAGCTTATGGTCTCATCTGCATCCCTGTATTAAAATACAATCGTTTCATGGAGGGGTTACATCAGATTGGGACTACTGGGTTTTGAAGACACATGAAGCATATCAATGCCCAGTGTGAGATGGTTCCTACCATACACAACAAACATACCATAGCTTTTGCTTATAATAAGTATTATAATGAAGGATACAAAATTATGTAATCAGTTTTATTTACATGAGCACAGTGGAAGGAATCCTTACACTTAAAGTTAGAACTGTAGCACATAGTATGTAAATGTCCATCCAAGAGCAATGAATCAGAGGTTTCATGAGCAACCACTAACACTTATATGATGCTACTGAATGTTACAAATACTGGGCAAAAAGTATACTTTTATGTAACATTCTTCAAGGATGACATCGTTTTACTACGCACACATTCTGATGCATATTCAAACTTCCACATACCTGTTGAAGGTCTGAATATTCAAAACTTCCACTCACCTGTTGAAGGTCTGAATCTCCAAGGCTCCATCCAGCTTTTCCCTCCTGAGCCGAGCCAGCATTTTCAGTCGTTCCCATGCATCATTCATTTCCTGGGAAGACACACAAAACAGATCAATGCACTTTTCAACTGTTTTTTCAGATACTAATAAAATAATCTGAAATATCCACACCTTGACAAAGCCTTGCCAACGGACATGTCAGCACTACATGTAAACAACTGTTACAGTCTAGTGAAACATCTTTTAAGGCAAGGTTCCTGACCTATGGTCTCTAATCCTTTTCCATCTTTTGTAATGACTAAGTAATGAAAAATTCACAAGAGAAATCTAGGATGACAATAGACACTATAATGCCTTAAAACAGAAGTGACAATGCATTTAAAAGAAGAAATGACACTATCTTTAAAAATTTTTTGGCTTTCATATCATTGTTTTCAAATTCCATGAGTGACTTTTCCGAGCTCAGAAAATGAAAATAAATTTCATATTTTTTCATATTTCCAGCCCGAAAGGGGTGTCAAACATGAAATGATATCAAAATAAACATCATTTAAATACTTCTTTGCAAATCCATACCTTAAATTTGCATTTAGTACAGTCCAGGCTCATTTGCATATAACATAACCTTATTTGCATACCTTCTGCTTCTCCTTGATGGTCTCAGTTTCAGGGTGTTCCTCTGCGACAAGCTGGTCTGCCACCTCATTGACTTTGTTCACTTCTCCTTCATGGGCTTCCAAATCCTTAAAAGAAGAAAGATAAAAAAAATTCTTTAAAATATTAAGTAATTCAATTGAAGTAAAACAGACAACCAATGACATCAGCATACATTTCTCGGTGCTCAGTTATGCACACACATTGAGCATAATATGTTTTAAACATTTGACAATAAAGTCCATCTTTATGGTTTTCAATTTCAAGTGGCTAACTCCTGCAGCTCACCACCACAGGACAAAGTATTGCACCACAGTTTATAGTGCAACATACCCATAATAATGATGCACAAAACATCATTTATATCACACAAGTTCAATAAAAATAGGTAAGACATTTCAACACATACATGTATTCCAACATACCTAATCTTTTTCGTCAACTGCCTAGTCCTGCCTCTGACAAAACTGCTCTGAAAGTTCTTTTGCGTCTATGAAAATGTAACTATTTTTCATGCAGAGCTTTTAATTATAAAAGTCATTACCCCATGAGCTTTAATATTTTTTCCAAATTATGAGGATTGAATTTCCAGGCACTGAGGCAAATTTATAACTCAATGCATTCTAATAGGTATAGAGGGCACTAACCAACTGAACATTGCCAGTGTTATTCTACTGTAGATGGGACTGTCCATTCGTGAAAGATGTGAAGTAAGGAGGAGCAAAGTAGATTTACAGCTTATGCAAGGCCAATCCCTATACAAATTCTACAAAGGTAAGTATACTGACCTTGTTGAACTCTTCAAAGTTTTTCCTGAGTACTTCCACATGCTCCAAGTCAACTCCCAGGTCAGTTGATGCTGCGATGAGTTCCTAAATAGGAGTAAATTAAAAACAGTTACCTTGAAAAGGTGAACAACAATCTACTGAAATGTACTAACTTCAACCAATGTTTCCCATAGAGCAAGGCTGCCGCCCACTGCGCTTTGGAAAATGACCAAACTATAAAACTGAATGGTCACATCTACTGAAACTAGTCATGCTTTCTTCAGTTTTATATCGTTGCTTTTTCAGTTGGGTTGTTCAGAAAAATTGGTTGGTCTGAGTGAAGCCAATATGGCTTCAAGGTGGTGATAACATACCTGATGATTATCTATGCAACTCTGAGTTGAGCAACTGACTTTGCTGGACAAAACACTAACTTTCAGTTATGCAATATACAAGTAATGTCTTCAACCTCAGGGATATATACAGACATTGATACCACAAACTAATGTCAGTGCTACCTTTCAGCAGCATATCTTAGACAAAATATTGTTGCATTCACTTCTGTGTGTGCCCTGTTTTTTCTGTCCCATTTTTTTTCTGTGGAAGCCTGTGTGTGTAATGTCCCAGTATGAAAAAAATTGTAACTGGCTTTCCTTTCTCTCCAGATGCTTTCTTTTGAACATTTTTTCAGAGGCAATTTAGTTAAGGCATACATGAAACTACACATACGGCAACAGCTCTTTCACGTAAAAAGTAAACCTTAACTACATTCAAACTTTACATAGGACAACTCTATATGAAAGCAGCTAAAGAGAATTGTCTTGAACTGGTTTTAGACTTCGACCATAAAAGTTCATACAAGAAATTACATCAAATCAGAACAGACCACTTTATGCCTAACAATTATTGCACAGAGGGAGCCCTTTCCATGTTTCAAAACATTGAGAAGTCTGTGGATATTATCTTACTACGAATAACATTACACAATGTTTTTCATACATAATTTCCTGGTCACACAATACTATTGCATATCATCACACTCACACCAGAACTGTACATTTACTGTTTTTTCTCTCCGACAAGCAAGAGAAAATCTACTGCAACTTGCATCTTCAACCCAGGCATACTCTTCACTACATGATACAAATTTAAGTTTTATCATAAAATCAACTGGCTTTGTGAACACTAAACTATTAAAAGACATACTCAAACTAAAAACATGCAGACAAGTCTGGCTCAGACAAAAGCAAACATGAAATAAGAAAATGAAAAATCTCAGTTAAAGGACTAAAACTATATCGCTTGTAACTTTTAAAGTTTAAAGGGACGAAGTTGTAGAAGCATCCTGGTAAGGACTAATTACTATCTATAGAAAATCAGTTGCATATTAACAAATTTTGTTTTCATTGAAACATCCATTTATTCAGCCTTACTTTTTTCTATACTGGGAATTAGAAAACATATCTGGGCTGGACAATGGAATTTATTCTTTTGGTTGACAATTCTATTAAAGGGCTAAAGGCATTTGCACATTCCTTTCTGTTTGCAAGTAGGGTTGATATTTCACTTTATATGCTTTCTTCCTTTTGATCCACCCATTCTTGTACTGAAAAACTGAAAGTACAGTCACAAGTTATTCACTTCCAGGAACTGACTGCTGTGAATATCTCATAAAAGAACTCCAGTGAAGCAATGTATTTAAAGAAAGTACCATAAACTGTCTTTTATGCTAAACATTAAAATAAAGTTCAAATCGAAGGATGCCTTTAAGTGACACTTCTACTACTGTTCATATCTATGTTCTATGCCAACACAACACATCCATTCAATCTTGCAAACATCCTCCCCACTCCTGCTAATTCTCTATGCACAAAAGTGTGAAGAAAGCTCTAAATACAAGATTCAGCAAATATCGACAAATTCTTAAGCAGAAGAGCATCCATCTGACAAAAAAAGACTCCAAACCTCAAAAGCGATGGTCTCCAAAACGTTGGTCTGTAAACAGCCAAGATTCACATAAAATGGCGCTATGCAAATGTTATTTAAATTTAGTATGAGTATGCTATGGGAAAATACATTTAAGTTCACACCTAAGCAAACATGTATAAAATTGAAGAATTTTACCAATGATATTATCAAAAGTGATGATGAAAGGAACTATGAATATAAAAGTTTCAAGAATGAACTTTCATAATAACAATTGAGTCCCCCCCTCCCTTCACACCTGAATCCCTGCAAAGCAATAAAATATCGGTTATAGTAACACTGTAGTTATAATGAACCCAATAGCAGTGTAGTCCTTATGTAATTATGCTACCCTGTGAAATCTTTTGTAACCACCAAGTATACGTCCATTATTCTGCCCTCCCCCTTCCACACACCACAAAAACTTCCCCAAAAAACAGTACACAACTATCTTAAAAGCTCCACACATTTAATGTTTGTCTTTGCCTGTATACCAGTTGAAAATACTAAGCATGAAGCCTTCATTACATAGTTATCAATTCAACTGCACCTTTCAAACAGGTAATATGTATTCATATAAAAATATTTCCAAATTTGGAAGGTATTTACAGTATATTTTTCAGTATACTTACCGCACTGACATGTACAGTAGGTCTACACAACCATACCTGCAACTTCAGCATGTTCTACAGTACTTTGGCACCTCAACCTGTAAACTTGTCAATCTGAGTCTTTGATGGGTTTGTACACCTTTCCAACCCCATGAAGTTGCAACACTTTGGGTTGAATTTTGTAACAAACTTGGCTAAAATTAACTGCAACACTGTAGCTGTCCTGATTTCTGGTTATTTTAATGCTAAAAATAGATTTTCTAGTAAATAATTACAACACTCTGGATTTAATCTCTTTGATAAGATATTTCAGTTTTTTATGGTTTGTGAATATTTACCACTATAAGTACAAAAGGCCTTATCTTGACCTTTGAACTTACCTTGTCATGGATCCAGAACATGACCTGTTCATGAATACGGAAGAAGTGAATGAGTTTCTGGGCCTGCAGCAGTCTGATACCCTTCTCCTTCAGCTTGGACAAGAGGAGGTCCCATAGTCGATGCAATTCAATCAGACGGGCCTAAAACAAAAAAGACAGCACAATGGTACAACAATCACAACCTTAAATATTCTTGAATAGTGTGGTAAATTCATATACTGACAAACTACTGTACCACTTGAAGATTACCACCAAAATATCCACACTTGTGATTACAGGCAAAGCTTAGATAATTACCAAAAACTATACAAAGCTTACATAGAATACACCTCAAACTCAAACAGCACTGTGAGCATTTCACACATTGTAAAGCATACATTATATCAGGCATGGAATGTCAGTAAAAGTGAAATGTTTCTTTCTGAAAGTATCAGTACATCTTTTCATAAGTATCGGAATATAATTTTGTACTTAAACGCTTAGCTTTCAAAATATGTGAGAATGAGTGCAAATTCAAATCCATTCTCCAAGTATGAGTAACAGTACATCTTTTTCGCCAAAAGTATAGTACTGTACTAATATGCTTGACTTTGAAAACCTGTGAGTACAAACACATTCTCCCAACTCCTGCAGTAATACAGACATGTACCAATGAACAAGTACGAGCATGCACTCACTGAATGTCCGATTTACTCTTACTCCAGAGGTCACAGGTCAAATCCCATCCCTAACTCACTGACATGCAATATATATTTTTGACACAACAGACCTCTTTAAAAAGTAGACTCAAATTTTCTAATCATCATAACAATGACAAATTTAAAGTACTTCAAATATCAAAGTATAGTTTTCTTACTTCAACGATGTCAGCTTGAAAGTGATTGGCATTGATCATCACACCTCCATCTTCATCCAGCTGTTCAATGTACTTGGAATGAGCATGGACCTCTGCCTCAAATGCCTGATGCTTCTGAAGCTTGGCCTGATGAAAAGCATTAAACATGTGTTAGCCTTTGAAAATAAAATGTTAAAGGGGATCTTCCACTTTTAAAATATTTTTGTGCAAGCTGTTTTAAAAGTTCCCTGAGAATTTTCTGTATGGGTTTCTCTCTACACTGTACAGTTGTACGTAGCGCAATACAATAATATAAAAAAAAGTCACATATGCATGCTTGTCAACCCATTTCTAATGTGTTATGTTGATATGTTCCATATGACCCTAACCAGTTCGCTGATATATAAATATCTCTCCACAAGGAAGGCAACTGTAACATTTTAGGAGGCTGGGAACAATAGACTAAAGCACCAATGGTGCTGAAGCTCATACAGTACCTTCATCCAATTAAGGGTCCCTGGCTTTTAGTCTTGTTAGTGCAAGCATCATATGACTTTAAATGACGTCAAATGGCTTGTGACCCCACAGACAGACAGACAGACAGACAGACAGACAGACAGACAGACAGACAGACAGACAGACAGACAGACAGATAGAGTGACGCCGCGTGATCACAATAGCTCACACCAGCATGCTGGTATGAGCTAAAAAATGACTCCAACATCTTGTTTTACTTGACAACAGTAAGAATAGGTTTTTAGTTCACGTTTTTCAAGGCACACCGAAACGACCAAATCTACATGGCGTGCCAATATGGCAAATGTATAACAGCAACAACTTTAATTACTTACGGGATTTATGTATTAATGTTCCCTCCCAGTGCATATCTGAACACCAGAACTTGTAAACAACTATAGCAAGTCTGATAACTGTTGTCTCAAAAAATGTCAATGGGCCTTACATGTGTTTTCACTTGCTTAGAATGCAAGATTGTCCCACTGACTAACTGTGTAAAAGGAGCAATGTTGCTGCAAACGAGATTTAGGACTATCTCGGGGATATCTACTGTATGGATGTGGCATACTGAAAGGAGACGCTACTGTAGTAAGTGCACTGATATCACTGACTGCCAAATCAAAACACCGCAACAGACTCTTTTCCCAATGGGAATTACAAAGGATTGTGGGATATCATTTTGGTGGGCATCATTTTTTGCAACAGCAAAATGCCATTGACAACATCGCCTTCCAGAACTCTATCCCACAATCCATTGCAATTGCTATTTGCAAAAGGGTCTATGCAAAGGAAAATTTGAACAAAGATTTCCGCATGAAGTACTTAAATGTGCAACTTAATTTGCTTATAACGGTACTTGGAATGTACACTACTCAAAGGAGGGGCACTGACGGCAAAGCGAAAAGGGAGTGACGGCAACTTTTGCAGTTGCACCTGTAGGTGTCTTTTTCAGGGTTGCCACAGGAAACATCGAGGGCACAATGGCTTTTTGCAATCTGTGCTGTTAGTTATGTCAAGCCCTGAAAGTTGTGCACTTTAGCACAAATAATGAATTAAACTATATCAATAAAAAATAAAATGACAAAACAGCAATACAAATGTTCCAATTGGAAGCATAATTTGTGACTTAGCTATACAGTATCTCATATCCTGTACAAGCTAGTAAAAGTACTGCTGACATGCAAAAAAAGTAGCAATCTGTTTATGTCGCTGTATAATGACAAAACAGCAATACAAATGTTCCAATTGGAAGCATAATTTGTGACTTAGCTATACAGTATCTCATATGCTGTACAAGCTAGTAAAAGTACTGCTGACATGCAAAAAAAGTAGCAATCTGTTTATGTCGCTGTATAATTCTTGGTACAATATTTCATGACTGCACACTACTAAAAGTAAAACCCTGGTATAGAATTAAACACGAAGGCTAAATAGAAAAGTGACGGCTAAATTGGCACAAAGCTTGGGGAACAGCTTACAGTATTTGCATGGCAAACACACATGCTGGGCTGTATTTGATCAAACTCACTCAAGGGGTTGATTTGGGATGAAAAAAACACCAAATTCAAATTAAAAATGACCTTTGCATTCTGGCAAATTCTTTACAAGATACTCATCTATTCTATAGCCTAGCTACAGTATTTAATGACAGACTTTGTACTGTAAAGGTATGTCTCTTGAGAGATCAAGTCTTCAGGAGGCAATTTTAAGTACAACTTACAAGTTTTCAAGTGTTAGTCTGACATTAAATTTATTAGTGTGGGTGGGTATAAGGAATTTATTGCAACAGGACTGTAATTCTATTGTATACAGTACTGTAAGAACTGCACAGATGCATGTTTCATCCTTCCAAAACCATAACAAAAAGTGACTGTTGATTGAAATAAAGTTCTATATTTTTATCTATACGATATACAGTAGTGCTAATATTTCTCATGTACAGTACGGTCTGCTACTTTTGAAACATGATACAGCACCCCACAGTTCCGTACTTGTTACAAACAGAAGATCTCTATCAACAAGTCAATGACGTAAAAATTAAATACTTTTAACTTAAACGAATCTTGTCCTGGCCACTTCATAAAGTCCTCTAATTTTATGAATAGAGTTTAAAATAGCTGAAATCACAGCTTAGAATGCAGCATACACATACCTTATGGCAAATGTATAGTGTACAAATGGGATGCACTGTGATTACAAAACAATTTCAAGATAATATTTAGTCACAAACTGCACTGTACAGAAAAGCAAAAACTGATAGGCCTACACAGAAAAGAAAAATCTGTGAAAGAATACTGTAATTTTTGTGCGGCACTGTACAAATTGCATTATTTAATTTGAATGTTGTTCACAACCAGCCTCTCAAAACTGAACAAGTTAAACTCACCTGAAGATTGACAGGATCTCTGTAACTTTCATCAGATGCTGTCTGTAACTTCTCCAAGATCCATGTTTCCAGTTCATCTGCATCACGTCGGAAGAACTGAAACTGTCTGGATGCCTCTAACTTCTCCCGCCTTGCCTTGGCTAGGAGCTTGAACTGTTCATACTTGTCCAGGACATACTTCCTCCTTTCTTGAATATCTTCAGCTGTCTCTAGCACCCTCACTTCACTTTTCACTTCTGTCATTGTTACTTCTGTCTAGTCTCGACTTTTCTACAGTAATGCAGAGAAATATTTCCAATCAAACATTCTGTACTCAGAGTATTCAGAGTGAACACCAGTGTTGCCATTTGGGCATTTTAAACTCCAAAAAGCATTTAATTTGGCATTTTTTCGATGGTGTTGGCATGCAGAATTTTAAAACACACACCAAACAGCATTTTCGCATTTTTACAGTTGACTATCAATTTCCCTTAAATATGCATATTTTTCCACAATTTCTGTGGGAAACTGTGGCAAAATGCATCATAATTTACGTCCCAAAATTCACACTTAGAGCATACATGGATGTGTAAACTTAGTCGGTGTTCATGAAAACGTACAGTAGGCTTGTTCTATTACATATTGATGACTTTTAAGCAAGTGGAGTGTTAATGACAACAAATTTTCGAATGACATTTTTGACAAAACAAAAGGCCAAATTTGATCGGTTGCCTCACAGAAAATCTGGCAACCCTGGTGAACACATTTTTTGGTCTACAGAATGCCAAAGTTCTGGAAACAGCCTCAATACCACTGATATATATCATGTGGAAAAAGCACACAATTGGTTCTTCGTATACTTAACATGACAAAAGTTTTAAAGAAAATGCAACACCCTCACAATGACAGAGCTAAAACATTTCATAGACATGGCTTCTTTGCATGTTCACAACTGCATACTGCAGCATGGTTGAAAATATTTACAAGGGATGTACTGTACAGCAGTTTGGATCAAGGGTGCTCTTTGCCCAGGGACTGCAAGAGCTGCAAGGTTGCCTTTTTCTTCTAACACTGTAAATTATATTTTACAAATTACACAGCTAACTATACTAGTGTTACCTATGCAGTATAGATCTCTTACTTTCAAGACTTCTGGTCAGCTGAGGGGTTAGGAAATGGGAATGTACAGTATGTAGGTTTATCCCAATTAACTGAATGTAAAGGTACAATGTGAGTATTAACTAGATGCAAAATTTCCAAAGTCAAAACAAAGTCTTCTTAGGTCTCACTGCTATAAAATCACTACAATGTGAATTTAGTAACAAGTACAGTATTGAAACATGGAAATGAAGTCTGACATAGTTTTGAAGTAAATCTATGTAGTCTGAAATTACAAAAAAAAATAAAAAAATATCTTCAAGAAGATTGGAACGTGTCTCAATTCTTACATAACATTCCTGTACTGAGATACAAAATATTCAAGGGTTATTCATTCAACTGGAAATGGTAGTTTGCTCAATAATTTGTGATGTCAATCTTGTAGGTACTGTACTACTCAAGTGCATCCTTTTTTTTTTGTTTTGTTTTGTTTTGTTTTTGTTTCCCAAATGCTACCTCACAGTAAAAGCTACTGCAATAAGCTATTAAAACTTTTTACATAATTTTCCTGGGGTGAATATTAATAAAAAGTCCACTATATTATTCAAATGCTAAGCTGAACTAGTATAGTCTGTTGATAATGCTGGTATGTCACACTCAGTTTTGTACATAGCTCCCAACTAAGGGCCTATCACACTGCAACACAATTATCCTTGTTAATCCGGTGGCTTGACAAAATCAATGACTTCCTATTCTTGCACTCTAATGCTCTTATCTGATAGTACATAAGTACCAATGCATACTTCCAGGAACAAAGCAGAACAAAGGAAAATTGCTATTATTGGATTCCTTTTGTACTATTCACTTCCATTCTTTACTTCATTTTGTGAGACTGAAAAATTATTCAAGTGTAACAAACAGTCTTCCACACTGCCTCAGCTTGTATGCTACACTACACATGCCACACTGCACACCCTTATATACTGTACAACAGTATTACAGTATATGCTGGACCACAAGACTATAGCAGTAATGTTCTCAACCATATAGTACAGCAAATGCCATTAACAAAGTTACATTCTATAATTGCCTAGCTTTTCTCCACAAATTTCTCCATATAAATGATGCAATGCCACTAGATTACAATTACACATACTCCCAAGTGATGTAAGAGCACTTGCTGGCTAATCCTCTGTCTCAAAGAAGTATCTCAAATTCAAAATTTTTCTTTTCAGAAATAGCTGTCCTCACAAGCGGAATACACCCTTCTTAAATGTAATGAACAAAATTCAGTGCATGTTTTGTGCAGTATAACTGTAGGTAACTGCAAAATGAATCCAAAGTTCAATTGGTTTGCCCATTCTAATATCACTCCTTCACAACACTATCTATTTGAACACTATCTCTGAACAAATACAATCCCACACACATAACATGTATGCAAGCTGAGTCAAGGTATAATAGGGTGTGTCACCTACTCCAATATGTAACTGTTAGCTGTGGAATATTCCTGCCAATTACTAACATCAATTTCTTCAAAAATAATGCTCTATTTCTTTCCAAAAAGAACTCTAAAATTTCCAAAGAAGATAAGCTACCAATAGATCCTATTCTCTCACCTGAAGTAACATGAACAATCGAGATAAATCCCTGAATTCTACCCAGACCAGGCTTTCTGTCCTGGGCTTTGAAGATTGTACGATGTACAAGCCTCCGCCTATAGAGTTTGCTTGCTTATTGATTCCCCGCTGTCAGCTGACCCTGTATGGAATGTCTGCACAGGAGCTGCACAGAAAGGTGTTGGTCGACAGCCTACAATACTATACACTACAGTTAAACAATATGCCAGCATGCAGTGTGTAGATGTCTGCAGACTATAAACATAATTTATGCCTCATGACTGAGGATCTGTTCAGAAGCCAGCTAGAATGGGATTGGCTGGTAGGTCTCCAAGCACAGGCAATATTGTATTAATAAAATTGAACAAGGTTTTTATCTTTTTTGCAAATAAAATTTAATAAAGGCAGTCCCAAGGGAGCATAAGGTTTCCTGTTTATTGGTGGTTATTTTTAATATTCTACCTTCTACAGGGTTGCTATAGCTAGATGGGGACTATACTCTGCCTCTATATAAACTTTTTCTTTGTAAACAAAAAAAAAAAAGAAAGAAAGAAAAGAAAACGAAAAAAAAAGGATGGGAGTAGGAAGAAAATTATAGGAAAAGGTGCAAATGAAGTGAATGTCTTTAAAACTCTTTAGTATTTTAATGACCACAGAAATAGCAAAAGCTGAAGGCTAGAGGCTATGTGTTTATAAGCCTACAGGTATCTGCAGTCATGTTCCTTCACATGACTGTGGCCCAAGCTAGCAATTCATCTAAAATACTCAGCAATTTTTTTTAAAAGTGGTACATTGCATGATAACATACTGTAATGATCGACACTTAAGTCACATATCAGAGGCAAGTTGAAGTCAAAGTGTAATCTGAGAAGATGTGGCTAGTTTAAAGAGGTGGACTGTACTAAAATATATAGATCACATTTTAACTTTTGGGTGACCCTAACCCTACTTTGACTGACAAAAAAAGTGGGTAGGTTCAATAATTTAATATATGCCTTCAAATATGAGCCACTCTGATTTGGTCAATAATTTGTGTAGATCAGGTACACTATGTTTAAGATGTCATGCAGCCTACATCACTGTACAGCAGGCAGAGTTTACTAATGATTTCAAGAGGAGTGTAGTAATTAAACAACACACATTAGCATACTAAGCAGAATATGATTAGATGGCAATTAAACTACTGGCCTTTCTCTGGGAGGCTCTGTGGACAGGTTTCTTTTAAATCTAACCAGAGGCTACTGTACAAGGTGAAACTTATGAAGGTTGGAAAGGTTTTACAATCTAGGTCTTGTTGCACTTCAATGCTACCATACTCTGTAATTAACGAAAGGTCTGTAGACATGTAACCACAACAGTTATCTTACTTAGCAATGTTAGAGCAGGGAGCTGCCAACATTAGAGTGGCAGCTCCCTGGTTACAGTAGATTAAGATCCCTGCTGAAAAAAATCTGTTGGAATTATTTGAATTCTTTTTCTGTTCTTATGGTATACCTTGTGATTTCTCATTACCTATGCAAAAATTATGATGTGGAGTGTTGCACAGTGTCTGTTTAAATTTCTTCCGTTAATTTTTTCTGAATTATCTGTTAATAACTTGCCAGTTAGTTTCTCATTTAGTGTGGACATTTTTAAATGAGCAATTAAAGTAGCTAAGTTCAAAAGTGAACACCTCAGGACATAGGCTACCAACATTAAAACTGTCCTTGGAATGTACTGTAGGTTGAACAAACAAGGGATAACATAACACATACCTCCTGTGTCTCTCTTTCCATGTTACAAATTTGCATATATGTATATAGCACATGTTTATTCATGATGTAGATACAAAACAGTGATTGTCTTCTACAATGGCCCATATTTGATGTATTTTGGTGGGAATTACAACTGTTTTTAACATTTTTAATGCTTTTTACATCACACATAAGGCAGGTATGACATTTATATGTCCACAGAACTTTAAAAGGCAACAAGTCTCACCTCAGATCATAAAAATTCTTCCTTCTCAGTTTACTTGTAGCCCCAACTCCAATTAAAAAAAAAAAAAAAAACACCTGTCTAGCACACTTCTCTGTCAAAGCTACAGCAAATCCACACTGAGCTAAAATTGCTCAAGGTCATATTGATCCACACAATACTGTGTGTAAGCTTAACTGGGAACACACCTCACTGCACATGTCACCACTGACCAACCAAAGAGAACCTACTATTTTGAATCAATATCAATCCAAGATCAGTTTCAATTCTATAAATTTAGAGACATACTGTACTATTACTCATTCAGTATTCCTAATGTTTAGGGTGATGATACAGCCCCTTTAAAAATTTATCACCACTTTAAAATAAAAACCAAACTGTACATGGCATGAACACTGGCCATGTATGGTACATATCACTTTTTTTAAATAGCAATTAAAGGGAGATGGCAATTGCCCCAAGTTTATTTCAAAAAATCTGCTAAATCTTACAAATCTCTTAATTCACTCACAGGTACAGTATCTTTCATTATGTTTCTATAGAAACAGAATATTGAAGGTAAACCAAGGGGTTTTTCTGCATGAATTGAACAAATAAGAAACAAAAATATAGTCACATGGCTGATAGGAGCCATTCCTGAATAAGGATGATGGGGCATACTAATTCAAATTTGGGGGACTGCTTTTCCCTTTAATTGTGGGGAATGAAATGACCTTCACACTTGAATATGTAAAGGACTGATTACAGTCATCTGAACATGCTGAATTAATGAGACTTAGTCTACACAGTATTAATCAGTATAATAAAAATAATACAACAGATTCATATAGTGCCTTACATAAACCAATCACAAAGTGCTTGCGCAGTATGCAGTGTCTTCACTCTTCTAAACAAATTTTTGTTTGTGTATGAAATTACCTAGCAACTAGGTGACTATTCCATGTTATGTCTACAACAAGCTATATCAGACAGTACTGAGGGGGCCAGAGGAGGGAAATGAAAAGACTAAGATGTTCCAGAAGGGAAAAGGTTGGAATGATTTGCATAGGATATGCAACTTAAGTACATACAGGCTATATAGTTAGTTAAAAATATTTAAAGATAAAAAACATTAATTTATGATAAAGATAAACTGCCATACAAGAGAAATATTTCAAGTTAACTTGCAGATTACAATAAAGTGTTCCTTAAGTTCAAACACTAAAAAGATACAAGTTACAGAGGTTGAAAAATGAACCTCATTGGTCCAACTCCTATCTTCACATGACATTCCTGTGATGAAATATCAAATTAAAGTTTACACACTCAACAGAAAATGGTCCATTGCACAATAATTTGTGATGTCACTTTTGTACTACTGTACTTGAATTGCCTTCTTTGTTTATTGTAAAGCCTCTATACCTTGCACCAAAATGTGATTTTCTCATTGTCTTTGAATGACTCAGCTAGAGGCAAGCCTTTTCATCACAACATGCTAGGTCAGAAAATTTTAATTTTAACAAGGTCATGTAGACATTCAATCTCACAGGACAGAAAAATGGGTGATGCCCGTTACACAAGAAGTAAATCACAAAATTGTTCAATCGATTAGATTTCAAATAAAATGAATGAATTTCAACATTTTAGATCTTAGCAACAGAATAAAAGTTGTGATGATGGGAGTTGGACTAATGAAACTTTTTAACCTTTATAATATATTTTCTTGTAATTTCAGACTTCCTGTGCACTTTAAAAAAGGTTTACTCTTTGTAAAATAAGATTTTGCTACATTGTACATGCATACAACTTCATGCTGAAAGAAAAGCACCATATTTACTGAGTTTTCAACAGTGTACAAATTACTAATTTACTCATGTCTAAACCAGATTAATCTGATACTGTAAAGACCAAACTCTTTACACCATGTTTCGTCCTTAATTACCATACTGTAAACACACTGTTTCACAATTCACACACAGTTAAAGTCCTTGATTTTAATTTTTAAGCTGTCCCACTAGTTAATATTCATGTTAAATATTGTGCAGTAAAATTACGCTGTGTCGTACTGTGCTTACAATTGCATGTTACAGTACAGAAGTTTTACTTACACTGTATGGAAAACAATGACTGAAGATTTCCCATACTGTTCAACCAAATCCGACTCAGCTAAAACACTTAAATTACAAATTATGCAACAGATAGTCTCTTTCTTCAGCATTAACTTATTATGGGATACTTTATTAATTACAAAATAACTTTTTTTCAGATGATAAAAAAGGCAACCTTCACTACAGTCTACTGTACTTAAATCTTTGTATAGAACTTCAAGTTTTCAAAAACTAAATACAGTATGCATTGATGTAAATGTACAGTCAATTAAATGCAGCAAAAGTTTGCCGCTATTTGGACAATGCAGTCTCCTTTGACAAGCATGTATCTTCAGGTGAGGGTGGACCAGCTCTGCCCCCCCTCCACCATTTTTCATGACCTCAAGTGGTTTTTGCATAAATATATTGCTGATGAAAATGCTGCTAATTTCTTTGTCCTGATGGTGATTGTAAAGATCTAAGAACCCCAAAAATCACATCCATGGGGCCCTTGTTTTCCCAATGTTCCTGCGAAAGGTCCCAGACATCCCCTCCCAACCCCCCCCCCCCTCCCGCACACTTTCAAAGTTGTAACACCTTCAAAGGCCAATTTATTTCTTCAAAAATAAGACCCACCCCATCCCCACATGCACTCAAAGGTACACCTTCATGGACCAAATTTTCGTTCCCCTTTCTCCAATACACACTGAAAAGTACCTTAATTGATATCTTTACCTGCATAGCCAGCAAAAATTCGAAGTAAGATGGATGCTAACGCATAGAACAAGCAATAAACTAGTACAATGACCAGAAGTAACAGCAAAAATAAATCTGGATGTTCATCCAAGAATGGACAGATGGGCATTCCCTGATCGCTGAGTAAGTCGTAACACCACTCAAAAACATCAACTCTGTGGTCAAGAAGAAAACTGGTCCACTAGGGATATTCTTGCAACTACTGCACTGATACAAGATACATGAAATTCACACTTCCTTTCGAGAGAAGAGTGATGAATCCACTTGTAACAATCCACTGACATTAATTAAAAAAGATTAAAAGACAATGATTGATGCTGATGATGTTATAAATTAACACTTGAGGAAAGGACTAGAAAGGACTGTTATATAATGTGAAAAGAAACAAAGTACAGCACAGTACTCTGCACAAAAAACTTTTTCTTTTTGTGGATTACGACCTTCTGAGTTCAAATACTTGGAAATAATCCATCTTGATGCTTATCTGTGCATAAGGCAGACGGTAATTGCCAGAGAATCCTATGCACATCCAAATCCTGCATGCATCCAATGTTACATAATCCAGAGAGAGAAGAGCTCTTTGAAACAAAGCTAAGCTGTAGATATTTCACATTACAACCAGAAAAGCTGGTAAGGTTTATGAAACATGAACATTCATGTTCTTATCCCCAAAGGCGACGAAGAAAGACTGCTTGACTTGTCTGCAAGTTAAATGTAGCAAGTTTGAGGTGTTAAAGCAAACACAAATGAAAATGCATCAAAATGCAGCCTCCATGTAAAGTACTGTAAGCTTTGTGGAGAGACTAAATGGAGGCAACATGGTTCGCTGACAAGTTTTAATCACAAAACACCCACCCAAGGAGGAATGATCTCATTAAAAACCCAGACCACATCAAAGCATAAAACAGTTGCAATTAAGCCAGCTTTCTTTGTACAAGAAGTGTTGGAATGAAGAGAAGAAGCACAATCAGAGGGAAGGAATTCACAAATGATCAGACAGTGGTTGCCATGGAGAGAGTGATGTCAGACTGGATGCGAGGAAAAAATTGGCACAAAAATAGCAACCTAGAAGGGCCTCAACAAGGAATATTCAAGGATTAACTTGCACCACAATTACTGAATTTTAATAATGTATTCAGCTGTATAAAGCAGACACAGTTTACAGGTTGGATGTATGTGCATTACAATAATTACTGAGCTTACATAATTTTGTGTTCTTTTATTCTTTTTAAAATAAAGCTCCCAAAACAGAAATTTATACTGTACATGCATTGGTACCTAATAAAATAAACCACTTGAGAAAGTTTAAGTGAAACCAAGTAAATTAGAGCACCATCAGTGAAGGGGAATGTCCCTTAGCTGCTGACTGAGCATAAGTCGTCAGTCTCATGCCATGTATACTACTATTGTACAATAGAATTGAGAAACATGCTGAGAAATTCCCCATACCATCCACCAACAAATCAACAAAGCCTTTATAAAAAATGTTCTTGTTTAAAGGTATACTGGATAAATACAGTGTAACCAAACAGTTGTTTTATTTAACAATGGTCTAGATTAAAATCAGTTGATGGAAATTCTGCAAGAGTTATCTGAGTATCTTTTACCATTCTCAAGGTACACCTCTTCAAAAGTTTGCTATGCATGAAATGACAAATATAACACGTGTCTAAAGGAAGGTAAGGCCTGTGCAGATACTTCGTTTGTATGTGTTGGTCCTACCCAGGGTAACAAAACAGCGGTTATAATGGGACTCACAAGGCTGGGGCCCTTTTGTGATGGCGAATACTTAACCCGCGATTAATGAACGTGTGAAGGACTGATGTGTTCATGGTCGGAGAAACGTTTTTGGAAATGGACATCAGGACCTCATGGAAGTGAAGAGCGCCCCTGCGCCTATAATGAGGTCAAGGGGCAATATTCCTGGAAGATATCAGGTACAGTATTAAGTAATTGTCAACTCAAGAATAAATCACTCAGTGTTAGTTAAACTTTTGACTATAACAAAAATCCACCTTTGACCAGCTTGTATATTCAGTAGATACTACAAATGGTCATTTTCTTTGATGCTGCAGGGGGATTGTACTGTGTGTACCTGTAGGAGGAAGAAGGATGGTATTTGGTCCTATGATGCAGTGAAAGAATTCTGCCACTCAAGCTGTCTTACAGGTTGTAATAATGAAAAGGACAAAATTAGCTCTCCCAAAAATTGCATTTTTGAAAACATTTTTAAGTTTTCCTTCACAATACATTGTGAAAGTTATCTACTGTATAATGTTACAGAGCTCTGTCAGTATGTCACATCTAAGGACAGCAAAGAAAAACCTACATTCCAGGAAAAAGTGACTGGATTATTTTTAGCCACGGCTCCTTCGCTCACAGTTTTCATTGCCACTAATGGGAATATGAGGGTCCTCGCTAAGAAATTTTAAAAATTAAACACTGTTAAATACCGTTTCCTGGCATCTCACTCTGAAATAATTCAAAAGCTTTGTAGCGGATCATAAGAGGGAATCTTAGATTTATGCTACTTGTCGACTCCATTTAAATCTCTTTTTTAGAAGAACTAATTTGCGAGCTCAGTTAGAAGAAACATTTTGGATTCTTGTGAAGACCCAGTATAAAATTTAATATCTCATTTTTTTTAAATACCTCCCCCCCCCTCCTGTTGCCCCCTTAGCACTCATCACCCGTCTGAGTTGCTCAAATGCCCCCACTGGGAACCACTGATTCAGATGATTGGACTTAAGGTTAATTTCAACTAGACACAGGGCCTTGGACCTCATTTCATAAAGAGTTTAATACACTTGATTTTAAGTTTGATTTATACTGGCGTATTGCATGATATTACAGTATATCAAACTTTAAAATTAAAACAAGGCCCAGTTGAACATGTTTCCAAGAGCTGTGCATACTCATTTCAGGACTTACTGTAAACTATGCAAATGCTCAAAGGCTCTATAATCTCACCCCAGACAGTAAAAACTCTCCCTACTAAGTTTACTTCCAGCCCTCCTCTAATTTAAACCAAAACACCTGTCCAGTACACCTCCAAGACATATGTAGCCAGTTTAGCCTGCACTGATAAATGATCAAGGGCGCATTGTAAATAAACACTGCTGTGGGTGAGCTTCATTGAGGAAACAACTGAATTTCATCACTGACCAACCAGAGTGGTCGAGTTACTGTTTTTAATGAGTGGCAACCAAAGTGCAGTCACCAATTGTTAATTTAGAACTACAGGTAAATAAGTTTTGGGGCATGTCAGAGTCCCCTTAATACTGCACTGTACAGTACATGTCTACTCAAGCAAAGATTTCCTACAGGTAACTCAGTAATGAGGCTGGTTGGTTTGTCAGGGACGGACATTTTTTGAATTTTGATAAAGCCAAGGGCTACAAAAACATGGTGATATTTGCAATGAAGGTTATGGGTTTTATGTTTAAGGGTATCATCAACTCTACCAGTTTCTCACAAAAGTTAGGTGCCACACTGTGTTACTAAAAACAGAATTCAACATTTGTGTAATGGATGGACAAGATAAATTGATGGTTTTCACTTTTTGGTATTCTAGTCAGATTTAAAGCTAATGCATATTCAAGAATAATTTAATGTACTGTAGAAACAAAAGCTTAAATAGTTTTCTAGTTTAGCAGATATGTGTTACTTTCAAGTCTATCATTTCTGTCTGTGGAGCAAGTCTATCATTTCTATCTGTGGAGCAAAACAAAAGGAATTGATTTCTAGGCGTCATGGACGGACAAAAGGTCAACCCAGAGGTCAACTAGCTTTGAGAAAATTCAAAAGTTACCAGCTGAAAGCTACTTATTAGCTAGTAATAGCTACATGGGCATGATTGCCATACCATAGACTTTGGAAAGTTCCATTCTTTCTTAGGTTAAGGGCTTGAAAACTGCACGATTTCTCATGGACAGCCTCATTTTCGTCATGGACAGAAACATTTCTTGTCAAGGATGGACATATTTCTTGTCACAGATACAAATTTTTGAACCTTATCTGTTTTTAATTTCACACTATTCTCAGTGTAGGGGGTAAATGCGATTAGATAGGCTAATTGCTTCGCATACACTTATTTCACCATTGGTTCTGCCATTTAGTCATAGGGGTGTTAAAAATAGTTTGCCATGGACAGACTTTTGATACAGTGTGTGTCCATAATTTCTATTGTAAATACAGCACACGTACTATCACTAAATTTTTATTTACTGGTTACACAGTGGAGGTCATAGTAAGTATTGATAACTCAGCAGGTTTTTTGCAAAAAATATTTACCATGGGGAAGGAGAGAAAATTTCTCCTGCCAATTTTGTGTCATGGACGGACATTCTTGTGCATCAAACACAAACAACCATGTGAAATGATTATAACACTACATGATTTTCCTTCTAAATTCATTATGATTATGGAAGGAAGTCCTCCCTCTATATATAACCACACAAAACTTGAAATTAGTTTGTGACTAAAAAAATTACAGTATTTTAGATGAATGTGATTAGTAATGTCCGTCCATGACACTTTTTAAAACCCCATACATAAAATGGTATACAGGTATTCCAAGACATTTGGACATCATCATGTATTTTCTCCATGTATTCCAGTACAGTAAATAGTCATGTCTGTCAAAAGTTCGGGACAAATCTCAACACTGTATCCTTACATAAAAATTTTGGTCCCACAGTCAACATCTAACCAATCAGCCTCTACTATAAAATACATTTTTGCAGAGCTGGACAAAATGTTCACTTCCTGGCACGGAAGTCACATTCCTCACAATTTGGACATGTTTTCTTACACAAAATTTGCCAAATTTTCCTCCACCTGCCCATATTTCCTTCCAAATACCAAAAATTCCCAGCAAGGAGCTTCTCAAATTCCTGAATTGCTAAGGCTTTGAAATTTTTATTTGTAAACTTGTTCACTATTTGTCATTTGATGATCTGAACTTAAATTTTCGAATGTCATGTAGTTGACTCAGAACACCAAGTTTCTAAGTGGTTCAGTTCCTTATGCCACATTACATGCAAATAGCAGCTTACTGTAGTTACTTACAATATTAAAAGAGGACTACAAAAATCTATTTTCTTTCTTCACAAATTTACTTTTTTCTTTTGCATTACCCTTATTGGATATAATATAAAATAAGCCATTAAGGCTGTGTAAATCAGGCGCCGGCCAAATAATCTACATGGGTTAGTGGAAGGGTGTGTATGATGTGATGATGATAATAACAACATTAACCAAGAACTTGTGTCAAGGGAAGGCACTGGACCTGAAATTATACAGAACTGTAGATCAACTACAAGATGACTGGAGAATCACTACAAAATGGACACATTTATGGAGCAGTGTTGTAGTAAATTAATTTCATTAAAGTACCAATAACAGAGTAGAGAAACAATATGCCAAGTCTCTATGTTGTGTCATGTGACTAATTGTTAGCTAAACATTACTGTAAGCTTTACACTAAGTTTATTTACTGGCACTTGTACTCATCCTGCACTGAGTACAAATACTTAAAAATCAAGTATGAGTACTGTATTTTAACATGCAAGTAGTACCAGCACTGACTGACTGGTAGGAGTAGAGTACAGTACTTCAACCTTTGAATACAGTACAAGTACGAGTATAGTACTTGATTATGAGTACAGTGCTTGAAAAAGTACTCGAGTACTAAGTACTTCACAAGTACCGTAGTTTATAGAACCTGGATCCAAACAGGGTTTTCATTAGGCTTCCAAGCTCAAGAGTCCCGAAACTCTCAGCTTTCTTTTTCGAGCGTCCCCCAAAATTTTCAAGGGTTTCCAAAATTTTCCAAGAGTCCCGTACTTTTACTGTAACATATACAATACGTACGTGTGTACAAGATACAGTATGGAGCTATACCCTAACCCTTCAGACAGGCATATATCGAGCTTCCCTGTAAACGAAGCATATCCCAGGTATAATAAAATACGCAGTTTATTTTTATTGTGCAATAAGTACGCATGCGTTTACACAAGAATCCATCATAACTACTGGAAAGTGTGAGGTGGAAATGACAGGTGTTTTAGTACGAACGTGAACTGTACCGTGTGACCGGAATATGTCGAGCTGGCTCTGCATGTCTGAATTGTCACAATTAGGGCTCGGAAAATATTTTTCAAAGAGGTACGTACTACATAGCCCATCGAGCTTTTTGGTAATAGACTGTGGTAGCCTGGCAAGATTTTGTTTGAGCTCGACAAACATGAAATTAGCATCGAGCAGGCGTAGTTCCTTCATTTGTTTGTAGCACGAATTATCTATGCAAATTATCCCCCAAGGTGCTTCGATTTTTCAATGAAATAAAGATAAAACATTTCAGATTTTGTTAAGTTACAACTTTTTACTCTAGTTCTGTTCTAATTTGAAGCATTTTAGACCACTTTCATGCCGTTCGCATAGCGCGTAAGTTTGGGCGATAAATCGAAAATAATGGCAATAACTTTTCCGTGAGACTACACGATAAGAAGAATTCAAAAAGGACTATGTCTTGTGTAACAAAATGGGAAATAATGTGGCTTGTATTCTTTCCTTTCTTCTTTTTTGCTGTCCTGAACATATATTTTCTTCATTTATGGCATTCTTTTTCACATTGAACTGATGTAAAATCAATCAATGCTCGTCGTTTTCTCCACATTTTTCCATTCAAAGAGAGCAAAAAAAATTCGCGGTCAAAAACCGCATTATGTTTGGTATAGGAATTGTGTACATGAACAATTGAGGATACCTTAGGCCAGGTTCAAGTGAAACGCATGACGAAGCACGGCAAAGTTTGTAGTGCATGTGCAGTTCCATAATTGAATTCAAACACCCATACCTTATGCTAGGCACGAGTTCTGTAGAGAAGTTGACGTACACACGTGCGTAAATACATATGTGGGTAAAGACCATGAAATTTAGAGCTACCATTTTTTGTGCGTATAAGGCTGAACATCATGCGTTCATGGGACGCACAAGATTTTCTTCCAAGCGTCTAGGCGGCTTGCCGTGCGTCTGAGACCCGGGAACCGGGTTAGCGAAAACCCTGTCCAAAGTTTCACTAACACAGATTGCACCTGTGACAGAACACCTAACATGTTACTCTTTCCTGGCAAAATTTATCACGCACATGCCTAAGAACACTTGTCATGCTCATACATAAGATACTTGGTGTTATATTATATCAACGTGCAAAGCAAAATTTCTTATTGTGACTTTACAACAAACTTGTAGCCTAACAGAAGTTATATCTTCGGGTACCCAGGCACCCGACCGACCATCGACTTCGGGTACCCAGTTCTGAATTTCGGACCCGGTGCAAACACTAGCACATACTAAGCCTATCACATTTACTAAGTGAAAGGGACATTCCGTGGTATTTCATTTTTAGTCAAGGGACATTTTAGAGAACATTTTGGCTCATAAAAGGAATAGTTGAAAGAGTGACAAACAATGCATTCATGTCACAGAATGTAACTGCCTCTACAAAAAAAAAGTTGGGAGTCAAAGTATACTCCAATATTAGGGCTGCCACAATAATCACGATATCGTGATATACTTTTGCCCCGATGATATTGACTTAAGTTTTTTAATGATGTGATATCGCAACAAGTACAAAAATGCTGCAGAATGAAATGTTTCTCAATCCATTTTCCTCTTCTCACCCTTACAATTATACATTAAATAAAGATTTGATTTTAGTGATGTTTTCCACTATCACCAAGGTCTTAACAGGGGAAAACAGGGGAAAACATGGGATTTCTAGGATGTTCAAAATACAGTCACATAATAGAACTTATTGGACCTACAGTACACCTTAGTCCCATAGTCCATACTTGAATTTCCATTCACTGTGGAACTTGTGGATGTACAGTAGAACAAGTTCTGCACTAGAGGGCTGGGAGGGGGAAGGGGGGTTGTCCACCCCACTCCTCTCTCAAGAAAGACAAAAAACGTAATCAGTGCAGAGCTTTGTCAGAGAGCACCATTTTGCAACTTAACCACTTTACACACAAAAACTTTTCAAAGGGAAGGGGTTTCATCCACTCCCCTCAGAAAACATGCCCATTCCCTTAGACCTTCCATAAAGCATACAAAGCATTAAATTTAATAGTTGCCACAGATAGTCCTCACAAATTTGTATCCAAGTCCTCGAACATAGGTTAAACAAATTTTTTTGCAAAAGGGCCCACGGATGCTACAATTTTAAGTAGTTTCATATTAGACGCCTTTGTAAAAGGGTTCAATACCCGAAACGTTGGCAATTACAATTTTAAACCATAGCATGAGTATTACTTGTCTACTTTTTCTACATATGGTATATAAATATATATATATATATATATATATATATATATATATATATATATATATATATATATATATATATATATATATATATATATATATATATATATATATATATATATGTATATATATATATATATATGTTTACAATTACATCATACAAAATATCATTGCAACTTACAGACAACTCTCTGAAAAAAGATACAAACTTGCACCGACACAACACTGAAACTGTCCTGTTTATTCTAGCCAAGGATGCATACTGTACGTACCAGATTTCTACTGTGAAATACAACATAAACGTTCACTTACAGTCATTCAAAATGAAATTGGCCTTGTGCTTTGTATATGTTACGTGCGCCAGCTGTATGGTATGTTGTATGTAGTACAAAACTGGGCCCATCTTTGCTGTAAATTCTTGCATCTGATAATTACCACAAGGTTCACACATTAACTTTCACTCAGAAACTGTACTGTGTGACAATGACACAAACTCAATGGGGAAATTCCATTGACTGAATTTAGTGCTTGCAAGATTTTTTACACACAAAACTTGCACTGCACTTGTGGCGAGTTGTGATTGACTGGTTAAACATTCAGCTAATCACGATGTTTTTAATTAATGATGTGGCCGCGTCTAAGCCCTTGTTCTTCTTAGAAGTATTTTCGACTCATGGAACATCGGCAAGTGCAGTTTGCTATATTTCGCTGATCCGATGTTTTACTGATAGTCCTAAACATCGGCGTGATCCGATATCCGATTCCGATCCTATTATTGGTTAACCCCTATTTACAGTGCAGCAGTTACAGTGACAAACTCCCGTTACATTATTCTATGATGCACACCGTTATGACACATTGGGCTCAAAGCTACAGTAAGTAATGCTCAGTACCAGCAGGACTCATTAAAATGTGTCTGACTGCACATCGCAAATAATGGTGCTTAATTATGGTCAAGTCAAACATTCTTCTCTGACATTCAAATTCACGATATTAAGAACCAATAGCACAAATGAAGTAAATTTAGTAAAGCATTGTGATGTATGGTTAGTGGAAATGCTAACATAACTTGATGAATGTGATTTCTGTACTAAGAACAATTGGTACCGATACAAATACACATGGCCAGCCTCACCAAGGCATGCGGACTATTGTAGAGCAGTATAATGGGTGCGCAGTACATCGAATTGATCAGTGTGTCTCAAACTACCAAGTTGCATTTTAACAGGCAGCAATACACGTTAAATTTCAAGTCTCTGATTCTATCTGCTCAGGTTGCATATCGTGCTTGTTTAGTAATTTTTTTGGTATAGTGTTTGGGATTTTGTTGAGAAATTTCTATGTGGGATTCTGCTGGAATTTTGTCATTCAGATGGGAGGCATGACGGCCACATACTTGCCAGCACCACGACCATCATGGCCGTGAGTAATGGCAGTTTTTGTAGGGCACCATGGTCATCCCCCTGGGCATGACTGCCACGGCCGTCGTCTTATTCCAGCACTGTCCTTAGCAGGGGTCGAAATTCCCACTGTTCCGCTGTTCCGAGAACAGTGCTTTTAGTGCCGGAACAGTAACTTTTCAAAAGCCACTGTTCCGTGGAACAGTGTTTTTCCACAACAAGCAAAGTGCATATAAATATACCCACATGCTAATCTCTGATAAAGTAATCACGCCGTGAGTATAAATATCCCGGTAAATTTTGGCTTAAGTGTGAAATGCAATCTCGTTCCACCATTATCAATTAAAGTCAGTTACTTGCACGTGTTATTCCCTATGCTGCATGGTACAGTGCTGTGTAAATGCACATACTGAAGTTTTACTACCAAACACATAAAAACTTTTAGTACTGGGGGGTATGTCATTTATTGTCCTACAAGCGAAGGTCATCTTGCATCACCCCTTGTCTTGCGTGGTATGTTCCAAATGGCCTCTATTCATTGATATTCCCTGCACTTTATTGCGTTTTTAGGGGGTTTTGTATTAATATTCCCTCCAAGCTGGCAACTAAGCACCGAAACTTGAAATGACTAAAAGCAATTCTGACTGCTGATATCTCGCAACCAAAGTCAATGGGTCCTAAGTGTTTGCTTTTCTTCGCAAGATCTTCCCATTGACTTACTGTGTGGAATGATACTTGAATCAAGGTTATGGCGAAGGATACGACTAGAACGATTTCACGTAAATTTGCTTCGAGAAAATAACAACAGTATGTGCACTCATATGTTGGAGAACACACTCATTGCTTTGCTATAGCAATAAACCGCAATGCAAAGGATGAATCAAGCAAAAATATTCCTTTACCGTGGAACTTTTATGCTCTTATTCAAATCCCACTTGCCTTGCTTGCTGTGCCTTCTGCATCAATTTTGAGTGTATTTCATCCTACAGTAGGTTGTGAGACACTGCAATGTTAGGTCTCAAGACAATGCAAAATTATTGTTGATAACTTTGTGCTTAAAAAATAAGAACCAGAAGAAAATCAGGATATCCTACAGGCTAATCCCCGCTGCAGGCAAAAATTCACCCTCCCCACGTTACGTTCAAATCGTGCAGTCATACCACTCGAATGCAGTAGACAGCAATGCAATTTGCACCTTTGCAGTGTACGTACGTGTACGTATGCCGAGATACTGTGCTCCGGAACAGTAAAATCTGATCCGGAACAGTAATTTTGGAAAAAGCGCTGTTCCGTGGAACAGCAGCAAAAAAATTAAATTTCGACCCCTGCTTAGTAGCCTAGAGTTCAAATTTTCCACACACATTGCCATTTTGTTACCTTGCAAAGGCTAGACCCTACATAAAATTTTGTAAAGGGTGGATTCCCAAGTCCCCTTGGCTTCAATTCCTCTTCGTGTTCTGTCACACAGAGTATCTTTGGAATCTACCTCTTGCAATTAGGCTAAAATGTAACGTTATCAATGATTCATCTTAAAATAACAATACAGGCCTACCAGGGTGCATTCCATGTAAGGCCTACGACGGAGGTACGCCGGGCTGATATACGCCGGGATTTCCTGTACTGTGCATATACATAGCAATCCGTAGGCGTGCGTACGTACGTACAGTATACATGTACGTGATGCATACACTGTCACCATACATTGGCAATGCACGTACAGGTACATAGTACACACACGTTAGAACTAGTCAGTAGCAATCCTTAAGCGATTGTACGTACGTATGTATACATGTACGTAATGCATCGGCAATACAAGTACAAGTACCGTTTGCCCGCCGCTACGCCGAGAAGGAGTCGGTGCTCACGCCGAAGATCTTCGTGTTGTAGTGCATGGAATGCAGACTGGCAGGCCTAGGACCTGACAGTAACAGTAGCCTAGCCTTTTCCTAACATTTTCAAAGGCAGGCTCCTAGGCTTTTTCAGTGGACAACTGCCCTCTCATCACTTGCTATAAAAAACATCTTAATCAGGGAATTCTTAACTGAGGCCGAGTTGGCTTAGGGCCAATGTGGCCTGGCTGCCTAGGGCGGAGTTGGTCTGGGGTCAGCTCAGCGCCGACTTGGTTAGGGTCGATCAAGTTGGTTTGGGGTCAACTTGGCCCGAAGCTTATAGTGGCCTAGGCCTAGCCCTACTATGTAGACCTAATGACCACAAAACAATGTAGGTGGGGCCTGTTAACGACTTCTCATTATTTTATTGACGTTACGGATTTTACCCGGAAGATTTTACCGTGCTGGAAAAAAGGTAAACCAAAAAACCGGGGAACGGGTAATTTTTTTGGAAAAAAAGGGGTTTTTTTCCCTTTTGGGAACAGGGGGCCCAAAAAAAATAAAAATTTTAAACCCCTGTTTAAACCCTAGGAGTTAAATTAAAAAAACCTTTGATTTTGAACTTCCCAAAGGAAACCCCATAAAATTTTTTGAAAAGGTCATTGTCCCTTATAAATTCCCTTGGTGTTGGGCCCAACAAAAATCCCTTGGGGAATTTTTTAAAAATTAAAGGGTAAAAATTAAAACGACCCAATTTTTTAAATTTTAAAAAAAAATAAAAGGCCAAGGGTGAAATTAATGAACCCTCCCAAAACGGGGGTCCCGGGGAAACAAAATTTTTCCCCAAGGGAGGTATTTGAAATCATTAAAAAACCGGAAAGGCCCGTAAAAGACTTTTTAACCGGGGGACGGGCCTTTCTTTTGGTAGTGTTTTTAAATTACCAAAAAATTTCCAAAGCCCCGGTTCGGGAAGAGAAAAAGTTAGAAAAATTTTCGGGAAAAGGAAAAAATTCCTTAAGCGGGTGACGAAGTAAGGAAACATTCCGAAAATGCCGGAAAATAAAGGCAAAGACTTTGGGGCCCCCTTTACCCCCGAGAAGGAAAGGTGGTCTGGAAAAGACTTAGTTTTGGAAAGTGCAGGGGGAAGGGGCAGACTGAAAGGGGGTGGGGGGTTGGCCTCCTGGGAACAAAACAAATAACAGAAGCCACTTTCCTAAATTTTCAAAGGGGGGCCCAACCCTTTTAAAATGGAAACTGCCCCACCGCAAAAAAACAAAATCTTTAACCCAAGGGAAAAATCCTTTAACTAAAAAAGGCCAATGGGACTTAAAAGGGGCCAAGGGTGCCTTTTGGGTTTTGCCCTAGGGCGGGTTTGGGGGGTAGTCATGAAAAAGGGTTTGGGTGTTTAATTTGGGGGGGAATGGCCCGAATTATAGGGGAAATTAGGCCCTGGGACCAAATTATGAAATAAAAAACCAAAAAAATGAAGGGGAGGGGGTTTAGGTGGGGTTTTTAAAAGGAACTCTCATTATTTTTATTATGAGCGCGCCCCAATTTTTTGGCCCTGAGAATTCTGCCCCCCAAAATGTTGCTGTGGGTTTTTTAAGTAATTTTGGTTATTTTACGTTCAGTTTAATATTTAATTTCACGTTTGTTCGTTTTGCCGGGGAAAAGTATCCGCGAAAATGCAGGGTTTATGATGTATCTTCCCTTTTAGGAGTGTAGTGCGTCGCATTTAGCATGGGTTAAATTTTAAAATTTTTGAAAACACATTAATTAACGGCGAGACGTTGGGAGGCCCAAGGGAAGCGCGCAGCAAAGTCCTTAGGCTACATTTTTATCCCCGCAAAGGGGCCCAAAAGCCCAGAAGAAGTTACAAAGTGGTAGGCAATATTTTTTAATTCGTTCTATTAACTGATGTTTAAAAATTAATTTTTGTTACATTATATAAAAAAAGGCGGAAAAACCCAAATTTTTGAAATAGCAGAAACTTTAATTACAATTCCAAGGTTTAAACCCAAGAAGAGAATATATCATATTTTTTTATTATAGTTGATATCTTTTGTTTCCGGGAATTACATATGAAAACCCCAATTAAATTTTTCCCAAAAAAAATTTATGGGCTCACCGGGCCCAACCCCATCATTTTTTTTTTTTCCCTTAAGAGGTTACTTGTTTTTACGCTTTAAAGGATGCGTAGCCTTAGTTTTTTTTTCAAATTTTTAAGTCTTTTAAAAATTTTTAAGGCTTTATAAATTTTTGAGTGCAGAAAAGATTAAAGTGCTCATTTAAATAAAACTGTGAAAAATATTGGGGTTTTAATTATTGACGAATTTTAAATTTGACGAATATTTACGCTTCATTGCTATAGGTAATTGTTCGGAGGAGTTAACATGAACCCGTTGCCCTGATTTTTGTGGGTTAGGGAGGGGGTTATTTTCAGTAAAAAATTCGTTCGTGACTTCCCATTTAATTAATTAAATTTTAAATAAGGATATTTTTTTTTAAACCTAATTTTCAAGTGGTTTGCTTTGTATATTTGGTACGTAGTTTATGCATGGAGCAAGTTTAAACACAATTTACAATGTTGTGAGTTTAAAAAATAATTATCATCATTTTCGTTTAAAAGCTTGGCAAAATGGGAACAAAATTTTCCCAAGCCTATGTGGACAATTTCAAGTCTTTATTTATAAAAGGGGTAACAAAAAAGCCCGGGGAACTTGATCGAAGATTTAATTCAGAATTTCCAAAAAAATTTTCTTTTTGGGGTTTAATTTACGCTGATTTTGGGGCTAAAAACTTATAAAACTTGAAATTTTTTGAGAATGTTTGGAAAAATATTTTCAGTATAAAATTTTAAAGGGGTTTTCGTTTTTTGTTACAGTCACCCGATATACGAAACAGATATACGAATCAGAATTTCGAAAAACAGATAACGAATACAGATTCGAATAAGAATACGAATAACAAATAAGAATATTTAAAAAATATTAGATATACAATTCAGATATTTAAAATTTTCAGATTCAGATTCAGAAATTTTAAAAGGGGTTTTTACAAAATTACGATTGGTTTAGACCACGATTCAGAATAAACAGTTTTTAAAAAATAAAAATTTAAATTTTTTCATATCTGGTGGAGGAATATAACCCAAAACCCAATTTTTCAAAATAATTTGGACTTTCCTTTTGGGGGAATTGTCTAAAGGGGAAGGGGGAACAACGTTTCAAGGGGGAAGGACTCCCTTTACAAAGAATTTTCGGGTTTAGTCAGGAGGGAATACGTCCCCAGTTTGTTTAACCTAGGCAAAACAAAGGGGGAAGAAAAGGAAAAAACAAAAGACCCGGGGCGCAAAAGGCCATCTGGTTTTTTGAAAGTTTAAAAACTGTTAGTAAAGGGGCCCCCAAATCCCCCCAAAAACTTCTTTTTTTAAAACAAAAGGATTTACGCTTGGGAAGTTTGGGGGGAAAAGGGTTTTTTTCAGGAAACCAAGGTGGGTAATTTGAATCGTGGGGGTTGGGAGGAAGCAAAACGCCTTTCTGGAAGGCCCGGTATCAAGGGGTACAAGAAAGAACGGGGAAAACCAGGAAAGGGAAATTCCATAAATAATAAAAAGAGTTACCAGACATCTTCCGAGGTAAGAAGAATTGGCCCGGGAAATAGTTTTTTTCCAGTTTAAAGGGAATTTTAATGAGATAACAGCTGGGGGTTTGTTTTCCAAAACCCCGGGGCTTTCCCCAGGGGAATTTTGGTAATAGGGGTTCCTAGGGGTTCTTTGTTTTTAAAATTTTTAATAAAAATTTGGGGAATTTTTTAAATTTTTTTTACAACTAACGTACAATATTTGTTTCGAATACAGATGTAGATAATCAGATATACGAATATTCAGATACGAATATTCAGATATACAGATATACAGATATACAGATTTGCAGATTCAGATTCAGATTTGCAGATGATTGTACAGATTACAGATTGATTCAGACACTGATTCAGAATAAACAGTTATTAACTAAACTATCAGTTTTTCTCATATCTGCGTGGAGGAATATAACCCAAACCAAGTTATTCAGGATAATTTGGACCTTCCTGGTTGGAATTGTCCTACAGGGCCTATTCACACGTCGACTAGCCGCCGTGCAGACAAGATGCGTTGATTGTTTATTCACGTGTGGACTAGCTGCCATACTTTACTACATACGACTATGGGTATTTGGTGTTGTAGGTAGCATGCATGGTGATACGTACGTAGCCTATGTAGTTGAGCCTAGGCCTAGGCTATATGTTTTGTATGCACTGACCGACACAAAGTACTGACCGACGCAAGTCAAGGTACTCTATTCTGTATTTTTAAGAGGAAGTTTGAAAGACACGTGCTTAGCCTATTTGCTGTTCCCTCTGTTGTCAAATCCCTCCAAACAAAGCTTCATTTTCTTCATTCACCTCCATGTTATTGCACTGCTTGCGATATGCATTTGGGCAGCGCTACCGATTTGTACATGTGTCCCTCAATCTTACCATACGTATACGCGGTCAGTGGGCTGTGCGAGTAAGCAATCACTGCATCTTGTCTGCATGCCGGCCAGTCGACGTGCGAATAGTCATGACGCACAATGTAATTTCAGGGGAATTCAGTAGGCATAGGTTATAGGCCTATCATATTACATGCATCACAGCCTTGACTTCATTACATATTAGGCCTAGCCTTGGCCTAATTAAGAATGCCCAGGGGCAACTGCCAGGTGAGTTTGTCCTATGTTAACCTTATAGGCGCCTATTAATTATTATAGCCTAGCCTAGGCCTACAGGGAGCCAAATTGTTTGCCAGGGGAGGACCTCTGTGATCTGGGGGCTGTGCCAGGCAGGGGAAACTGCTTAGCCTACAGTATGTGTACCAATAGCGTGAAACCAATAAACTTGTGTTTACCGATATCTTAATAAACTTTGTGAGATTATTTTAATGTTGTATGAAAGACTATGGCTTTGTACTGAATATGGATGATACTCGATGTACAATTTGATAAGTTCTGAAAAATACAGCCAATAAATGTGTTTCACGCTATTGGTACACATACTGTAGGCCTAATTGTGCTAGGGGGCCATGACTGGCAACGCTTTGTTATATGTATCCTGTGTAAGTTATACCGATTACATAAGGCTAGGCATAACGATGTGCTAACGAGTAGCCTATTAACGCTAAAACTGATGGTGTTAGTACAAGGCCTAGGCTCCTTGGCTTAACGTAGTAGGCCTAATAGTACAGTAATAGTAGGCTAGACCTATAGGCTAGGCCTAACTGTTAGTAGGCCTAATAACGTTGCTACAAATTACCGTTACTCGTTAGTTAACCTACGTTAGTGCACTAACTTTAGGCCTATATTTTAAACACTCAAAACTTGTGTAAATTTAGGCGGAGAAAGAAACACGGTCTGCAACATAAACTTACGACAAGGTACCGTTTCCGTACAGTTTATCCAGATGCCTAGTAGTAATACCAATAGGTTATTCTTGCGTGAAAAACAGTACAGAAACCTAACGTTAGGACGCGTCCATCAGCACCACTAGCACTGCACTATTATTATTATAAATCATAAATTTAACTTGGCGTTGTTTACGATTACACTTACGTACAGTCGAGTGCACGCGTATGGAACGCAAAAAGTATATACTCATCGTTTTGTTACTTACCCGCATCGCATCTCCCTGGCTGGACACAACCACAGGCGTTCCGAGCATTATACATACATATACACACTATATATATATATATAATATTATATATATATATAGTGTGTATATGTATGTATAATGCTCGGAACGCCTGTGGACACAACCCTATCTATAATAATACGAGACCTATTCATCTACAGCTTGTCTTTGGCTCACTGCTTAAACCGTATGCTATTTTAGGATCTCACGGCTTAGAAATTTCTGTTGGGGAAAAACTGCAAGGAGTAGGCTGGTAGCAAGGATCTTAAATTAAAACTAACAAAATAAATAAAATGAATGAAAAGCAAAATGAAAAAATAACAAATTGTCACAACGTAACACCGTGTGTGGTTTCATTGGGAAGTGTTCCTTTACACCTTCTCACAATTTGGCTATTAATCAATAGCCCTCACTAAAATTTTACTGGTCACATACATATGTGCTATAAAGCACATGAACAACATTTAAAATGACCCCAAATTCGATTAGGCCTAAGCCACGGTTTCCTTGGTGAGTGTGATGAGATGCCTTTACGAGTGAATGATGAACATATTGTAGTGAAACTCAGGTCTTGGGAAGCAAATTCACCCTTCACACGTGCGTATTTGCAGGGGCGTAGCGAAGGTGTTTTCTGTGGGGGAGGGGGGTGTGTAAAGACTATGTTTGCCGACAGATCTGGTAATGTGTAGCGCGGAAACAAGCTTTAGCAGGTGGGGTCCAGGGGCCCGCCTTAGGGCCCATGGTGGGGTCTAGGGGCAAAGTCCCAGGGGAGGGGGAAGGGGCGAAGCCCCCTGGAAACTCTCAGGTTTAATTAAGCATATCTCTGATTGAAAAATTAAGTCTCAGGATGGATATATTTTTCTTCATAATGCATCATCAAATGCAAAGATTCCAAATAATTTTGATGTATTAGGCTATTCCTCTCGTCAAACCACTATAGTTTTAAGCGGTTGGGATATACAGAGGTCCGCCAGTGTTTCAGATAGGACATTTTCTCAGTGCCACATTTACTGATCTATGGCCTGGGGGAGGGGTCTAAGGGAAATTTTTGGAATTTGAAAGGTGCCTAGATTGCAAATGGTGCAATATTTGAGTGGATTTCTGCCCTAATGAGGAACCTCAAAATTTACACCCGGGTAGAATTTGCTTGTCAGATTTTTATTGTGCGACATTTGTCGCAGTTTATGCGACATTGTCGCACAAATAGGGGCTGGCTAAATGACTGGTCCCGCGAAGTCCCCGTAAGCTCTGAGTTTTCAGCATAATCTCTGAATAAAAAAAAATTGTCCCATGCAGGATAGGTATGTTTTGGTTCATAATACATTATCCAATGCAAAGATTCCAGATAAATTTAATGTGTTAGGCTATTCGTCCCGTCATGCCACTACACTTGAGCGGGCTGGACCTGTTCGTTCAGAATTGGAACACTATGCGTTCAGCATTTGAACACACTATGCGTTCAGCATTTGAACACTAGACGCGTCAGGCGTTCAAATACCGTAAGTGTTCAAATAGGCGTCCGGCGTTCAAAAAAGGGAGAAAAAGTGTTCAAAATCTTTACACAAGCGTTCAAAATATGCTTTGAACTCCAGGACGGGTTCTCTGCGGGTTCTGTATCTGTTTCATTTTGGTGTTCAAAATGTTAAAAGCCTGAGACTGCAGTGAAGGGAAACGCCCGGCACGCATTAATTTATTCACAGGATGCGTTATTTTTTCCCAGGTTTGTGGGTAAACCGGATCCTCGGAAGTTTGCAAAATGTGTTTGAAGTCAAGGTTAGGGTTTAAAAAACGGGCTAAGGATGCCTTCTCCATGGGTAATAGGGTGCTGCTCCTCATGGTGATGATAAAAGTGAGGAATAATGTGCAGAAAGTCTTTTTTAAAGAATGTCATATGACCCGAAATAATGCGCCTATATGGAAGCCTTTAATACCCTTCAGGGGTGGCGCCAGGATTTGCCCGACAGGGGGGCCAACAACCCAAAGCCTCAACGAGGCCGATAGAGTGTCGAAACGATGTTTGAAGGAAAAATTTGGCGCATGAAGCGCGCCGAAAATTTTGGGCTCTATTTCGAGAAAATTTGAAAAAATTGGGCCTTTACCATGGAAAATTTGAAAAAATGGGTTTTAAGAGAAAAAATGGAAATTTTTGGGGGGGGGGTATTGAAGAATTTGCCCTTATTTAGATCAAAATTAAGTAAATCGTCGGGGCGACTGGTCGTTATCGGGGATTACATATTTTATCGTATACATAACAGCTCCCCGACGAAATCGGAAAATTTCCCCAACGGGGGCAGCCTTCCCCGACGGAGGGCAATGGCCCCCTGCCCCCACCTGGCGCCACCACTGATTCCCTTTCTTTCTCTAAGTTGCCGACGGCACTCGTCCAATTACACCGACAGCCTTTGATACGGTCGTATAAGGCCGTCACATGCATAATCAATTTGCCGACGGGTCTTCAACTTGAATGGGCCAATTAGATGAAGAGGTGAAAATCGAAATAGCCGATAACAGACTGGCCACGCACTCCCGTTCTCTCTTTCTCCTTTTATTCTCCGTCTTCCTTTTTACTCCCTTCCTTTCCTTTCCCTTCTCTCTTTTTTTCGTCTTTCCTCTTTTCCTTTCCCTCTCCCCTTTTGCCGACAGAACGAAAATTTGCCGACGGCGACCAAATATTGGGGGGGGGGGGTTGACACCCTCACACCCACGCTCGCTACGGCCCTGCGTATTTGTTATTCGTAGCTTACCTAGAAATATCAAGCGCTAGGACAACGGTCCTATTGTTCCACCGACTGCTGGGTCCTGTTGTCAAGTGTCAGATTTCCTGCCGGCCTGACTGACATTACTAAGTTTCGTGTTTCGAAACAGTGAAGGACAAGCAGTCCCCAAGAAAAGACCTACATCGCACATCTACGGTAGTATATTGAGGGAGCTGCAGTGACCTCTCACAGCTCCCCGGTAGAGTGAGTTAAGCTGTAGCCTAAAATCGGAGCATCTTATGGGGGCTTAGCGCTCCTTTCCCCTTTAACATGTTTGTTATGAGAGAACAAAGAGATTGGCAGGATAATTACTTACAAGCAAATTATAGCGAACTAAACCGCTAAAGTAAGGCAAATTTATTACTGCAAAGAGTAAATGTATTGGCGAAGTTTATCACTACACTTATTATATATTCATCTGCTGGCCCGTAGCCTAGAATCAGAAACAATCGCCACGAGTCGAGAAAGAATCAAAAGTGGCGATGGCGCTATCTTCTTTTTTACTACCCTTTATCATCGGGAGTAGCATCAATTTAACAACGAGAGAGCTTCTATATCTGCCTGAGTGGGAAAACGAAAAGTAGCCAAAAGAATAGAGTCGGCGCTTCATAACAGTGAACAGGGCTATTCAGGCACTTGACTCATTGGGGTACGTTTCACGTTGACCAAGGTTAACATCATCGAGGAACATACCAATGAGTCAAGTGTCTAAGTAGCCCTGTTCACAGAGTTCCTGAATGGGGCCCGATGTGTGACTTTTTCGACACAGGACGAATGGGGTTAACTTCTACTTGAGTTCTAGCTTTATAATAATTGTTGTAGCCAAAACTCAATCAAATAGTTTGATTTCTCAGTAAATTTTTGGTCGTGCGAATATTCCGCAGGCTATTTACTTACACGTTGTGTAAAGGCACTTGAGCTCATGGGGCTTGCAATTATAATTTGGGATGCTAACTCTTTGAAAAAAGTATTAAAATAAACATACGCCTATAGCCCACCAATTGAATTGATTAAATGCCTTTATGTAATGTTTATGTTAATAATTATTCTTTAAATAATAGTTATCACACTGCTAATATTATTCAATTAGATCATGGAAGTACTACCCTGACATGGAAGTAGATTAGATTCCTCTAAAAGCACGACCACTAATGAACATGAGTATGTCTAGTTTACTAGGCTAGGATAGTTCAGTTTGTTATTGTGCTAATGATGTGAGGCAAATAATGTAAACCGTGGGAAGTACGTAATGCGTGAAACTTGGAGACAAATTTGCATAAGAAATCATTGATGCATGGTATAAGCAGGGAGGTGGTATTAGATGGAGATACGTCTGAAACAATAGCTTTGACCTCCACTAGCTGCCGACAATAATCTCTTTGTATGTTGCATTTGGAATTTCAACAAGTTTAACCGTTGTTTGCAATTATTCGGGGTCACGGTGTATCACAACAACGCCGTCTGCTACACCTCGAAGAGGGAAGTCTCAAAATTTTGCCCATTACCTGCCCATTACCTGACCATTACCAGTCGCTTGTTCTGACGGCTAATTTGCGGCTTGACGCTTTTAAATTATAACCAGTTGACGTCTATTTCACATGTTAAACATGGGTACACCTTCTGCAACTTGCGAGCAGAAGCGAGAGTTGATCAAAGAGTCAGTCAAGAAAATTTAGACTTTCTCCTTTTTGCTCATTTACATACAACAGCAGTACTCGTCTACTGCAAGTATCTGTAGGTTCAGTAGCAATATACAGTTGTTTTGTATATAAATCATTGATATCCACTTGTAACTAGTTAGACATCAAAGCTATTCTTACCGTGTAACTGTTACAATAAGTAAGGGATGAGTCATCCTATGCTTCGCATTCTATAAGTTCATTCAACTCCCTGTTTAACATGTGAAATAGACGTCAACTGGTCCTAACAACTCCCTGGTTCATTTACCTTAGAATAGCTCTCCGCTCTGGCCACGTCATTTTAATTTCGTTTATCTTTAGTTTCGATGACCTCTCTATGGGAGCTTGGTCCATGCAGTCTGTGTTTGTAATTCATCATTATTATTTATATCATTGATAACCTTATGTGATACCTTTGTTTGTGACGCCTTTTTACGATTTTTGTTAAAATACAAACGAATACCTCGGAGAAGCGGATGTGGCCGAGAGTCGTCGTCGTGAATACGACAAATAAATCTGTATAACTTAGTAAGCCAAAAAGACTGTTTTCACTTTTCCCGGCATCTCTGGTTGTAAAATTTAGAACCCATGTCGCGGGGACGGCAGGACACCCCCAGCCTGAAGCCAACCCCGTAACACTATGTTCCATGTAAAGCCCTTTGTTAGATCAGAGCTGGTACGGATGAGGTTACCTATAGGTATCAAATAAAAGAGTTCGATGCCGTTAAGTTCAATAATCCCTCATTATGAGATCTTCTCCACAAAATGAGGTGGACAAAAAGCATGGGCGTCAATCTGGGAGGGGGGGGGACAGGGGGACACGTCCCCCAAAGTTTGGAAATACACCCATTGACTTAAGATTTTTACACAGTAAACTTTTGACAGAAGTGGCCATGTCCCCCCTCCCCCACACTCCCCCACACTCGAGTAAAGATTGACGACCATGACAAAAAGTATTAGCATAAATTAAAGTTTTCCGACGTAACTCCGTCTAATACCATCCTCCTGGTAAAAGATACATACAGGATCAGCCCCTGCACCCTTCTAATTTATGATAAAATTATGTCTGCTTCTTTGTCACGATGGCTTATCTAAATTCAGAATCTTCTCACAGGAAGGAGAATGCAGCAGAACTTTCCAGCTTCTTCGCAGCTTTGCCATTTTTGCGTGTTTTAACATAATCACTCCTGCAGCCAAAAACAACATCAGCAAAACCCTTCCCATTGAATAAAGCTGTAAACATGGGTAAGTCAGGGCCGTAGCCTGGGCGAAATTTCCACGGGGCAGTCCAAACACTATGTAGAGCGCGGCCATCACTTAGCACGTGATGTATGTACGATTTGGAAATCTCAGGGGCAGTTGCCCCCTGCCCCCCTGCAGGCTACGGCCCTGTAAGCTTAAAGCGGCCTTAGAATAATAGAACAAAGCTGGAGGAGTACGGAGGTGGCAAAAGTTGGGTAGTTAATGAGAAATTATTAATAGAAAACAATTAAAATATTTCCATCATTCACTCGTAAAGGTGTCTCCCCACACTCGCTAAGGAAACCTATGGCACGAACGTTCGTGGCTATTAAAAGTTTAGGGCTATCGATTTGCCAATTTGGGAGAAGGGTAAGAGGATCAGTAAACTGTCGAAGGGAATGTGGCCCCTGGGTGTCCCGCTTAGTGTATGACATACTTCTGTGGGGCTTCCCACCCCCTTAGCTTCTCTAATATGTGAGAAAGTAGCTTATACTCCCAATGAAAATCATCACAAGTGTTAAGCTTACAGATGCACTTAATAACAGGTGTCATTTGATCATCCATATATTTAGAGTAATTGTACGACTCTAAACATTCAGATTGAGTAGGCACTCTCTTATCATCGCCTTAATTGGGCCCCTTCGATGCACGTTTTCAATGAAATATCATTTTTTCATAAATAATAATCGAAAAGTGCACAAAATGTTGCAACAAGGTGCATAAAGAAGGACCCTAAAATCTTCAAAAGATTTTCTATCCCCTGCCCTCAGACCTGCCCAGGATGACGGTCTAAACCGCGCGTTCAGCACCAGCTGAGAATAATTCTCAAGTTGACACATTTTTGTTCTTTTTCTTTTTGCTAGAAACGTGCTGTGTAAAACAGCTTGATTAATTGAAATTTGAGAAGTTTAATCGAATCCTGAACAACGTTCATCGAAGTTTCCAAAAAAAGTTCCCGTGACATTGACATCCACAATGGCTAAGGAAGTAAGGATATGAACACAGCCAGCTATGGGGTCGGTCGGTGACACGTCACTTCCCCATGACAACAATGTGTTGGAGTGAACAATTTATTGCGCGTATTCTTCACTTATAGTGCAGTCTATGGATTGTTTACACTCCAGCAGTGTAGCGCGTAAAGTGTTCCCATATGGTCATACTGCAGTCAGTTGCTGTTTTCACCCCAAAGTTGCTAGGGTAACGGAAAGACCCGGATGACCGACCAACCCCTATATAGCGTTACATCTGAACAGCATGGGCGGCTCTAAGAAATTTTGTTTGGGGGGGGCAAACTCAAGTCCGTAGTCAGGGAGGTTCGGAAGACCCCCCCCCCCCCGGCAGTATTAACGGTCAGCTCCGGATAGTGCAATAGGAGTATGGTTATTATTACGTAGTACAGCGATGCCCCATGTAGTTTTCAAGAGCTTTTCAAAAACCATTTCAGGCAGTCAGTCATGAACCGACTGCTTAAAAAAAATTAAATACAACCATATCAGCCGATCGCTACTCCATAGGGGGGAGTAAGAGGCAGGTGAATTGGGCAAAGCGGCTTGATCCGTCTTGTATAAAATGAGCCCCACCTTTAAATGTTTTGATGTTTTGTTTTTCATTGTGTCACAATATGTTTCAGCTTTGCCAAGAAGCCATAAAATGTTGGTTTTCTTGATTGTTTTCTTAAACTAACGAAAATTTCGAGAACTGAAGACACTTGAAAACCCACATCGAAAACCCATCATGGCCATCATGCTGTGCATACCATCATACCATTGGCCATCATGCTGTGCAGGGAATTGATATCAGTGTCATTTCTGGGGATTTCCATGAAACCGTAGAAAGATTATAAATGCATCACGGTGTCTTTTGATTTCTGGTACCGTAATATTCTTTGTTTCCACTCAGTCAAGCGAGTCTCAACATCTATCACTACGCTATAATACAATAACACATCGGTTCTACATGAGCTTGTCTATTCAATAAAGTTTCACACGTCCTTTCTTGCCCTCTTAATCATCGCCGTTGACTCTATGACGGAAGAAGTTACAGGTCATATAACCTTTCGGGAAGCAACTCTTCGGGTTTGATTTACAAAATTGTTCCAATATACCGCTTGCAATCCCCCTGCCCGGCACCCCATACCAGAGTGTATAACTAAAGTCAGTAGGGTTCCCAGTCTTCATTACCTTTCTACACCTGATACAGCTCTTAGATAATGCAAATACGGTTCCTAACCTCGGCTTGGATGTGCAGTTACAGTAAAAACCGATCAGTTTTACCGTGGCGACTTCTTACATTAAAGGAAATAATCAGTCGCCCCAAACTGATATTAAAACATCAACTTAATCCTTCAAATACCTAGTTCTTTTTCAAGAACCTTCAATGATGCTTCCAAGCATAGACATTGAATGTTTATGGTACAGCAAGGAGTTTTCTGCATGACTTTAAAAATTAAAATTCTTGTCACATATTTAAAGAGACTCTATCCATGAAATAGGATACCAGGGTACACTAATTCAAATTGGGGTGACTGGCTTTTTCCTCTCAAGAAAGAAATCACTTCGACTAGCCATACTCCGGATGTGATGCATATGCACCCACACAGCCCAAGTGAGCAGTATTTAGAGTGATAGCATGTTCACAAGGTTTCCGCACGTATTGATCTCTAGTTACCCCATGTACTTTGACCTCAAGTAAAACAACAGGTGTTTTTTACTGATCGGATACGGTCGATCCACATGTTATAAGTATGAACAGTACAGCATGATTTACTTAAGTGTTCAGAGTTTTGAAAGCGAATGATCTCATATAACCTTAACCTCTCTCAAAACAGTTCGTTTCTTCTTCACAATATGCGACTGTCATAAACCAAGTTTGGGCCAACTTGGTGCCAAACTAACTCAGTCCAAGTCAACTCAGGGTGTCAATTCGACTTCCTGTGCACTTTGACTTGAAGTTGTGGGAATTAAATTTCCCACCTTTGTTAATTTTACTTGTTACCTGTTTTTCACTTATAGGGGGCCTACTGATACTGTCTTATGACTAATAAACTTCAGGCTAGGGCTTTTCCACATCATACTTCTGGCCTCTAGAAAAACACCATTTACCCTTTACCCTTTTTTACTACATGCAACACTTAAAAGGTCAACCAAGTCTCTTTTTACAATTTCCCTATTTTTTCTGGCGGAAACTGAAGACGGCTCAGTTCCCTACAACAGTACAAAATATTACCCCAAGACGCCTGGGCACTCTAACTTCCATTTGTAACGACTTATCAGCTTATGACTGCTATTCGTAATGTATGTTGTATACTGCTACCTGCAGAAAATTCCATTGAAAACCCATGTGATTGAAAACAAAATATAGATCATTAAGGGACTTTTAATTTTTAATGAAAGAAAAAGCTAGGGCTTGCACGAAATATGCGTAGCTGGCACACATACTTCTAACATGTTACTCCGTGCTGGAATCCTCGCGGTGGCTTGGAGCACAGTTAGCCGGCTTCCATGAGATCTATCAGTGTTAGCTTGAGATATTGAAGTGTTGAAGCTAAATGTCGCATACACTTACACATGCACAAACACGCAAGCACATACAATTCAAACCATCACGAATGCAAAGGTTTTCCATTCATTGAAAAAAATTGACCTAAACCTTTCCTTTTTCACCTTTATGTAGCACATAATGTGAAATTTCAACGACTTATTGAGTACATAATCCCAATACACTCCCTGGCAAATGGTCTTTTTTCGGACTTACAGATTGTTTGTTAGCAACTGCATTTATCAAGGTGGAGTGAGTTTAGTTTATATAATTGCCAGAATGATCAGGCATCCTGGTACCCGCATCTTGATGGGCATTTCGCGCTAAGCTGACTTACTGAAACCTTAAAACTGGTCCATAACATCTCCGATAATGATAATTCAGGTCTGAATTCAACACAATACGTTAACAATTATCACTTAAGTTGAAAACGTAACGTTACATAACATAAGTTTGCTCAATTGTTTATAGCTACATGTTCGGTTTCTTATTGGGAAATATTTATGTCATTTAAGAGTATCCGTATAAGAGACATGTAGCAACACGTCCTGATATGGATTTTCCCGTCTTGTTGTCAGTTGTAAATAAGTGTTCAGCGTGCAAACAACAGTATACACATGTACAGCATTGCTTGGAGTGGACGAGAGATATTATCTCTCCTATATTTGTGAGGACTACCCAGTTACTCAGGGCGGGTTTGTATTGTGTGAATGCAATGTCATGAGGACGATATGCTGTCTCTAGTTTGTCACTAGTACGTGTGCACTGTTTTTATGAGTACCATTTTGAAATTTTTCGCGAGTCTTAATTAAAATGCCTGATGATACGAGTGCGATCAGTCATGAACGTCCATGATCCACTAGTAGCTCAGTCTGGGAAATGTGCATGTCGCCAAAGGATTATTTTGCCATCACCGATCTACAATAAAGATCTAGTCTAATCGTTTCAAGGACAGCATATTGTAATTTTCATCTTTGTCATCTTTCCCCTTGGTCTATTCAAATCTCTGACTCCACATTCAGTTGTGAGCTTGGTTGACAGCCTTCAACCCGCATTGCCTACGTACACTACAGAATGGAACCTGGTAGTGAACTCGGCTCTATTAAAACATTTGTTTTCCTGGACATAGAATCTACACATCTAGAATCATTGGACAGACCAAAGATGATGGAACTTTGTCTTGTTGCAGTACACCGTTCTGAGTTACTCGAATCCTTTCACAAACATAAAACAACCACACCCTTGAAGGAGATCCACCAACTAAGAATACCAACAGCGCGAGTTGTTGATAGTTTAACCTTGTGCATGGATCCTGGAAAAGCAGTCTCGCCAGTTTCATTCCAAATCACGGGGTTGGACAACTTGAACTTGTCCGAAAGTGGCAAACCACGCTTTGGGGAAACCGAAGCAAGGATCCTGAAATTATTTTTGGCGAGGCAGGAGGAACCGGTTTGTCTCTTAGCTCACAATGGTTTTAAGTTTGATTTCCCATTGATCAAAACGGAACTAGAAAACATTAATTCCAGTCTGTCGTCTACCATTGTATGCGGCGACACTCTATGTGCATTTCGTGAAACGGAGGATCAGGAGTGCGCAACCCCGCGAGTCATGACTGAAGGAGAAAACAGAATGCCGACACCCTCTCCGAATTTGCTTTTATCTGCAGGGAAAGATGGAAATAACAAACCTACAGCTGCAAGAAATCTTTTCCCGTCAGACAATGAAGTAGAGAAGAAAGATCTAGGTATGTCTATTAACGGAGACACCTCTAAAACCAACATGGATTCAAAAAAGGTATATCGGACAAGTCACCAGTGCTATAACCAAAATAATCACCGGTTTAGTTTGGTGTCAACAACGGACGCACTCTTTACCCTTGAGGAAGGGGTAAACAATTCTTATCCAAAGCGGGATGAGACTCCTTCAAATGCAAGTCTATCGTTCAGTTTGCCTGAAATTTATCGACGCAATTTTAAGGAATATCCCAAAGATTCGTCCCATCAAGCTACTAATGACGTCATGGCTCTTATAGCTGTTTTCATTCCTATAGCTAAATCTTTAATTGAATATTTTGATGTCAATTCGGTACCATTTCAAACGATTACTCCTTACTATGTGTCTCCTCTACGTAAAAGAGCTGCAAGTCCTGTCGCATGTAAGCAAATCCAACACGATGGAAGAAGTGGTGCGGGAAATGCCACAAAAACTGATGACAAACCACCATTCTCTCAATGGAAGAAAAGAAAAACTCAGTCATTCCATGAATTTGATTAATATTTTAATTGTCTCTCAGTTAACTTTTCTGTTTCAGTTAGTCCTTCTCACCGAAGTATCAGATGGAATGGTTGGTTGTGACAGTGCTTTTCTTTCACCAGGAACAGTGAAAACGCTGCTCAAAGTTATATAAATTTATTTGTTCCGTCCATCATGGAGACAACCGTGAGTCGTTTTCGTGGATAAGTTAGTTCCTAGCTCATACCTACCTGAGGTCCTGAGCAGACGATTTTCTGCAAATGCAGGACAATACGAAGTGGCAGAAAAATATAAATAACAAATACAAAGAAACGAAAAACAAGCAGGTTTGCAGGCTACCCTTCCACAAAGTGTTCCGAAGTTAAAACGGTTCAACTACGTCACTACATATACCAAGCTAATACGTAGTAATATTCTAACCGACACTATGATTTTATGTCACCATGGAAAATTCATTACCCATGCATGATAACGAGCTAGCTGAGAACTGCAACAGATACGTATATGTGAAATATTATTAAAAGGGTGAACACTGCAGCTGCGTTGAGTTAATGAGAGTGGAATGTAGCCCTACAGCTTGCGAGGAATAGGTACACGCGGAGGAATGTCATCGCAAGGAGTGTCACCATTACATTGCCTATGTAGCAGGTTGTTCGCGTATTTCTTGTTCAGTCCATAGAAATAAAAGTAAGGGAGAACGCTGACACAATGCATCATGCATGTTTAACCGGTGAAGCCACGAAAATTGCCAGGGCGCTTTCGTTGTACGGCAAAAGACCGGTTGGTTGGTGTGTCTCCGTACGTACAGTGTAAATTCTGCTGCAGAAGTTATAGCTTATTTTATCCGTTTTTTGAAAGATTAGGAGTAATTTTCTCTACAGAAGTAAGTCATGGTGCCTTAAGTAATTTGTTTTATACTTCTAACTTGAAAACTTGTAGTTTCTTTGTCAATACTTAGGGCAAAAGCAATGACGTGATATTTGTATTAAGGGGCAGGTGCTCTGTTGCCGTACAGCCTAGCCCAATCAATGGCTTCAGTCCAGATCGGCAGACGTCATTCTCCCTTTTATTTCTATGGTTCAGTCATATCACTTGTTGTACGTTAGAGAAAACACAGGTGAGCAGGCCAGGGAGTTTTAAACTCCCTGGGCAGACGGAGTCCGTAATCCTTTGGAGTGGATTATTTACGTTTGTGGCAAACAGAAAATATAAACATCTTTAAAAAATAATTTATGCATATAATGACAGGCAATTTAGAATTAGTTATAGCCTGTTAACTGGTTCATTTTACAAGGTTCTCATAGAAAGAAACTGTTTTGTAGCAAGTGGATAACTTCTTCACCCAAATTTCCATGCAACTTTCAAATGATGCAACATCCATAACACGTACCGTACTTGTAATTTGTTGTATCTGGGGGAGAAAAACTATTGCCGGAATCTGTTTGTGACTATGCATGTTAGTTAAAGGTATGTTTCAGGTTCTGTCTAAGGCATGTCGACACAAAGTAAACAAAATGTTCAAAGTTACGGTAGTCAACAAAAAGTACAAACTTGGTAGGCTAATGTTTTATCATTATATAAGGAGAGGCATTTTTTTTTTGTTTTACGGGCGACAGAAATGGTATGCTAGATCGGGTCATGTGTGCATTGCACTCAGTCTCATGGTCTGCCACAATACTATCCTGCCAAAAATAGGTTTTTCGTAGCAATGAGCGAAACAATAGCCTCCATCCGTTCTACAACTGGGCGTTTCATGTCATACTTACTTACATAATACATATTATTTAGAGACTGAAGTTCAGTTTGCTGTGCATAACTTGACATATAATAAAACTGGCACATGATCAGCTATTGACAGCGTTACGTGTACCCGGTACTTCCTACTGTTGGGAGTACACGGGAATCCCCGAATGGTTTTAGAACGATGCATTAGCTTTAGTTGCTATACTTTAGTCAAGTCCTTTGACATAGCCTTTTATAGTTTTCTTCAGTATGACCAGGGAACTATGACGGGGATTTGGTACGAGATGCCATGCTGGCATGGTATTGTCAAGAAAGACTTACAACCGGTACAATCAGTCCCTTCATGATCGAAGTGTTATCACTGGTGTTCCACACACTTTGCAAAGTGTAGGTAAAAACTGTTGCAAACAATATGCAACCTTGCACAATTTAAATGGCCTAAGTTTGTGCTCATATATACGGCTCAAATTAATTAGGATATGATGAGTATATGTGTTTTATTAGCTCACGTAAATACTGACTTTGTGCAATTCACAGTATCGTATGTCAATTTATTATCTTCGCTAATTTTTAATTTTATCGATTTTTTTCAATCAATCATTTACGTTTTTGCATTCTTATTTTACTATTTTCCTGAATTTTATTTTATTTCTTTTATTAGTTTTTGGTGGAAGGGGGAAGGGGTGGCTGGTTGATGGTATGGTGGAAACCGGTATAATAGCCGGTATGGGTGCAATAATTGGTATAGCATACAAGCTAAGCAGGGACAACTTCAGTATATATATATATATATATATATATATATATATATATGTATGTATATATATACATATATATATGTATACATACATACATACATACATACATACATACATACATACATACATACATACATACATACATACATACATACATACATACACATACAACATACATACATACATACATACATACATACATACATACATACATACCATACATACATACATACATACATACATAGCCTGTATATATAACCTATATATATAGCCTATATATATAGCCTATATTTATATACATATATATATATAATATGTGACTAAGAATAAATGATATATTGTATGTGTTCCTATACTTAGAATGAAAGATATTTTACACCACTTGCAATACCAGCACCATTTATGGAATTGTTTCTTTTAATACTATTTAATAAATAATTTATATGAAATCCAACATTAAGTCTCGGAATTTGTTCCTTTATACTGCTTTCTTCAGTAAGGAAGTGTTTCCACCATTGGAGGGGGAGGGGGCTGTTGACTAAAGTCCTTCCAGTCAAATTGTGGTGGGGGGAACTATGCTTCTGCCCCCTCAATTCAAGGACGAAAACCCCGTATTTGTTCCCTCTGTAAAATATGTCACAAAATTTGCAGTAATTTTCCTTAAATTTGCCCAATAGGCCTGTATTGCCAAAAGGTAGGCGGACACCCCACCCTTTACACCCCCACGGTGACAGTGGTCCGAAACAACGTTCTGCCCCCCCCCCCCAGTCGAGAACAGCTTTCTACGCCCATGGTCTCCGTTATCGGTTCTCAATGCATTGTCTTAGCCTTACTATAGACATTTAATTCATACAGTACATAAATAGTACGGCGCCTACGAAGTAAGCTGGCCGGTTTTCATGCATATGTACCCTTAAAAATGGTCACTTGAAGGAAAGCAAAAAGAAAGCTGCTCATCAGATATGACTCCAGTATTCTAAAGCTATTCCCACTGGGACAACAGTTTTATTTTATTTTAACCACAAGGCTCTTTTCAAATGTTTCGGAAACAGTTTGTGCGAGCTATTTTGGGATCTGCATATAGGCTTTTTTATTGTTCATGTTGACAATTATCCCGGAAGCGAGCTAAGCTATATTGTAACAAATTTTTGCGCCCTCCTCGAAATCTTTCTTGGGACTGCGAGGGTAAATAAAAGGTCACTCCGTGTATTTTGTAAACTTAGTACCAACCCCTGTTGGGAAGCAATAACCTAAGAAAAGCTCCACCATACCTTAGTGCGTATATAGCCTGTAGACAAGATTGGGCTAAACCTAGCTCATAGATCACGAAGATGACCCTTCTCAATGAAATATATTACAGATGATGGCCGCTGTTTGGGCATTCTGTAATCTGGGCCTAAAAATACACTATTAAATCATGTTATTATACATACTATATAAAAACCTAAAAAGGACGCCGACTGGGGGAGGGAGACAGACCCCCTGATTATATGGATGCTCCTCCACTGCCCTCAGCCCCACCCCTGCTTCCCACGCTGAATCTCACGCTGAAGTTTAGTCACCAATTCTTTATAGAGCTATGGGGATATATACCTCTTTATGTTTGGACAAAGCAACATCATATTTGAAACGAGTGGTTTATCAGGCAAATGTCACATGACCACGCATTTACTATACATCTGTTCAAATTTAATACACTGTAGCACTGGGATTACAGAACTACATTGGGTTTGGGCAGGGCATAGGCGTAGGGAGAAGGGTTGGGAGCTAGGGGTTGGAGGCTCAATCTGGGGCCTAAGTCCTCCAGTTAAAAATAAAGGGGCAAAGTATGCCACCTCCCCACTGTTCAAGAACAGGGGAAGAAAACCCGCTGTTTGTTCCCCTCTGTAAAAATGTTAAAAAATGAGTAATATTCCATTCAACTTGCTCAATATTCGTATTAAATTTCGGATAAGGACCCTCAAATATTAAAAAAGTTTCCAAAAAAGGAGGGAGACACAGCCTTTCCAGGACGTCGGTAAGAAAGAACATTCAGTCCCCTAGTTGAGAAGAGCTTCCAACGCCAAGGTGGAGTACGCCAAGCTGTTTCCTCGTCATCCAAATGTTTATTTCTTTAGTAGTCCTTTAAAAAGTATTAATGTCCGAAAGAATTCGGTTTTGTTTCGTGTACTTTCTGTGCTACTTAGGAAGGTGTTATATTTACGGGTGATTGGTAGCACCTTCCTATAGGGTAATGGGCGGAGAAAGAAGATGAGTTTGCCAACAACAAACAAAATACACGAGAGCGACGCGCGATTCGCCCCCACAACGACCTAAATCGTCCCCAGAGAGACGTTGAGAAGCCGGGCGAAAATACCAATTGCTGCAAAAGTAGCTCTTCTGCCGTCCTAAATAATTGTGAACCCCCACCCACCCTCTGTAGATCCCATAATAGATAATAAACTTTCACTTTCACCAGCAGGGACCGATTTAGGATTTCAAAAAAGGGGAGGGGCTAACTCTATATGGGCAAAGTTCTCACCTACGAGCGCCAAATGTACATACCCTCGATAGGGGGAAGGCGGGGTGGGGATGGGGGAGGGGACTTGAAATTAAGATACTTAAAAGACCCTGTTCTGCACTAACAGTGTTAATACTAGTGTTAATATTTATTTACTTATTAATTGAGCCATAATTTAAATCAATTTTGAAGAATATTTTCAATTTAGACCTTTATTATCACTGTAAAGGGTAGAAATTGTAGATTTGATATGACGTCATTTTGGCTCAGTAATATGCAAATCTAGATAAGTGACGTCATTTCTTTTGTATTTCTGTCTTTTTAATCGTCATTATTTTCTTAATATTTTTCTTTATTTATTCGGTGATGTTGGTTAGGTAATGAGTTATTGCCTTCAACATCGTATTTCTCACATTATTTCTTCTTCACTGGTAGGCCTACCAGATTCGAGTAAATTGAATATTGAATTTTGCCAGAGATAATATTGCACATCCAAAATGTTAGCTAGTCTGTGCAGAGACTTTATAATCCAATCTGTCTTCTAAACGACACAGTTGTTGTTTGCTATTGACATATATATTCACTGCAAGTTGTCTCTTCAGACGCAACGCATTCACGAATAAAGAGAGGTCACCTATTCATCGAGTCTGCACATACTATACATAAAGTACACAATATATGTACTTTAAAACTGGTCCTTGGTGAATGATGGCAGCATGCTCAAATGAGCACAACAAAATTCTAATTTTGGACGATGAAGACCACTGATGGTGTCTGTTTTGTAGAAAAAAAATACTACCACAGTTTTGGTGGTGGTGGTGGTGGCGGGGGGGGGGGGTGTGGGGGTGTGTGTTGTTGTTGTTTAGGAGGTAAGATTTTTTGATTTTGCTACTTTTGGGAGCAAATTTTGCAAATGCTAGGCATGATTTGAGGATATGGTGCAATTCTGGATAAACTGAACCAGCTATAGACTTATCCATTTCACCATGTAAAAATGAAGTATAGCTAACTCAAAGTGGTTTCTGAAGTGGGTATGGTGAATGCAACTTCCTATTAGAATTTTTTGGAATGATTGGGACATGTTTCAACAGTTTTGCCAAAATTGGAATATAAACAACTTTGGGGGTAATACTAGGAAAAGAACCTCCATATCCCCCAAATATCGGTGCCATTTGACAGATTTTTGTCTTCCATTTTTAGTGCAAAAATCATGTGGATGGATCAAGGGATCACTGAATAATAAATTTTTGAATTTTGCGTCCTTCTTAGTTAGTTATGTTTAAAGCATTGTCAGAGCAAACAAGAGATTTGCAATTGAGTGCTAATTTTTCAAAGCAATTTTGCGGCGAATGCCTATTGTCTTTAAGTTCCGCATTAGGAGTGTCCGTTTATGTTTTGCCTAATTTTTTGATATTTTTGTATTTGGTAAAGAAATGACATCTCTGCCCTGTTAATTTCTAACGCAAAGGGTTTACATAAGTCAAATCATCGTCTTTGTGAAATGGAGTCAAGGTATGATATGTAGTATATAGTTAACACTAGGAATCTGAGGTTATGTAACCATCACGTGACACTGTTTTCCTATTAGTATTTGCTGTGATGAATCTTTGCCACGATACAGTTCGACCAGCTGTCATATTCAAGGATGATTACAGGGACTTGCCCTCCCAACAGGGTGGCATGGAAAACTCGAACCCACAACATTTGGGAAAAGAACGTAATATTTGATGATTGTTTTGAACGCATGAGACAATATTGCCACCAGTAACCACAGAAAATATTGTTTTCGGCGAGCAGGCTTCAAGGGAGCCTTTAACGAAGTATGGCAACTATGCAAACGCTAACATATAAATACATACATGTGTTTATTTTAATTTAGAGGGAAAATGCAGTCACCCAAAGTTGAATTAGTACACCGTGGTATCCTAATTCAGGAATGGCTTCTTCAATCATGTGACAATACTTTTGTTACTAAATTGTTAAATTCATGCAGAATAACTATTGAATATTAAAGGTAATTCCTTGGTTTACGTTTAATATTCAATAGTTTTATTCTGAAGCATAACGACGGATACCTGTAAAGGAAATAAGAGGAAATTTGTACGGTTTTGTTGATGTTGAAAACAAACTTGGTGCGACATCTTATTCCCTTAAAGTACATCTAAAAACCTATGCTTATTATCTAAATCATCAAATGTATAACTCAAATCTTCGCCACACATTTCACCTATGCGCCTACCATCATAAATGATCTTTACTTATTGGGAGACAATTATCATTTAGAGAACCAGCTGCGGAAGGATGAAAGGTGGAGAGCGGGAGAGGGGAGTTGAGAAATAAAGGACAAAAAAGCCTCAGCATTAGCGGATCACTGACACTTACCCCAGTACATCTTTTCTTACCGGGTCCCTCTTACAAAATTGACAAGTCCTCGCTTCAGACTGATTTACTTCCTTTGTAGTCAGAGCTACAACCGGGTCCAGCTATATAAGCCGATTCCAAGCCAATTCCGATTCCTGTGGCTACCATTCAGCGCCACTTCTAAGTCCAGTACCCTCCGATTCCAAGCCAATTCCGATTCCTGTGGCTACCATTTAGGGCCACTTCTAAGTCCAGTACCCTCCGATTCCGAGCCAATTCCGATTCCTGTGGCTACCATTCAGGGCCACTTCTAAGTCCAGTACCCTCCGATTCCGAGCCAATTCCGATTCCAGTGTTCCCAATTGCAGGCCAATATCGAGTCCGGCCGTTTGGCAATTTAGCATAGCATGCAGATACTTTTAATACCATTTTCACGTAAATTGGATCGAAAGGGTCATTTCAGGGGTTAATTTCATACAGTCTTCCCAATTCTATAATTTAGTTGACTGTGAGGAACCATTCAATTTTTAGGACTCGGCTAGAACAGGCCCCCAGTCCAAGTTCAGCTGCAGCCCATTCCAGGCAAATTCCGACTCGGGGGCCTCCCATTCCGGGCCAATTCCGAGTCCAGTAAAAAGGGACTCGAGTCCGAAATTGAGTCTGTGTCCTGACTCGGAAATTACAGCCTTGCTTGTAGTCCTCCACGTGGTCGGTATGCGCTATCCTTTTTCCTATTAGAAACATTGCAAAAAATGTCATCCCGCAGCTCCCCGTCCCCCACCCCAAAAAAGGCTGAAAAGGAAGAGGGCGAAATGTCGACTTTAGCCTGCTTAATCCAAATTTCGACTTAAAAATTCATGGACAATAAACAAAAAGTAACAATGGGGCAAACAAAGTATGAACAAAAATTTCAAAGTAGAAATTAAAATTTAAAATAGGAAAAAGTCGAAATTTCCGAGTCGATTTATGCCTCTTTTTGCTATGACTTTTTTTTTATCCATGAACTCTTTTGGCACATGATTATTGTGGCTGTGCTTTGTATGGGACACCGTATGACTGATCAGGTTTGGAAGGACTATAACATGTTTTAGCTTGGATGATGGTCACTTGCATGCAACTGTCATAAATACCTCTAAATGATTCATAGCTATGTCAAAACAGGGGAATGAACTGCTTATACCTCCTCCCCACCTTGTGGCTACCGACCAAACTGTTTGGTGGACGATGGGAAAGAGGACGGAGAGATATATACCCCGGCAACTGCGTTTGTGCATACAGTGGGCTACAGTATGCACTGAGCTGCTACAATAACTTCTAAAATAACTTCATTTACTAATTTCTACAACTAGAGAACTATAAATATTGAGAGAGTATAAAGAAATGTTTATATTCTTATGACGGTATTTCATCCATGGAACGAGTCAACGGACCACGATGTCTAATGGTTCTTCGACAGCCACAAGAGCGGATCCAGAAATTTCTGTAAGTGGGGGCGGACGAAGTGCACCGAAGGTGCACCACGAGCGCGAAGCGCGAGTATAATCGCGTGGGGTCCAGGGGCCCGCGTTAGGGCCCCTGTCGGGGTCCAGGGTGGAGCCCCCGGAAGCTCTCGCAATATAAGACAATTTGAACAAAGAAAATTAGTTTAAAATGCCCCAAGAGTCGAGAAGAAATGAGCAGCAATCCCTTCAGTTTTACCCTTTAATGATCCGGGCGGCTCTTTGCAAGGCAGTGAGAGTGCTTTCCAGTCAATGGACAGAGTTTTACGATAATGAACAACCCAACTAAAGAGGAGTATGTTACTCGAATTTATACAAAAGTTATTTACAAAATCATATGAAAAATGCCAGTGTAGTGCAAAAATGAAAAGTACAACTAATTTGACAAAGGAGATCAATTTTGTCAAAATAAAGCCTTCAAAAGGTTATAAAATTTGTATTAACACCCCTAAAGCGAGCTCCGACTTACGACTTTTGAGATAATAATTCAAGGACTATCAGTAAATTCTTTGAACGTGCTCTGTAGAATCAATCTCTCATGGAGACAGGTTGGCATATTTTTGGATCTAACTTAAGTAATTTACCTTAAAGACCCCCCTTTCGCCTCAAGTCAGCCAGCTAGGCCTATCTGCAGCTCTTGTCAGTCAGGCCCGTATCCCAGAATTCTGATAGGGGGCACCGCACCGTATACGGGGAACTAAAGAAGATTATACGTTTGTAGTCAGTGGTGACGCCATATGATAATGGTTTGCGGAAACCACAGGGGGTCATACCTTGAGCCTACCAAAGATAGCTTAAAGTGAGCACATGCGCGCGAAGCGCGCGAAAATTTCTCTCCTCTGGTGGAAATTTTGCCTACTTTTGCAATGCAGAGAAGTGGAAGGTCGCCACCAGTGAAGGGAATACGGCTATGATCATGATTACGATGATAGTTCTTCAGCTCCGCAAGAGCAAGTGATCACTTGAGTACTTTGCGAACATAGAGGGAACCAAAACAGGTACTGTCATAACTGTCATATGGCAGGCTTGGTGTGGTCCAGCATAATTTTGGATACGATCTGAAGTGAAATTCCCCGAATGTCCGAGAAATTAACAAAATGGGAAGACTAGTATGGAGCTTCAGCAGGAATTTGAAAGGCAGAACACACCAAGCTCTTCACAGTTCACAACTGAGATGGTCGTTATTGTATTTCACTTTGAACGAAATTTTGCATGAAGAGAAAGAGTAAATTTTTGAGTGAATTTATGGTACTAGTCAATTTAGTTTCAAGCCATATACCCATCTCGATACGAATGTTATTCAAGGTATTAGAATGCCACATGAAATCCCCTTGATGTCCGACATCTAACTACGAGCCTTCACCTAGAGTTGGCTAGAATAATTCACTGAAATTGTGGGGCTTATGATGTTCATTGGTGATACAACTTCGATTGTGATAAATGAACGCGAAGCGCCAAAATCTTGCAGAAAAATGATTTACAAAGGTAATACCTGCATGCAGACTCAACAAGGGGTGGTAAAAGGATATGCCAAACGGGTTCTGCAACCCAAAGCCCCGGCCAGAAGCAACGGAATGCCCAAAGGAATGATCGATGGGGAACTCAAAATTTGGGAAGCGCGAAGCGCGCCGAAAAATGTGGGTTTTGTTGAAGAAAAATTGAAATAATTGGTTCTTACTGAGAAATTTTAGAACATTTGGGTTTCTATAGAAGAATCCGCTCCCTTTCTTATAATCCCAAGACAGTTCCAATTTCCCCAACTTAGGTACTCCTAGCCACTCCAAAAACTGTCATGAACCCTTCCTCTTGAGGAGACACAAACCTAGTTTTATTGCTCAAGACTATGTCCTGATGGGCATATAAGGCCAAATGTAATCAGAACACTCTCTGTGCATGCTGGGTAATGTGAGCTGCTCTGCATCTCTTGCCTTTGATGTCAATCAAAGAGCGCGTTCACCAACTGAGAATTTTGCTTTCTCAGAACCAGAAATGTTAGGGTGATGGGTGTCTGTGTGTAAGAGCAAAATCAAGACCCTGGGCGACTGGTCACGGGGAATTTCCCTTTCCACGACCCCTGGACTCAGCTTCGAGGCTTTGTGAGTTTCTTACATGTATGATAGCATGTTTACCATGACTGTGAGTCTTATTTAAGAATCTTCAAAATTGTAAAAAACTTGGGCCTCACTACACCCTATATGCCGGAAATGTACCACAAAATGTGTGAGTTAGATCTGATTTTGTAGTATTTTTTTTATTTTTTTTGCATTACATTTTTTTAATTTTTTTGAGCGCAAGAAAAGTTTGGCCCAAAATGCCTCCCAGATCGCTGGAAATGGCACTTCCCAGGAGTATTTACTGCATAAATAGGGGAAACACTAGCAATATTGTAAAAATAAACATTAAAGAATACCAAAAATATGCTTAAGGTGGGCTGCTTCCTTCACCCTCTGGCCACGCGCCTGGCTCCACGCACAACGTAGACTTTGCACTTGCACTTAGTAGACTTACGCCCGTATCCGAACGGTACACAAATCAGCTGTCTGCATTTGTTGGCGTCATTGACCTATATGTAGGACACATATAGATCAGTGATTATTAAGATCAGTCTTACACACACATACGCACACACAAACATTTAGCACTATTTACTGTTTCTTTTCTGACCTATATACATATATATATATATATTTATTTATATAGTCCACATACAGGTCAGTCCTACATATAGAACAGTTTCAGTTTCAGTTTCAGTTTATTCTCTATATCGCCATAAGAGGCACAAGAGACTAACAAAGTTTTGACATGAACAAATACTTAACATATGGCAAAAAAAAAAAAAAAAATCAAAGTACAAAAAGAACGGATTGAAAGGAAAGCAGATAATAATGTAAACAACACAGACTGGCATTACCTATCACAAAAACTGGCACCAGCCACTAATGGTAACTCAACTTCATTTAAAGGCCAAAACATCAATTTGAAAATGTATCCATCATAATCTTACAAAATTTAGCCAAATTTGAAATATTCTTTCTATTTTTACCTTGAAAAAGCTCTTCCATCTTAATAGTAGATGGTCTTCTCTTAAAATAAGGTTTAAGTAATAATTTTTTTCCTCAATAAAAGGACGACACTGAAAAGCATAATGGAATTCATCCCCCAGGCTCCCTCCCCCACAAAATTCACATGCCCTGTCATGATAAACCACCCCTTCGAGTTTACCAGGAATCACCGGTAGCTTACCATTACCACATCTAAATTTACTGAAAATGGTACGACTAAAGTGATCAAGGGTTTTAAGCAGGGTTTAAATTTCAGCTTAGTTTTAAATCTCCTATAATTTTTACACTGTTAATGTGTGTTTACCACAGCAATCCAATCCTGTTCGTACATGTCACTCAGACGCTGGTTTAATGTTGTCCGGAGCCAACTACTCGAAATTTCGCCACTAGTATTCCAAACAAACGACATTCCCGATTTATCCAATATATTCTTCACCTTAATAATTCACGGCGAACTATATACATCAGTATCATGTATAATTCTTAAAAACTCATAAATTAAATGTGCCAGTTTATGACCTCTACCAGCTGCTATCACACACCAAAATGAGACCATCCTCAATTCAACAGTCTTCATAATTTTGTGTCGTCCTAGCTCCCCATAAACCATGCAATAAGGTGCATACTTACTTAACATCGGAATACTCTTACAAAATTTAGTATGAAGGTCTTCAATTTGATTAGTATTCTGGAAACCCCATATTTCACATCCATACAAAAGAACCGGAAGAACAAGTTGATCAAACAGGTAGGAGACTAAGATTGTAAGATTTATTCAGCATACTAAATAGAGCCCGTCTCGCCTGATTCACTTGTGCATTCACAGTTTTTAGAAAATTTATTATTGTAGTTAAAGGTGACCCCTAGGTAAGTACAGTCATCAACAATTTCTATGTTGGTATCCCCAAATTTGAACTTAGGTTTTTTCCTTATTTTGCCCTTTAAAAAATCACTTCTTTAGTTTTATTAGCATTTACCTTCATATGCCAAACATTACAATAGCCATTTACACCATTTAATGCATCCTGGAGTTCATTTTCAGTTTCAGCCAATACAATAGTGTCTTCTACGTATAACAAAGTAAACAATTTAATAAAAACTTCTACTTCGTCATTACTAAAACCTCCTTCATTGAAGAAGACAGATTATGCAAATCTTTGTAGTAAAGACCAATAAAATGCTCGAAGTCGTTTAAAAGTATGGTAAATAGTACCGGGGACAAATTTTCACCCTGTCTTACTCCTATGTTACACTGAAATATTCGGATTTTATTCCATCCTTGATGACAGCTGATTTTGCGTTTGCATAAAAAGTATTGATCACCTTTAAGCACATTTCCACTAATATTACAACCTATAAGTTTAGACCACAAACTAGTTCTATCCACCAACTCAAATGCTTTTTCATAATCGATAAAAGCACAGTAAATTCTCCTTTTCTTACTAAGATAAAAGTCTACAATAGAAGTGTGAATGTATGATCCAGTGTATGCTCTTACCTTCTGCAGGGCTCACTTTCTGTTCTGTGACGTCATATGCATAGGTATATTATCATAAGCGTCGTTATGTATCTGTGGGATTTTTATTACCACTGGTTTCGTAACTTCAACGCAGTGGCGTAGGAACCGGGGGCCAAAGGGGCCATGGCCCACAATATGATTTGTGGGGGGCAAATGTCATTTTGGCCCCCCAATATTGCGACAGTTTACAGTTTTTTTTACCCGTTTTTGCTCGCAAGAGGACAATTTCTCTAATAAGAACGCAAAATTTTCGGCGCGCTACGCGCGCCGAAGAGCTACTCTACTTTCTTCAATAGTTCCATTTTACATCGCTAGATAGGGCAAGTCCTTTCCACCTTACCAAGTAACATGTAGGAAAAGCACACAGTTTACGTAGAGGTCGCAAATTTCATCCCATATCGCAAAGCCTAGTAACTGTTCCTTTGTGTGTGTCAAAGGGTACTGTCAGTTGGTGAGGGACTCACGGAGCAATATTTGGCTATTTCATCGCATAGGTGAGGTAGTTTCGATACTTTGCATATTATCTCCCATACGGTACGGTCTAGAACCCCCTACAGATTTTCATTCTTTTTTGTTCTTAATGTTTACATACGTTTTTTGTGAAAACCTACCAAACATTTTCGCGCTTCGTGCGCTTTGCAATTTTTACAGCTTAGATTCCGGGGGAAACATTTAATCAACGCGGAACTATGCTTCTCTAGTATAGGCTATACAAATTTTATGGAATATATGCCCCGAATGAAATGGTCTAGTACACAGGTTTTCTTCAATCCCACTTATATCCGACGGCATTGGGGCTGTCGGTGCTTCGGTTCGGTGGCCCCCGTCGGGCAAATCTTGGCGCCACCAACTTAATAATAGCAGACTCTGGCTGTGGAAAATCTCCATTCCAATCAATCCACCGAAATCCATGGGGCTAACTCCACTCTGAATAATTTTGAATAAAGTCGGATAAATTGTGACAACAAACTAAATTTGTTTTAGAACAAATTCAAATCAACCTTTAAAAATTTTTCACAACAATTGCACATCTTGAAGGCTGCTATCAAGCCTGACAAGTGCCATTTCCGGCGATCTGGGATGTATTAAAATCTCTAATTTCTCGGTTTGCTCCGTACAAACCTATGGTGGTGCTCCGCTTAGATAATAAATGGGATTCAAACTTGCAATCCTCGGACACCAAGTCAGGCCAGCTCAGCTAATCCGTCCTTACAGAAATGTGTTTTAGAATAAAATCAAATCAAGCTTTACATGTGTTCACAAAAAATTCACATCTTGATGGCTGCTATCAAGCCTGGCAAGTGCCATTTCCGACGATCTGGGATGTATTCGATCTCAAATTTTCTTGGTACTCTCCGCGCCAACCTATGAAGGCGCTCCGCTAAGATAGTAAACGGGAGTAACCCCCGAAAAAATAAATCCAGTCCTCCAGAGCCTCCCAAACAAAAAAATCCTAGATACACCAAGGCTGCATGGTGTTGATGTTGTAGTTGTTTCCTTTTTCTTTCAATATTTTTATTTTGCTTAAATTAAAATCGGAAAAATTATAATGAGCAAATATGATGTTCTGGTGTGGGAAGGGGTATCAAGGTCAAGAAATCGCATCTGGTCTGCCCCCCCCCCCATGTCAAACATCTTCCTACGCCGCTGCAACGATGAGGGGCGGAAAGCCTGGAAAGATCGAACCCCAGACAATGGGTGAAGGGATCGAACCCCAGACAATCGAGGAATACATGGTGGCAGACAGAAAGGGTAGTCACTTGTACCAAGTGTGAATCCCTGTGTATAGAAGTTATCATTATATTTTAAATGGGTTTATCACCATCGATCGATGTAGTTTGGACAATCACACACATTAAAAAGAAATATGTATATAAAGCGTACACGATGGATCCCCCTCCCCCATTTAATCGTTAGTCATCACACCAAACTAACGATCAAAGACTTAGTATACACATTAGCATACACGTTACCTCTTAGTTCGTGGTACACGGTACACGGTTTCATTTAATACGAAACAAGGTTTCAAAAATAAATCAAATCAATAACTTCACACAAAAGAAGTCTGTCTGGGTCACATACACAAAAGGTTTACAGTAGTTGTCATGGTAACACATCTAGTTAATGTCAAAACTTTTAATTCAGGCCTTGATGGGCAGTTGTTTTACGACGCTATAAGCTACCACAAATGTGGGAGAAGCTTATTATGGCTTATGAATGGCAACTAAAACATAATAGGAGAATATGAACGGCATGAATTACGCTAAAGTTGTTTATGACATAACTGAAATTACAGCATCGGTGACTACTTCCTGCATTGTTTTGACAAAACTTGTGATAAGTGTTTTGGTAAAGAAGCCGAGACTATATTTCCAGTGGGTGATACGTCTTGTGGGTAGGAACTTGCCAAAATATGCATTAGTACATGATGGGTAATCAAGTAACGAGAAAAGTCTATTCGATGAATTAAAAGAAAGTTTACGAAGAAATTGTAGCTACAGTGTTAACTGTTCGTTGGGCCGTTCACAGGATTTTGCACAGGCGTAGGAAAAAGGGGGACAACGGGGGCGATCTCCTCCTTGAGAATACGGACGGGGAAACATCCGAGCCGTTTCGCCCTCTCACGTATATGTGCCGTACTCTACATCGTATTGAATGCAACATGGAACATGATGTTGTTCAATGTAGCCAATTCATATTTTGTCCCTGTACATTCCATATACATAACATATATATATATATATATTTATATATATATATATATATAATATATATATATATATATATATATATATATATATATATTTAATACTTATTTTCGTTGTCTTTGCCATTGTCATTGTCTTCCCCCCTTTCCTTTTTGGTCACTAGCTTTGATAGCAGTTTCCCTGTTTTCTAGTGTCCTTCATATGTTTTTAAATCTACAATTCTTGTTGTTTAACTTTTGAAAATTTTTGTAAAACATATGAGAAATAAATTTGAATTGAAATTGAATTGAATTGAATGCATGGAGAAGGTAAGGTTACTTTTATGTCTGATGAAACATATGATTGAAGAGTATATATGGGGCTCATAATTTTCTTGCGAAATTCCTTTGCCGACGTATGTTCTTGTTGTATTTTTTGTTGTTGGTGTCATGATACTAGAACATCTTACGGCACGTCACTAAAATTTACAACTACGGCACCATCCATAAGGGGTTCATGGACAATAACCGGCCCGCAGGCCGTGTGGAGTCGACAATTGGAAACCACTGATTTGGCCCGCGACTCCGCGAGACATTTCGATATTGCAAAATTCATTAAATAATCATCTTATAACAATTTCTATTTTATCCTTTAATCAGGTGTGGCACAAGAGGGAGACAGGGGATGTTGTGCCCCCGTCGGAAAAGTTTCCAATTTCTTCTGGAGCCATAGTCAAGATAGTTGCTACGATAGAGAGTGAAACCCCAGTCCGTGATCAGTCGACCGACGCTTTACCTTTTGTTGCTCTCGGCAAAGAATGTAAAGCCTTCAATATGGACACAAAAGATTTCGGGCGCTTTTGCGAGCCGTAAAGATGCTTTGCTTATCCTTTGTAATTTGCTTTCAAGTAGTAAATAGATAACTGGCCTTCCACCTTACCTAGTAAGCTACAGACACTTCTTCTCAGGGGCGTAGATTTCTTTTCAACTTTGGGGTGGGGTGGGGTGAACTATCGCAAATGTGGAAAATGTGCACGCGAAGCGCGAGCCCATGACGTGTGGGGTCCAGGGGCTCGCCTTTGCAGTGGCGGATCCAGGGGGGGGGTCGCCGGCGTCCGGACCCCCCCTCAGATTTTCCAATGTGCCCTTTTTCAAAAAATGTTTTTTTTTTTTTTCACACTAGCAAAAAAAAAAAAAAAAAAAAAAAAAAAAAAAACCAGAGTTTCACAGGTAATGACAGTGTTGTCCAATTCCGAGGAGATTTTGGTTACCCCCATCCAGTATCGATCAATCCACTAAAAGTCTAGCCATGTATCGCAGAAACTTTCGGCAATATATTTGACTACGGTAACCTATATTGGCCGCCACGAAACCCGAACAGTGTAATCGTTTTACAGAGAATGTGACTACGGTATGTCTGCGTGACAATCAGGCATTCTAATCACTTTTCGCTTGGAACCACGTGTGGCGTGCTTGGGCATTCAGAGTAGCACAAAACACGCAGATATTACGTCATACTCACTAGCGATATGCAACGTATTACTATTGGGTTTTAATATTGATTCCAAAAGGTCACTGCTAGTCTTTTGGTCTTACAAAATAATGATCTGTTCACACTCCATAAACGCTACATCTACGAAACCTTCCCTCCACCCTCTAGTATCCATCCTCTCGTGAACAAGAGAGAGTAGGTAAATATGTTTCGCTATGATATTTATAGTCTGGAATTACTCTCCTTTTATAGTGTTGCCCTAGTGATGGGAATAAAAAGCCAGTCTTAGGTAAAGTCCACAGCCAAGAGTTGACTAGAAGTCACAATAGACAAATCGGTGTTTGTTTCATTTTAAAATTACTATATAAAATCACCACCAGGTCAAATAACGCAGTGTCAGTCGGTTCAATTTTTTGACGTCTTTGGACCGATGACCGGTCTGCTGTCGCAAATGAAAAGCAAACATTTGACTTTAGTCATCTGTTCTGACAGAGTGTTTTTGACAGTCGCGATGCAACTATATAGGGAACACAACATACAGTATTTTAACCTCCTCCCCCAGTCGAGATAGCGGTAGTGCCAGGTGGGGGATGGGTTCATGCCGCACGTCGGGGAAGGCTGGCTCCCTATCGGAGAAGTTTTACAGTTTCGTAGGGGAGTCTTAGTCGAAAGTACGCAGTCCCTGACGACAACTAATCGACGGTTTACCTGTTTTTTGCTCTCAAGAGGATAATTTCTGTAATAAGAACCCAAAATTTTCGGCGCGCTACGCGCGCTGTAGAGTCACTCTAGTTTTTCAATAGTTCCATTCCACATAGCAGGATAGCACAATTCCTACCCACCTTAACAGATAACATATGGGCAGAATACATAGTTTATGTAAAGGTCGTAACTTTCATCCCATATCGCAAAGTCTAGCTGGTGTTCTCTTGTGTGTGTCATGCGGTACAGTCAGTTGGTGAGCGACTTACGGAGCAAAGTTTGGCTATTTCATCATATGGTCCAGGTGGTTTCGATACAATGTATGTTACACCCGATACGGTCTACAAACCCTACAGTTCTTTTTTCGTTTCGTCATGCATATGTTTTATGTGTAAGCCTATCAAAAAATTTCGCCCGCTTCGCGCGCTTTTCAATTTCACGATCCAGATTCAAAGAACACTAACAGTGCGCAACTCGGATCATGAAGTATTAAGTGATATAATGCAAAATATGCCTGCAATTGCATGGGATAATGAGGCTCCCACATTTGCCCTTCTCATCATACCCTCGAAATAGGGAATGTCGGAACTTGGGGTAGCTGACATGGTCCGGCCCCCTGTTGGAAAAAATTCTGCCGCCACCCATGGTCAGTTTACTTATTTTGGCTTTCATAAGTGTAATTTCTGGGATAAAACCCAAAATTTTCGGTACGCTTTGTCCACTCTTCCTCAGTTCAGTTATACTTATAGCTAAATATAGTACAAACCCTTTCCACCTTTTCGAGTTAATAAGTAGAATACATGGATTTATGTAAATGTCGGGAATTGGATCTCATTTCGCTAAACCTGGTTAACGTTCACTTGTGTCTGTCGTACGGTACGTCTAGTGACTCGAGGAGGGAAGTACAATAAAGTTATGCCCGATAGGGCCCAACTGTCCGCTCAATTGTTCTATATAAGCTTTAAATTAGTACAAATTCTTATAAGTGTAGGCTTACCCCAAAAAATTTCGCGCGCTTCGCGCGCTTTGCAATTTCACCGTTTAGATTCCAGGTTTTGATTCCAGTTTTTGCATGTCTCTTGGTTTGTCCTTTCTTTGTCAATATGCGGTAAGTTGTGTAATCGCTGACGTTTATGGGAACCAAAATTTAAAAAAAAAATGAATGTGCCCTTTTTATGTTGGACCCCCCCTCAGAAAAGACCCTAGATCCGCCCCTGCTTTGGGTCCCTGGTGGGGTTCAGGGACGAAGCCCCCGGAAGCTCCTGGGTTTTAATGTCTCAGAAGTGCCAGGAAGACTTAAGAGGTTAATTTTAGTGGTAACGTTCTTTGGTACGCTACTGGTATATTCATACATTTAGAACATGCTATTTTGAGCACAAAACTCGTCGATAAGCTGCACTGGATTGAAATTGTACAAGAGCAGCAATGTCCTGTTAAGCTTAAAAGGGCAGGGATCAACATATAGGGTCATTCCATATAGCTGGATTTTGAATTTGGAGATCATTACAAGACCTGCAAGTTAGCTTGAGATCAGTGGCGTCGCCAGGTTTTTTGTGATTGGGGACACCATAGAAGGTGTCGTAATAATACCTCAGTTCCCCAAGTCTGAGTAAATTACACCTTTATTTTCCATGCGTTCCTGCATTTGCATGAAGCAGTTTTGATCTTTCGTTTGTCACTACCTAAAGGTACCGTCCTGAGGAAAGGGTTCCCCCTCCCCTTTAAGAATTTTTTACGGTCTTTTAGATGCAAAATGGTGCTATCTTTGGAATGTTTTTGGAACTGATCATATATGGTCGGAAAATGTCCATAATTTAGTGAATGCTAATCTTTGGTAAGGTAAAAGAGGAGAATATGTTGCCTATTAAGAGACAGATACGTTGTCAACAGATCTCCTGAAGCCCCCTCCCTTCTGTCTATTTTACTACCTTCTATTTCGGGAAAGTTTTTACACGAAAACATGTGCGTGGAGTCCACCGAAACATTCTTATGTCCTTTCCTTCATTGTGCATTATGAAAGGGCATCTAAAGCTAGCAGATACCTGAATGGGGCCTCCTGGAAGCTCTGCATTAATCATATTAATGGGGCGTGGGGCGGGGGGGGGGGGCAATGACAGTGCGTATACTACCTGACATCCAAATGATAATATGGAGTACGACGCCGACCACTTTACAACTATCGTATTTTTACTACTTTTAAACTAAAATCTGGACGAACAGCTGCCAGCAAAGGAAAATGAGAGGGAGGGAGAGTATAGGTCGCAGGGAGGTGATATTAGACCTCCCTGATAGGTGTAGCAAAAGGGGTGAAGGACTAATAAGAGCGTTACAGAGTGCTGTTTTCGTCATAAGTGTATTAACAATCACCATCTATACTGAATATGGCTCAGCGCTGACTGGCGAAGCTCTGGTACATTTTTTTGAAAAATGTATAACGGCAGATAGTACGTAATTTCAACCTTTTACATCATGCTACATATTAGATTGAAAGATCCCATATTGATGCGAGGTCCCCACAGATGTTTGGAGATGTATCTCTATTCTTCGGAAATCTTGATCAGAACTACAGTTTCGTGTATTATTACCCTAATAATGGTCATGACATGGAAAGTGAACAGTGACGAATAATATTTCCATTACAAAACCTGCATTCAGAGTCTACATCGAGACACTTTCAATTGCCCAACAAACCTACATGCCACTGCCATAAGCCAGCCTTTTACATATTATTTCGTAAACTTTCAACTTTTTGCTGCTGTGCTTCTCCGAAAGTTGCTATCTGAAGATATTGATAGTATGAGTGACACTGACGTAAGGTTGGAAGCGCGCGGAGCGCGCGAAAATTTTGATAGATTGCCAACGATTTGCTAAAATTCTGATAGTTTGAGAAACATTTGCGATAGAAAGTGAAGCGAGGTTGAAAACAATTTCTTACGAAAATGAAGAATAAAATATACTTTCCATCATACACGTATCTGTAGACTGAAACATTAGGGGATGATTACATGGGGCATCCCCTTAGTCAAATGTTGGGGGATATATCCCCCATCCCCCGGGATTTACGCCCAGGGTTATTCTACACAGTTTCGTTTGAATTATGTTGGAAAGTTCATTCTCAGTCGACGTTAGTTGTAGCACAGTGCAAAACAACTTGATCCCTATCGAACCTGGTTCTATTTTTACCCACCACCATAGTAAAGATATTTCAAATTTGGCACCCTCAGCACTTCTGTAGGCCTAGACCAAACTTATAAAAAAAAAAGATCATGACGAAATATTGTTTACGTTCTTTACTTATTAAGATGTTTCTATTTGTTTCGTACAACATGTTGGTGTCCTCGACACTAAAACAGTAATTTCTCGTCCCTGAACACACGTGAGTAAATGAAGTGTGATAAAACTGTGAAATATCACCATTTTGTATCTAAGCTCCTCATAAGGGCAAACATTTTCAGAAGGACGGTGCTCACCACTTCTTCCAGATCTCCCCTCAAGGACCGTCACCTTGATTATCCAAGTAGACTTCATAAGAAAGGTTCCCCGCACCCCGAATAATGCTCGCAACAACACGTTAACTGACCGTTCTTTTTGGAAGTCCACTAATTTCTACAGTGTGTCTTATGGCCGAAATGAATTAGGACGTTTAGATGCACTTTACAAGTTCTGGGCAGTGTCATTTCTTGCAATCTGGGAGCCATTTTGGGGAAAAGTTTTGGTACGCTATGCGCCAACATGTGGTGGCGCTCAGCTCAAATAGTACATCAAAGACCCTTAAAGATGCTACTGACTATACATTTTCATTTCGCCCGTACACTTCAAAATACCTTCCTATACCTATGAAAATTTTGATTAAAACCATTATTCATTACAAAAGTTTCATGCAGAGTCCGCAGACAAAATATTTCAATTTCCAAACATTAGTCTACCAAGAAGGAGATTCTGGATATATCCCCACAGCTTTCAATTTTCATGAAATATGTAATTTCGCAAAAGGACAATGCTGTGTTCCTCCGTAATCACGCTTCAACCACAAAACAATCGGCCTAGTTTTGCTCCCTTTCCGTTGAATAATGCTTATACATTTCAGACGTTATTGGTCATAAGGTCAAAGTATAGCAATTAGTAAGGTTGTAAGCAAGTGAAAACTTTGATAGTTTGCGAAACATTTGCTAAACTTTTAGTAGTTATGATTTGATAAATCTGCACTCATAAAAAGCAAAACCTTATTAACTTTCGGAAATAACATGCACTGTATCGTGAGGCAGGTACTAGAACACAACTAATCGCTTGAAGGTTTTATATAGTATATAAGGGTGAGAATTGTACCGTAATATTTAGCCGAAAACAGGAGGGAAAAGTGAGAGAGAGCTATACAAGCATTTGGTTTCTTAAAAGCAAATACTGTACTGGTAAACTGTCGAGGAGATAGTCCGCCGAAGGGAATTACACACTTATCGCATCATGCGTGACTCCTTAAAGACCTTAAAAGAAGGGTCTAAGCTCAAATCAAGCTTTGGTATATTAGAGGTGTGCTTACTCTAAGCAATCTAGTGAAATTTTCATTGAAATCCGATGTGTGGTTCTCAAGATATCAGCAGATAAATTTGTCACATTTTCAACACAAAGTGAACTTGAAGCAAGCACATATGGTGTCATACCCTCACATTAATGAGCAGTCTTTTGTGTTTCTTTAAACTTTATCATTCACCAATTTTCTTCTCAACAATCGATTATTATCGCAATGTGATTGCATGAGAGGCATGGGAAAATTACAAACTTCACATTTACATGGGGAGGTCCTATCCCTATTAATTTCAAGGTCAACACAACAGACTGAAAAAGCAGAGGAAACAAAAGCATTCCTTATCAATGTGAGGAATTGATATCAGGGCGCTGCCTACTGATATAACTTCCACTTGCCTAAAGCTCACTTTGGGTCACAAATATTGTAACTTCTTTTGCTGATATCTCGAGTAAGACAAGTCCGATTTGAATGAAAGTTTCACCAAAATGCATAGATTTAGTTCCTCTTTCACATATGAAGAGTAAATTTTTGCTTAAACCCTTCTTTTAAAGTGGCCCGACTTTAAACCGGTTTATACTTCAAAATTTCCACCCGCTTTGAAGCTAAAAGAACCATAGGTCCTATATGGTCATCACTTGCTCTTCCGGGGCAATCACGGACATAGCCTAGAGCTTTTCTTTTGTTTGTTTGTTTTTTTTTTCTTTTTGTTTGCGTCTGTCGTTTAGGGGGGTCAACCTCCATAAGCTCTTAGGAGCTTCAGTTGCCACTCCTCAGTCTCAACCTCTTCTCTATTCACGTGAAGTAATTTAAGCTTGTCAATTAATTTACATGCTACGGTACATATATACTTACTTTTATCTTGTTATCATTCAACTGATGTGCTTGAGATTGAAATAAAGTAATACTGAACCGAACTGAACTGGAGTTGAACAGTGTTTAATTTCATAGCTTTATAGGGTTATACTAAGAATGAAAGCCCGTTCAAGCCCAGTTCACAAAAATGAAAGTTATATATGTCACTTAGAGCTACATTTTTATGGGTATACACTCATGAATGGTCACATACAGTCGACTAAATTACAGGGCAAGCCAGGGTATGAACTTAACCCCCCCCCCCCAAAAAAAAATATCCGTTTTAATTGGGTGTAACTAAAAAATAATTCAAAAGGCATTTGTACGACGGAGATGCTACGTTGTGATACGGCCGGACTCGGAATTAGCCCGGAATTTGGGGACTTGGAATCGGAATGGGCTCGAGATCGGAGAGTACTGGACTCGGAATTGGCCCGGAATGGTGGCGGCTGGAATCCGAATTGGCCCGCCGGAATCGGATAGGGTGGACTCGGATATAGCCCTTAGTAAACCTCTTGGACCCTATCTAAGCGTGTTTCCGTAGGCTACAATTGTCGCAGTAGGCCAAGTCCACTCATGACAGACAGTGGCTATTGGATAATCTGGTACACGACGCAGGAGGATCAGTAGCCCCAAACTCTTACTTTTTATTTAATTAAAAGTTAAAATCTCCCCATGACGAAATTGTTGGAAATTCAGTTGTTCTCATTATGATTGTAATCGTTACTCCATCAGAAATAGGGAAATCCGACTGACTCCTTTTTCCAAGTTTTCAGGGGAATGGCCCCGGACCCGGATCGTAGTCTTTGAAATCTTACGTGAGGGGATCCAATACGTCCTCATTTTTCAACTTGAACCCCTCCCTATTTTGAAAAATGGTAAAATTAGGAATGGTTCAGACGTCGTGTGAAGACTAGATGCTCCCGACTAATGCACATAATTTTAGGTCCAGAGCCAGACAGGATACTGAAAAGGGCGAGATAAGTACCGGGGTATATTGGGTGGCGAGATCAGGTAAAATGCATTAAGACAATAGAAATTTTAGTTTCCTGAAGGTGACATCTTTAGGGGGCGCCCTGCACCTGGGCCCCTGCAGTTCTTACATATCCTGAAGCTTCCACTGGTCTATCGCCTGAGCTTAACCCCTGGACCCTACTAAAGGTCCTAAGGCGGGCCTCTGGACCCAACGCCCTGGGGAAGCCTTGCTGTAAATAAAATTTAAAGAAAAACACAGTATCGTACATAGAAGCCTGTGATCATGTGACATCATAACAGGTTTGTTAAATATAGACGGCGTCCTTGTGAATGACTAGAATAACGACATCTCCCCAACCGAACACATGAGGATGGCTCTATACATGGGATTTATTCTTCATAATTTTCCTTTACTTTCTTTTATTGTATACTGTAACTTCATCTTAAACCTGCCCCAGTCCCCAAGGGGCTGATCCAGGGGAGGTCCATGGAGGTCGTACCCCCCTTTTCTAGGAGTGAAAAAAATTTCTTAGGCTATTCCGTTCATTTTCTATCACAAATCGTTGCAGACTATCAAAATTTTCGTACATCCTTTGCCAACTATCAAAATTACCGCCCTCTCCGCTCGAAAAGTGGAAACTTCAGTTATGTTTTCTCTCTATTACTATCCCAAACGTATTTTTTAAAATGTGCGGATACTGGTTTTATAACAATTGTTATGCGTAATTTCCGCTCTCATAGCGCATACTGGAATAATTGCCCCGTTTTACACTCCCTGCCTGATGACCATTATTAGGAGAGATAATGCATGGCGCAATTATTCTAGCAAGAATTATTTTCCGAAAACAAGAGGTGCAAGTTCATCCTCAGGCTTGCATCCGTCAAGAGACGATTATGTGGCTATCTTATATAATATGAGCAACATTTGTAGCATAATTTAGGCTTACATGATAATTTGATTTAAGTAATGATATTACTCATTACACAAACTTATTCAAAGGAGTGATTAAGTCCATTTACAGAGAATATGCACAATGTAACATGCTTAGGCTATTAATTTAATCTCTTCCTTCTTCCAATTAATTATACCTTTAACCCTCTCCATGCATCCCCCATTGGAACATTTCATTTGGATTCTTGTACTGAATTGATAAAACAATTTTTTTTTTTTTGTTTTTTCCTTGTGAAGTGCGTGGTTAACTCTCCTGTTGTGTCATTTGGATGTCAGTTAAAAGCATCATAGAAATGTCCCCATTCGTAATTACCCAAGAACTTCCAGGAGGCCCCTATGCCGGTCTCATATCTCATGGTACAAGCGTTGGAGGGGTGCCATGCCGCAGCCAATATCATTCAGTTTGAACGTTAATTCCATGTCAGTTCAAAGCTTTGCCAAACTGAAGACAGTGCGATTTAGCATCTAAGCAACCTTACAAAAACAAAATTTCTCAACTTAGACACCCACTTATACCCTTCCCTTACCCGGGCCCAACAAAACCCTTATAAAAAAGTCCCACATATTTCCTATATGAAATCAGCATGTGGGATTTATGTAGGTTTTTGGGCATGTGGGAAAAAATTCCCACATAAATGTGGGGAAAATTCCCACATAAATCCCACATGCTGGTTATCCCTTCCCATATCGGGTTCTTCCATTATAGAAGGGGGGATTTATGGCCTTTGGTCTAGCCATCATCATCATTTTTCATTCATCATCCTCGGAGGCCCTCTAATGTATAAAACTGCATTGTACAGTCAGAGTAAATGTTCCCGTGACTTTACAGTGATTTCAAAAGAATATTATGGCCTAAAATGTAATTTTACCTTACGTCCTTGCTGAACTGTGACACTTGTGTTGTTTTTAAGTAAAAAATTTTACCGGACTGACAGTCTATAGGTGGAATGCAAATCTGTGGGAAAGCCCGATGCAAAAGACAAAAATCCCAGCAACTTGTTTGAGTGTGGCAGCCTAAAAGCTAAATGATTATCCAAATTAGGCCACTTAATTCATATGTCCTTCTCAGATTGGTTACAATAAGTGACATTGTCTTCGCTAAAATTAACTAAATGAGCCACACAGTTTAGAAGTAGTTCCTTTTATAGGCTCCATCCTTAGTCCAGTATAAGACAGCTTGCAAGATATAAGGTTATCCAAATTAGGCCACTGCATGGCCGCATATGTCCTTCTCACATTGGTTACAGTACCTGTATGTCTTCGTTAAAATTACCTATCTGATCCACACAGTTTCAGTTAGAAGTGGTTCTTTTTATAGGCTCCATCCTTAGTCCAGTATAGTCTGAATAAGACAGCCAAGATGCTATAAGAATACTCCATACCATTGAGCTCAAAAGAAATAGCACTGCATACAGCATAGTCCCTTACAAAACAACATACATGTAGTCCACTGACTAGCTCCACTACAACTGTGAGCAACCACTCTCACTGCTTGCTGTACACCAAATGCTGACCACTGTATTATACAACAGTGTTCAAGTACACACTGTACTTGCTTTACTATACAGCTCTACACTGTGCATGTACCAACACAGAGAAGCCAAATTTGAAAAGGCCTTTGTTGTCCAAAGGGCTTTGAATAACCAATCACAATAGACTTCCTTCAATGCTGTTCACTGCACAACTTACATAGCCATTTTGTGTCTTCCCATATGGGAAATTGGACTTCCTATATGGGGAATTTGACTTCCCACATCGAAAGTTGTCTTCCCATATGGGGAACTGAAATCCACATATGGGAATTTAACTTCCTATATGGGAATTCAGTTTCACCACGTGGGAAGTTGACTTCTCATGTGGGAATTCAACTATTCCATGTGGGAAAACTCTCGTTTGTGAATATTATCCCACATTATTCCTGTAGGAAGTTGCAACTTCCTACAGGAAATTGCAAATTCCCACATACTTCCTACAGGAAATATGTGGGAATCATGTGGGTTTTTTTATAAGGGAAATACGCAGTTGAGCAGGTCACTAATGATGAGAATTTTTCAACATATGATCAGTTTGAAACTTTGCCACAGATAGCACCATCGAAGCTACCTTTGACGAACAAAAAATTTTCAAATGGCCCCCTCCCATAAGACCCCTCCCTCAGAACGGTGGTTCCCCACTGTAGGCAACAGACTCCACCCCGGGTGCAAAGAATCGTAGATAGGCTTCACATATGCACACTTACACCAACTTATAAACATCTGGGGTGGAGTAACGTACGACTTCATCGTTGCCCCCGCCCCCGATTGCCGAAAATGGGACATGATTACAGCCATTGTAACGTCTGTGATTTGGTAATACCAATTGCACAAATTCATGTGAAATTGTCAAAAACCATGGGCGGCTGAGATCCCAGGGGGATAGGGGGACACTTCCACCAATATTTGAGAAATTGCCCTTTGGCTTTGATTTTTCACACAGTGAATTATTTGAAATTAGCGTCATGCCCCCCCCCCCCCCCATTATTGAGAACAAATGTCCGGCCCCTTCTCTTATAATCATGCATCCGCCCGGGCCCTCGCAATTTCTATCGAGCTAGTAGCACACGGATCCAGACTCCCTATCCTCTAGATATAGTCTCTGCTATTATATACCAATTGAAAGTTAATTTTCAGATTGCGCATCGCGGGAGGATAGCCACAGGCAGATTTGGGTAACTCAAATTACTGTATTCCATCTCGATCCCTGCTGTAACTTTCGTGTAGTAATCCCGCCACAAAGTCGACCTAGCAGGCGCCGCAAGCCATGCACATGGACTGCCAGTGCTTGCATGCTGCGTATGTGAGATCTTGTTGACGCTTATGAATAATTACTACATTTAACTTAATGAGACCATTTTTACAAGGGAGACTAATTTCATCATCGCCAGCTGAAATATATTTTTGTGCCTCATGCCATTTAATAAATGCAATGCATTGAGAAAATTATCGTAAAAGTTGTAGTAGTACTCTTGACTAAGTGAGGTCTCTGAGTATTTGATAATCAACTTTAAATATGTCTAATTCGAAATTCCCCCTATAAATAGTTGGAGTAGAATATTCCAATATGGCAGCCTCCTTGCTCCAAAGAGAAATATTTGGACGACTACAATTGAGCTGTGAAATACCTCGAGGACACATTTGCATCATTGTTAGTGATTACAGAGTAACAAAATAAGCAAGCAAAGCCAATGGCGTACTAATGAAAGTATTTACGTCGATACAAATAAATTGCGGGAGTACCAAATTAGTGCATGTAAATAATGTAGGCTACCCATGTTACACAGTATATGCAGCATAAGCCCAATGCAATACTCACTCTAGGCCTAGGCCTAACTTAGGCCCAATCTTGGTGTGCACAACCATATGCATAGTACTGTCATAAGTATGAAGCTGTATCACGACTTAAGCAGAGGAGGGACTGCTCTCTGTCCCGATGTCTCATTATATCAATTACACTACATGAAGGCCAGTGTTAGGCCCGTGGTTAATGCTGAGAGTATTAGGCCTAGGCTGCGCTATTACCTTAGGACCAAAGACTAAAAATGATGGAACCTACTGCCGTTGTGCGTGGTGCTCCACATAAGCAATGGAGTAAGGGAAAACATGCCAGTGAGCCACAACTGGAAAAAAGGCTGTGGTCGGCTCGACTTGAACCAATTGGTTGGAAACTGGGCCATTAAACCTCATCTTACTAACTAGTTATTACCTTAGGATACCACAGGAACCTCAGTGGGCACAGGTCTGTTGACCTCTAGACCTATGCTCCCATTTTCACCATCAGCAGCTGTAGCAACAATCGAGAGCTGTGGGTGTATTGTGGTTACGTGTAGCCTATCGAACAGTGGTAATGTCAGAACAAAGAGGTGTAACCTACTACCTAGCAGAGCAGAGGCAGGCTAGGCCTTGGCAATGTCATTTGAGGTGCCTGTAACACATTGAAGTATTAAAGTACATCGGGGGCGGATCCAGGTTTTACTGTAAGGGGGGGGGGGGGTTGACGATGACTTTTGAAAGTAATGGCCAAATCAGGTAGCAAATTATAAAAAAATATGCAAAAATAAGCTATTTTAAAAACTCAAGGGAGGGGTTTGAACCCCTAAAATCCCCCCTTGGATCCACCCCTATACATTCTTAATATATTTCTGCATTAAGGCCAAACATTACTGTAGTTAGGCATTGCTTGCATGACTATCAAAGTACATAGCCTAGGCCTAAGCCAATGTCCATGGTACAGCAGTTATGCATGATGGAATGGGATATGGCTCATATGTGTTGCATGTGTGCTAATTTTAAGCCCGATAAATTCCACAATCCACAGTAAGCATCTGCGTAATGTTTTTCAAACCAGGGTGCATTCCTTGCACAACATTCCAAAGATTTTCAGTGTGGATGAAGGGTATTGGTGTGGTGGCACCAGACTGGAAAGTTTGCTTTGAGCGCAGTTTGGCACCTGGCTGTGCAAAAAAATTGCTGGTCATAGATCTGGCCGCATATGCAATGCAAACTGGCTGCGGTCGCGATGCTATGAAGCAAAAAGTTTGCCTACCTGAAAGCTAACGCAAAACTTACTGCCCGACAGTGCCTGTAGGGCAGCAGGATCTGACCAACATTTGACCGCACAGAAGTCTGTGAGTGTGGCCCATGGCAGCACATCGGATGAGAAATAACAAGTTATTACCTGCGCAAAATGCAAACTTTCCAGTCTGGTGGTGGCATGAAGAACCACTCAAGTAGTGTACAGTTAACTTAATAACAATATTTTTTGAACTGAAAAATATACAGGTATAGACCTTAGTCAAAACTGCAGCTAGAAAATTTTCTGCAATGATATGTTCCAGTACAGATTCAGTCTCACACAGATATGATTATTACCTACCAAATTTTTCTTCCAGTATGGTAAACAATCATTGCACAGTGGGCAATGCAATTTTATACAAATTACTCTCTTCAGGAAAGCAATCCTTTGTTATCTTGTACTTATTTGAGGGTCACAGTAATTCCCGGGTTAGAGGCCATTGTAAGAAGCTAGTAAAGTGTTTTGCAGGGTTCAACATTAGGAAGTTCAGCTTCTCTCATAGAATTGTCAATGAGTGGAATACAGTGGTCTGCCTGAGTGGGTTGTTAACTCCACATCAGTGCACTGCTTTAAGGTTAACATTGACAAGTTCTTCCATGACCGTGGTAGAATCTAATTGTACTGGGCTTGTTTGGTGTAGTTTGGTTGTTTGTTTTCAGTTAAGGGTTTGAGTACTTCAGGGCATCTTATGGGGCCTAAGCCCTCCTTTGCCCTTTAACTTGTTATGTTATGTTACACTGTGCTTTGCTATTGTGAATCAAACCTGTGTTTTGTTGGCATGTTAAAGCTGACACCTTAGCATAACAGAACGGACATGTTGGCATAACTTTGGCATTGGTTTTACATGGAGTGCACCCCATGGTCTACAAAGGTATCACCAGGCCTAAACACAGAATAGGTTTGAATGCCAAGAGGAGTGATTACATACTGTAGGATAGTTGCTGTATCATAAAATAAAATATTTTAAGTTAACCCAATTAAGGTGCAAACTTGAAAGCACCAATTTGACAAACCATCGCCTTAGCCCAAATGGTAAATCATATATGAAAGTTGGCCTACTTGAAAAAACACTGAAATGCTGGTAATTTCACAGTCCATATTATGATTTCAAGGCCCCAAAGGGTTCCTCTTCTTCCCTCCACCAGGGATGCATTCTTATGCTGGTTTCTCCTGAGGAATGAAGCATCTTCTTCCTACAAGATAAACTGCTTAAATACTCCAGTATATACCCTGGCCAAAGATAAAATAGCCTCTGAGTACCGTTAATTACCAGCTAAATTCAGTGAGTTAGTGAAGAAACTTAATTTAAAGTGCATAAGCAGTTGCTGCAGACTTATTTTGAAACAACAGCTAAATCTCACAGATGTCCTCTCATTTCACTTCAAGTATCTTTCATGATATGTTAGAACAATAATATTTCATATTCAGGGTACTGTAAGTCATGGAGTTACTTTCCCAACCCTGAGAAACATTGTAACATGGTTCTCAAGAGTCATTCATGAAATAGGATACCCGGATACTCTCATTCAAATTGGGGTGATTGCATTTTCTCTTTATCAGATCTTCTTGAAATCTAAATTTGTTTTTAAAGCATGACATATTAAGGGTAAGAATGTTTATATGCAACTTTAAGACCTAAAATGTTTCATTCCTACCCATCTGGGAGACATTTCAACTGAACATTTTCTTGCAGCCCTATGATACACTACACACCAACTGATGGTGGTTCCCCCAGTTGCATACTAAGAGTAAGCCCTCATTAGGCACCAGCCTTGTAGGGATGCTATGTCACAGCCAAAATTCAGTAAATAATTAAAATTTTGTATCATGTTATCAGTTCAAAGCTTTACCAAAGATAACACCATTTTAAATCTAGGGAAACTTAGAGCAAAAAAATTTCTCAAAGAGTATAGAGTGTCATCCCCTTCTCTTAGACATCACCACTTGACTTACACCCAGCCAAAAAAATAAGGAGAATATGACTACATGTAAATGATGACAATTTTTAAAGACGTAATCAGTTGAAGATCTTGCAAACAATAGCACAATTTTGTACCTGAGCAAGGCCTTACATGTACCCCTTCCCTCGGCACCCTTCTCCAGGATGGCATTCAGACGCAGGTGAAAAAGGAAGGGTCCTCGCGGGTGTCAACTATTTGTAGGCACACCACTTGCTCTGCTTAGCTAGTGTCATGAACTGCCCACTAGGGATTTTAGCCAGACTACGGCCCTGCAAACGTATGCTTTTCAGATGAATAATGCATTTCATCTGGATCTCAGCACACTCACATTATGCATTCTACCCACTTAGCCCTCTCTTTTAGTTTCCTCCTGGGTGAGTGCAGGTTTACTTTGGTGTCACATGACCAGATTGTGTCACAGTCACCTCTTTGATCACACTAGAGTTTGCTCAGGGCTACGTGAGCACTGTGGAAACCACAGATCATACACACTTGGCTGAACTTGCTGATTACATATTTTACACACAAAGTATTGAGAGTGTGTTCTACGCAAGCTCTGTTGATGTCTCTGTCCAGACAGGTGTGGTCAGAGCATTACACTTGAGAATGAATTCAAAGAAAATCTCTGCACGACAGTCGGCAAATTTACAAATTATTGCCTGACTGGCTTCGAAATCCGCAGAAAGCATAATGGAATTGCATGAATGCATATAATCACCCCCTCCAGGGTGCATTCCATGTACAAAATTGAAATTCTCTGGAATGAGTAAAGGGCCTGTGTTGGCTTGGTATGTGGTGTAGTAAAAAGTTTTTGTTTCCTAAATGTCTACAGCACAGTTGGCAGTGGGACCACCACACATTGATGAATGGTTACTGCCCAGAAAGCAGTGTACAGTTCCATATCATCCTGAGAAGAAATTGCTCTTACAGAACATCTGGCATGTTAACATTGTTCAACTATGAGTGTAGGCCATAAGGATGCATGCAAAGATGAAAAAAGTAAATCTGCTTGTAAAGGTTTCTATTTCATCTTGGTGAAATTGTATTTAATTATGTAAGTACTGTACCCTAATGGAGGTGAGACCCATACTCAATTGTGCAGCACTGAATATACGCATCTTGCCTGCTGCACTTTGATACTAGCTAAATCACTCATTATACTAACAGTTATAGCCCCTGAGACTCCATCCAGTCTGTTGGATTTCCTCTTAGTAATAAAAAAAAAATTGTTTAGGAACTGTTCATATTTTTAGCATAATACACGAATACAAGCTGTAGCTCAACTGTACAGTACCTTATTGTTAGTACACACAATTCATAATTATATGTAGGGCTTACAGTGCTTAAATGACCTGCATAGGTTATTGTACAGTCCTGTCTTTAAAGTGAGACACTAAAGCTGGTTAAATAAAGCCAGGAATGGGTGAGCAGGCTACTGCACCTCAGTTTGACAGGTTACAGTGGTAGTCTACTGGAAAGTAAGTAAGCAAGCTTTAATATTGATGACCATGTTGTATACTGTGATTGAATCATTTGTTAGGAATGGGTGTAAATTGAATGTTGACCAAAGGAAGCCATTGTGGAGTCTCCAAAAGGTATAAGTTGTGCTTAAAGCACATTTGAAAAAAAAAAACAGCCAAAGATTAGGTAGTGTATCACACATTTTTTGTTTTGTTTTGCAGAGCTCAGAAAACATGGAGAGAAAATGAAACGACACACAAGATCTTCCAGGAGCTCTGAGGATGCTTTACATGGAAACCTTAGCAGGGCAGAGAGGAATACAAGGTCTCGCACATCATCAGAGGACCTTGTCATTCATGAACTCCCTAAAATAACAAGGAGTAGAAAGTCATTACCAACTCAGAATGTTACAGAAGGTCCCAAACAATGGGTTGAGAGAAGGACTCGTCACAGCAGTGGTGGAAAGCTTCGGATGGGAGTGGGATCAGCAGTTACAGGACAGTCAAAAAGTCTAAGGACAAGTGCAGGTTCTGTTTTGCCCCACACCAGTGACAAAAACGATGGTCATCCTGATCACATCAAATTGACTGAGAGTACTCCCAGTTCAAAATTACCGGGCGCTCATGGCAAGTTACCAAAAATGTCTCTAAGAAGGAAAAGTGACAAGGACAAAAAACAGGACAACTCTAAATCACAGAAAATCATGGAAAATACTCCAGAAGTGAATGAAAGGATATCGAAAGTGGCTGTCCCATCGCTTGTGGGAATGAGAACCAGACACAATTCAGGAAAGAGTTCAGGCCTTAAACGTTCAGGGCAGAATAAAAATTTTGACCAAACTGTCGCTAGGGATTCATCGCAAGGTGTACCTGATGATAAAGGTGATGAAAATGTTCATGTTACATCCTCAGTGCCACTTTTGTCAGACAATCGCCTTTCAACCATTGAAACTTCATCTGGGAAACAAAACAACTTGAAGGATGATGTACCGGATGGTAAAACTACAAATTCAGACTTAGAAAAAAATGAAAAGATAATTTCTGTGGAGGTATCAAATGCAGGGAAACATGACACTCAGGAGAAAAATGTATTGACTGGAAGGAGAATAAGTCCAAGGAAACTGATGCCTGAAATTGAGAGTACGAAAGTAGAGTGTACGAAATTAAACTCTACCTCGTCAGCAAAAGTGGATAAACCTTTGAGTTCTTCAAATTCTATGCAAAGTGAATCCAAAGAAAGCAAACAAGAGACTAGTAAGAGGAAAACACTTGTCTCAACTTCTGAGCAGAAGTGTCAGAAAGATGACAAAATCACTGAATCTTCAGAACCTCAACGCAAACGACACAGAACTTTGTCAGCGTCAAGGAGCTTGCAAGCTGAATTTGATAATGTTTCAACTGAATTAACTACATCAAAGTCGGAAGCAGACTTTGCAGATGGAAGTTCAGTTTCTAAACATGATTCCCTAGGTTTGAATGAAAAAGTAGTTGAAAAACTGCCTGAAAAACCAGAGAATAAGTCAGAAAATAAGTCAGATGTTTTGGTTACCACTGTGCCTACACTACAAAATCCTGATGCATTAGGTAAAGTAATAGAATGTTCAGATGAAGTGGAAATTCAAAACAGTCCTTGTGTGTCAAACACTCCATGTGCATCCAGTTATCCAACTGAAAGCAATTTAGAGGAAGTAGAATCTGTTCCTGAGACTACACCTTTGCCATTTCCTGTTAAAGTCCGTGAATCTCTTCAGCCTTCCGAGAGTTCAGTAGCAAACATTTCTTTAGAAACTACGGGTGACTTGCAAGGTCATACAGCAAAACTTGATGGAAATTTGAATAAAATTAAAGAAAAGGACAAAATTTCAAACAAACCACAACAATCTGTCAGTGAAATAAATAATGACAGGACTGCTTCAGAACAAGTTAATGTCAAATCAAACTCTATAAATGTGGTGCCACCATCAAAGAGTGGTGACCCACCATCCAAAAATTCAGGCAACAGTCTTGCCAGCACATCCTCAGGGTATTCCAGTGATGTTCAGGGTCATCCTGCAACCTCAGAGAAGAAAACATCTCAGTCGGAAAGCTCATCGCAGATGGAAAATGATGTTGAAAGTCAGAGTAGTAAGCAACTGCCCCTGAATGTTGGCTTTGAAGCCCCAGAGTGGTGCCAGGAAGTCGATGAGGGGGAACCATTCTTCTTTGAGTCTGATCATTTAGCCTTGAAAGGAAATAAAGAGTAAGTCCAAAAAATAACCCTAAGATAACTTTTTGGCTACAGTATTTCAAAGACATTGTGTTGCCTGCACAGCAGCTTTTTTCACTTCTGACACACAGGGCTGCTAGTCCCTCTCTAAGTATGCTGGTTATAATGAATGATTCGTTTTACGGACCTCAAAGGTGTTGTGTTTTATATTAATCAGCTTTCTTCTAGCTGTTGCCTATCCCTTCTCCATGGTTGATTACTGTGTGTAGGCCATCGAAATAAAAGTAAGGGAGAATGACGTCTGCTGATCTGGACTGAAGCCATTAATTTGGCTAGGCTGTAGGGCAACAGAGCATGTGCCCCTTAATACAAATATCACGTCGTTGCTTTTGCTCCAAGTATTGGCAAAGAAACTACAAGTTTTCAAGTTAGGAGTATAAAACAAAATACTTAAGGCACCACAAATTATTTCTGTTGTGAAATTACTCCTAATCTTTTGAAAACGGATGAAATAAGCTATAACTTCTGCAGAAGAATGCACACCATACGTACGGAGACACACCATTCAACCGGTCTTTTGCCGTACAATGAAAGCGCCCTCACAATTTTCATGGCTTCACCAATTAAACTTGCAGGAATGCATTGTGTCAGCATTCTCCCTTACTTTTATTTCTATGGTGTAGGCATATTTACAGTGAGCTTTACTAGAGATTACCAGGGAGGTGGCAAATTGCTGTAAACTGGCCTCCTTAGTTGTGCCTAGCTCTGTGCAGTGGCACTGTGGGAAGGCTTCCCTTAGTAATAAAGTTTTGATTCCCTGAATCCAGCCAACTGTCTTGTGACTATGTACAGGTGACTGAAGATTCTGTCATATTTCTGATGCAAATGAAATGTTTATGGCTCTAATACCTGCTGATGTTTTTCATAGCAGTAAGCTTAACAAAACCTTGTTCCCTCCATGGGCTGAGGCAGTGCAAGCCTACGTACAACACTGTTAACCATGGGTGTCTTGCAAGAGTGAAATTAAGGTTAGCTGAACCACTTTCAGTCAGAAAGTGTCTCCTGGTTCCCTGGTTTTTGGTGCAACCAGGTGACACTTCGTGTTTATCAGGAGACATTAACTAGCTACAATGATGTAGGCATATTAGGACTTCAAGGATGACGGGCACTACTTTCATTAAAAAAGTGGCACCTGGTGGCATTCTTTTTAGCCATTTTAGGCTTTTCAGGCTCTTTGATTGGAAACAAGCGCCAAACAGCACCTGGCACCTGGTTAATTTCACACTTGGTGTTTTGCATAGTCCTAGGATTCACAAGGATTTACAAGGGAACACAGTTTGATTGATTTTGAGGTGTGCCATATGCACCCATTTGTGCATTTGTGCCATGTGCACCCACTGGAGGTACTGTAGCTACAGTATGCAGGCTTAAAGGTTGTGTGACATGAAAATAACATAGTTGCATATATTCAATGTAAAAAGCTTAAAAAATCCAGAAAGTAGCCGCAATTTCCATTAAAATCCATCAAATATTGACCATTTTACAGGGAAATTTCTATTTCACACTTCTTTCATGAATAAACATCAGCTAAATATGCAAATATGTGACATCAAAAGAGGGACATACCATATATGGCACATGTTAGCCTTTGTTTTTTCAACCTTAATTTCAAGGACACTGGTAGCATTGTTATTTCCTGAGGGGTTTATTATAAAAGTTAAAATTTTTTTCTTGAAAAATATTGATATCACTCACCAAACTGTACTCTATATGATCGGTAATTAAGAGATAATTTATAAAGGGTTAACAAAAGAAATCATAAAACTGTGCAACACTCCACATCATTATTTTTGCATAGGCAATCAGTTTCTTCAGAAACTATCAAACTTTGAAGATGTATATTTTGAGAACGGTAAAAGGTATTGAAATAATCCCAACGAATCTTTGATTGGAGGACTCAATTCTTTGACTGACAATGCCATATCAAAGGGCAATGAAGCCATACTGTATGAAATGTTTTGTGTTTATCTGGTACATCTGTGACATGTGTTGGGTTGTATTTTTGCTTAGGACGGCCAAGGCAGCTTTGAAAAATATGTTTTTTTTTTTGTGGGGCACAAAGGCCACTGTAAAAGGCAATGACCTTATGACTTTTGTATGATTCCAGCACTGATGTCATTGCATAAAGAAGCTCTATTGCAAAGTAAAGGACTCAGGAAGGAAGCTTTAAAAGCATCAGTCATTCATTGTATTTACAGTGATGTGGGAAACCACAGCTTACTGTACCTAATGTATAGACTTTGCTTATTGTAACTATGTACTGCAGTACATAGTTACAAATGCTCGTCTGTATTTCCTTTTAAGGCCGGTTCATACTTCATTATAGCGCTCTAAAGCTGTGTTTAAGGATGTTAGCTGGGTCTCGATATGCCGATGTAAAATTGATTCATACTTCAATTTTCTCGCATAGCTCAACTTTCGCAGTACTGCCATGCAATGCACAGTCTCCCAATACCTGCCTATGCAAAGGCCAATGTGTATGCAGTTTGATCGGCTCTACAACAAAGTACACTATTGATTGCCGTGATAATTGTAGGGAATACAAGAAAATCCTGCCTTACTAACCTTTATGTCTTAATTCGTGGAAAGCAATAACTGTTTACCTCCATTCCGACAACTCTCACTGTCACAATCAGGCCGCCGATAGTCGCACGGAACCCAAATACATGTATCTGAAAAGGTCCGCCATTGTTTTTGAGAAGGATCGTGAGCTCATTTCAAAAGGTCGTTCACTTACCAAGCAGCCAATCAGAAGCCGTTTCCTCTGCGATATCTTGAGAGCTTGCGAGAAAAGTTGAACAATGTTCAACTCCAAGCGATGACCGTAAATCGAACTGGCGGCAAAGATATTTTGACCATATATGGTTATTGATCGCTTTATCGCGTGAGAAATTTGGAAGTATGAACCGGCCTTTACTCAATTTATTTTCCTTCCCACAGCTACCGTATGCTGCTAAGAACCCTCACAACTCTTGAAGCCCAGAGGAAAAAAGCAGCCCATGATCTAGAGACCCTGGTCAACAGACAGAAGCAAGCCTTGGCAAATCCAATCAGTTTTGTGAATAAAATACAACATAATGTAAGTTCATAATTATGTATGAAGTTTGCATTTTTTATACCGTTGCTTTCCCCATGTTTTAGTCAGTTTGAAATGATGGAAGGCAACCAATATGGAACCCCATATTTAAAGGGAGAATGCAGTCACCCCAATAAAGAATTGTATAGTAGACTATCCTATTTCCTGAATGGATCTTGAGAATCATGTGACAGTATTTTTCTCACTCAATTGTAATATTTACAAGGAGCAACTGCTTGGTTTACCTTGAATATGCAATATTTATGTCCTAAAATATTATGAAAGATACTTGGAAGTGAAATAAGAAGAAATTTGTAACATTTAGCTGTCGTTTCAAAATAAGTTTGGGGCGACTGCTTTTGACCTATAAAATTTTTGCCTGTCACATCTTGATACAGTATCTTTAAAGGGAGTAAGCTGTAATACTGTAAGTCAGGAATGTGCTTGGGGTTTTCTCAGTGTTGGGCACCTTGATTGGAATTTTTGAGGAGGAAATATGTTAGAGGTTTCCTGAGCCAGATAGAAATGTAATGTAATGTAATGTAAAGTAACTGCAGGATCGGCCGTATTTAATTATTGCTGGGTGCATATTGTAGGGGTCAAGCTGGGTTGTGCAGGGCTGCCCAGTGCTACCTGTCATCAGCATGTACCAGTATGTGCAATAAGTACCTCCTTTTGAATCAACAGTTACATCTTACAAATCTTGTCTTATTTCTTTTAGGTATCTTTTATTCTACTTGAGAACATAAATATTTCATAGTGTATCAAAGATACGCCAAGGAGTTATTTTGTACAAATTTAATAGTTCAGTTACAAAAATTATGTTAGATAATGGAAAATGGAGCCTTATATGAATCAGGATTGGAGTTCACTAATTAAAATTGGGGGAAATATGTTTTCTAATTTAAGCTACTGTACATCTGCCTTAGCAGTGCTGCAGCCATGCCCTGTTGCTACACACATTTTGCTATTGTAATGTGTATAGCAACAAAGAATCAGCTGCATCTTGGCTGAGGCAGCTGCAGCTTTGTAGTAAAGGACTTGAACAGTAAACTTTTGTTTATTTTAAATACCAATTAGGTCTGTTAAAATCTGTCTGCTTCCTCTTGAAATATCCCTCAGTGTACAAGATCACACATTATGTACAACTCAGTTGGCTTCCTCTGTAAATACCACTTACCCTGAACAAGGAGCTGCCTCTGAGTGGCAGCTCTCTACTCTGAACCAAGTGATTCATGTTACGTAATATTGACAAGCAAATGAATAGCCATATGTTTATTGTAACAAATTTCACTGAAAAAGCAAATTTTATTTGAGGAGATTTTAATCTTTTAAAAGGTACAAGTAGAGCCTTGAAATCTTTCATATGTCTTAAGTTTTGCTTTTCAGAGATGATCATAGAAAAGTGACTGGATTTCATTTAAAAGATGTGTATTGAGAAACTTCTCATATTCTTTTCATTATCATCATCTGCTTGTATTAAACTCTGAGATAATTATTCAGAGCATTGTCAAAATGCTGTATGATGTGCTTGACAAAAACTTGGTTCTTAAAATTGGCATAAACAGTGTTCTTATTCAGGGAATCCATGAAGCCTACCTTTAACAGAACCCATTGTCTGATTAATTTCAATGAAGTTTTACAGCTGTATTTTCCCTTTCAAAGTTTGTATTTCAAGTTGTGCCACTAGTCTTTAAATGGTGCTGATACAACCAATTGCATTCCTCAAATGCAAGCTGTGACATATCTGTATGCAGTTTGGATGACTCTACAAGTCAGCTTTTAATGTGGTAGATTGATTCCCTGAAGGCATGTGGCCAGTAAGATTCATGCCTAACAAGTAAGAATTCTAAGATGCAAGCCCATTTGGCCAGTTGATTTTTAGGGTAGGCAATGTACAAGGTCAGGCCAGTGTCTTCCTTGACCAGCAAACTTTTACAACTTGACCAGCAAACTTCCTGGACCTTCTGTCCAGACTAAAATGCAGTAAACGCTGTAGTGAGTGGTTTATATTTGGTTTACATATGACCTTTTATAGGTGGACCTAAACTTACCAGTTCCTCAGCGTGTAGTGCCATTACCTGAAGTCAACTGGGAGGTCTACCTAGGAAAGCCAGAAAATTCAGAACTTCTGCTCACTGTTGCCAATCAGAAAATTAAAACTAGACCTAGCAACTCAGCATCAGGTTTGTGACTGCATTGTTGCATCTTGTTAAAAGTAAACAAGGTTGGGTTTATTCACTTGGTGGTAACAACAGTTAGGGTTCAATTGTAGACTTAAAAACCCAGTGAGGGTGCTTGGATTTTTCAGTTCAAGAGATAAAGTGGAAAATTACTTGCATTTTTTATTTAAAAGTGGAATACTTTCCACCTACGGTAGTCTTCTCCTCATTGAATTAGTTATCTTCCAGAAATCAAGGTAACAGACGTTTAAAATGCTGCTTAAAAGGAAGTGCTCGAGAAAATCAATTGGTGCTTTGATATTGTATCATATTCTACTTCAGAAAAGTTTACGAACTGTGCATGTGTGGTCATTTCTAGCCATTTAATGAAGTGGAGTTGTCCCGGATGGTGGGGTCTCAATATTTCAGATGGAAAAGCTGTCCTGGAATAATGTGAGATACTTCATTTTGGACCTAATTTATATAAATGAAGACTTGTTACAATGCCCCAAGGTAGAATTTCATCATTCCACCCTCAGCCAACCCCTCCCCGCCAACCTCCACAACAAAAAATAGATATTTCTTAAATTATTTGTGTCCTTTGCTACGTGAGGAGGAGATATTCCCTGATATGGAGTAAGTTTAGGTTAAGTTGGTGGGGGGTACAGGTTAATTTTTTTCTGAGGGGATGAGCCATTATTCCTGAGAAATGCTGAATTATCCAAGACAATTGCTTGATTTTCTCCAAACTTTGCTGGAGAATAAGATTTTGCCCAAAATTTGTAGAGCTCCGCTTCCCCCCACCCCCTGGCTGGTACATCTATTAGAGGGTGTGCTAAGGGATGGCAGACTTCGTAAGTTTGGTGAGGAGGTGATGATAGTAAGTTTTGCTGGGAAGAAATGAGCCTGTTTCAAAGAAATGAAAAAAGGAAAGAAAAAGAAAAAATATACCGCTGTTATAAGTTCTAGTTTAGATACTCACTTTCTTTTCATTTGTTACTTCTAGATGGAAAAAACTTCCTGCATCTAGAATTTCTTATGCATCATATTTTTGAATTGGAATCTTTGATATGTTTGTATAGATTTTGTTTCATCCTATGATTCATTCTGACTTTTGTAGTCATTGACCATCACAATTGTATTTGCTGCAAGAAGAATGGAAGTCAAGAGTGCAAGAAATCTGATCATCATCTTGCATCTACGTCAGGGGTGAAGTCAGGAAATGGTCAGGTAAGTAGTAGTGTTCTGCCTACATAACTCAAAAGACCTGTCAGGCTAGACTACTGGTCTAAATTTCCTTGCCCTTTTCCCACGAAATCGTGGAGCCACTCACAAATGACCTTTTCAAAAGCAATGCTGGCTTTGTGTTAGTATAAGCATCTTCAGGGATTCTCTTTAGCACCCTTTTCATCATGCAGTCAGATAGTAACATTTATACTGGATTGACTTAGTCCATGAAGGGGAGGATGCTTTCCTTTCAAGAGGCCTCTAGTGTAGAACCTTGCTGCTTTTTCTCTTGGTGATTTGGTGATTTAAATATGAGTAACTGATTCAGGAAGATTTGCCCTGTCTGTGCTCTGTTCATCTGATGATCAGTGGTGTAGAGCAAGGATTTTCCACCCCTCCCAGCTCTTGGAAATTTGGCAAAACACTGGGGACACATTCTTGTCCATCAGATGGGGACATTAAGTGACATTTCCTGGAGTATTATTGGGAGATAAGCACATGATTAGTTCACCTCTGCCTCCTTACCCTCCAAGCACTAGTGGATACAGAAGGCAAATCTCTTGGGTGTTCATCCACGATCGACCTGGAATTGATCATTGATGAAGCTAAGTAGCTACCCAACCCTGAATAACTTCATAAATTAAACCCATGATGAATCTTTTTGGCTTGGCTTTTGGAAAACCTTTCATGTTGTGGTTGGTATTCAGTGCACAGTGTGAGAAATTTGGTGTCTGCTTTTCACTGCTTGCCCAGGCCTCTAGCCAGACAAGGCACCGACTGGAGGTAGCAAGATAGCTTCGGGGGGAGGGGGTGGGGGTGGGGGTGGGGGTGGGGGTGGGGGTGGGGATAGATAGTTTTCAGGGAGTGAGATATGTTAACATATATTAGGGCAATCATAGTTTTTGCTGTCAAAAATTTATGTGGGGGTGTTGAAGTTTCTATCAGGGACCCCTGTTGACCATGGACCTATTCTAGCCCACAGTAATGTACAGTAGGAGTAACTGTTGGTTTGGCAATTTTGTTAATGTCAAAGGCATGTATATATTGATTGGCAGTGTCTCATGCTCTCAGGGCATGTAGACCAATACCATCTGTAAAAATGTAGCTCACTTTAATTTGCAGGATTGTTCTTCTTGCCTGGTTTCATGGCACTGAAAGTGAGGGGGAAGCTGTAATTAGGGGAATGAATTATGAATTCTGATTAGAGACCAAGAGGTGATTAATGACATGGCTGCAATATCAATGGATAACCAAACATTCATAATTTTTTTTTATGAGATCCATGTTTTCCTGTGTGCAGTATCATGTGCTGTTAGGGCATAAGACTGAGGGATATGCCCAGTTTTAATATTGGTTGGGATGACCTTGCAGGGGACAGAATAGTTCCCATCAGTAGGAATTTGAGTTTCAGCTGGGGTGAAGAATAAAGAATAAAAAATGAGAATAAAAAATGAGAGTGGGTGGGAGAAGAGTTTTTTGACAGTTGGGAAAAAGGGATTTTAAAACTATTTTGGAATTGATTTGACTTGTTGCTAAAATGGCAAAAGTGTTATTTGAAAGAATTTAAATGTTCTTCAACCCTATTTGTTTTAACTTTTCAGGCCAGCACATCAAAATCCAAATTAGAACCTAAGTCAGAAACATTCAACTTACCCTGGACAATAGATGAACAGGTAGGAACTCTTTACAGCATGTCTGTAATGTAAATAAGTGTTGTTTCATTGAAAGTGATACTTATTCAGTTCTAAAAGCATGCCTGTTGCAATATGCACAGCTGGGGTGGCCAAGACTGCCCAGCCTTTCCAAGAAAAATAAAGAAACTAGAGTATGCTCCAATATTGCCACTTTAGTTAAAGCCTAAAACTGTCATACTTGTCAAGTAATAAGTTTGATGCATGTAATCAATATCAATTTGGGAAAGCTTTGCACCTGACCCCCTACCAGGAGCTCCCCTCAAGCTAGGGTCACTGTACAGATCTTTCACACAGGCGATGAGAGGTTGGACCTCACCGTGGTCAAACTTGCTCCCAAAAGGATGAAAAGGGCAAAAAATGCCAGATGCTATGAAACAACCTGCCTCCTCTTCTTTATAATTGTCAATGAACAAAATAAAACAGACTTGTGGACCCGCCCATACTAAGGGATGAAATTTTGTTTCAGAACATCTGAAGAAAACCTGTGATAAAAGAAATAAAATTAGTAATCTGGTTTGATTCTATGTTGGATGTCAAAATGGATGATACTTTTGGGGCAGTACATACTAACATGCGGAGCACAAGCAACAAGTCAGGGTGGTCAGTGGAGATGAGCACCTCATGCATAGCTGACTGGTGCTGTAAAACTTGGACAAATTACTAAAGAATGTTGGCTTTAATGCCTGCTCTGTATACTGTCTGTAGTCGTGGACATTCTGTGATGGTAAAATATTTGAGAAGCATTTTTCTAATCAAGTTGGTTTTTTCCTTGTAACTTGTATATACCAGTTTATATACCAATACCATACTGCATTTATATAGCATCCTACTAACTTCTTAACTTCTTCTGTATTCCCCTTGCCTGTTTAAGGTAACTGTCATTAAGTGCATTGCAATCTATTATTTCTGCAAAAACAGAGAAAATTGGAAGAACTTTTGGTAAAGTATCCAATGGAAGCTGTTGAAGCAAGAAGATGGGAGAAGATTGCTCGTGAGCTGGGAAACAGAACACCCTTGCAGGTAAGAGATTTTTGCTGTTGTGAAATGTGTACATATGTTAAATGAGATTGTTGACATTGTGTAATGTGTACATTTTAAATGTACGGAAACTTTACAAAGTGTACAAATTATATGTGGTATGGATATAATCAAACTAAAGGTTTTAATTCTTGAAGTTTGCAACATGATGTACATTTATGTGGACTACTAACACGCTTTATGAAAATTACAAATCTGCAGCTGCCCCTGCAAAGCTGCAGCTGCTCCAGCAAAGCTGCAGCTGCCTCAGCAAAGGTGCAGCTACATCAGTAAAATTGCAGCTGCACCAGCAAGATGCAGCTGCCACAGGAAAGCAATAGCTTCCTCAGCAAAGCTGCAGCTGCCTCAGCAAAGCTGCAGCTGCCTCAGCAAAGCTGCAGCTGCCTCAGCAAAGCTGCAGCTACCTCAGCAAAATTGCAGCTGCACCAGCAAAGCTGCAGCTGCCTCAGCAAAGCAAAAGCTGCCCCAGCAAAGCTGCAGCTACCTCAGCAAATCTGCAGCTGTCTCAGCAAAACTACAGCTGCCTCAGCAAAGCTGCAACTGCATGCTTTGTTGCTATACACATTACAATAGCATGATTACTTTTAACCTGCTGTTGTAATGTATATTGCAACAAATAAACAACAAAAAGCAAAAGGCATACCATATATATGTGATGGGTGTGAGATTAGTGATGCCACATACAGTGCTTATGGCACCAGGAAGTGCCTAAAACCCAAGAGTTATCATAGTCCTGTGCTAGTCCTGGACTCTGGTTTGTAAGGGTCTCATGCTGCATTGCTCATACTCAGCATTTAGTAGTGAGTCAATTTTACAAATACTGGGGTTTTTTACTCAATGAGTAATGTTTTTGAGGAAATGTGGGTTCACACTTACAATCTCAGGATTAGGACTGTCACTGCCCCTCAATCCTGGTTTCTCTAATTTATTAATGTATACTGCATGCAGGGCCGGGATAATTGTGTGCTCAGTGAAGATTGTAGAGCATTCTGGAATCTTTGTTGCAGTTATGTACACACTCATTGACCATCTTGTTAGCCCTGTGACCTGCTGTTTCAGTTTTAGAGCACAAAATATATGTTTGGAAGCAGTGCTGTATATATATCCCTAATAATTCTGTGCCCGAATGTTAACTGTGAAATTGCAGCTCAAAGGGGGCAGATTTGGTATAATGAGAACATTTTTGGGTGCATTGATATTGCCCTGGAATGCTCCCCACCCCCTTCCCTATGGCTACTGGTTTGTTCCCAAAGCTTTTGTTGTCCCAAACTCTAATACATTAAAGAGTTTGATCCATAAAAATGCAGTAAAGATTGTAAAGACTGCTTTTACAAGGATAGCCTGAAACTGATCTGATTGCCAGCTTGAGATCCTTGTAATTCTGTACATTTGAATCAAGATTGTGAAGCTATTACATGTAGCTTTTTAAGGGACAGTCACTTTGTTTTATTAATTGGAGTATTGTTCTTACTAGTGTAGAATACAGCTGTGGTGGCCATATTCAGCATTGTTTCCATGGATGGGGAGTGTGGAGGTGTTTAGATCCCTCCTTTTCAAATCAGAAGAGGGCAGGGGGGGGGGACTTGGTCTTTCATTTCCTATTGAAAAACATAATTGTGAACATCAGGGTTTGTGAATAAGGAGAAGCAGTAGTTTTGTGTTTTTGTGAACTTTGCATAGATCACTAAACCTTTCAAGTGCCACTGATTACAGGTGTTTTTAGGAAACAGGATTTTAATTGTTTTAGCTTTTAGCTAGCTTTCAGCAAATGGATGTCGAATTTCTGACTTGACAGGATTTTGCAGTGAAACAAAAGACACTCCCTTTTAGAGGATTCTGCAGTGAAACCAAGGGCACCTCATTTGAAAAGTTTTGTTTTTGTCCATGCTCTTTACAGGTTGCTAGTAGGGTGCAGAAGTACTTTATTAAACTCACAAGAGCTGGACTCCCTGTACCTGGCCGGTTACCACATTCAGTGCAACTAACAGGAAACAAAAAGGTGAGATAAGAGGTTTGAATTTTTGCTTAGTAAGGGTTTCTTTCTGCATTTTTCTGAATGGCTAGACTATTCTGGGGAAGTAGTTCAGGGGTGAGTGGGACACTTCTCATTTGTGAAATTTTTGTGCATGTAAGATGTTTTTTTTTTATTTGAAATGATCCCATATTTGTCAAAGCTTTGAACTCTAACATTTCGTGAATCAGGCAACACAGTACCTTAGTTTTTAGGAGCATCTGTAGGGGAAAGGGGAGGGAGGGAGGTTGTCAACCCATTTCCAGGATGTTTCTAATCTGGTTTGCATGGAAAAACCCTGCTTAGCACATTGTAGAAGCATCTGATTACAGCAAGTTTAAATTTTGTGAGCTTTTAGTAAAGATGTATTAGGTAAGGGATCATTTATTATTTCCATCTTTTTCTTGAGAGTTCAAAGGTACATGAGAAGGGAAGGGGTCAAAGAGCCATATATACTTCAGTGTTCACATTATGCAGTGGGGTCACAAGATTCCCTCCTTCTTCTCAACAATCCTGCATATTTTAAAATTTTTGTGGGAATTTCACACACCTGTTTTGATAACCTTCTGGGAAAAGGTTAATTTTTTATGTTGTGACTTATTGAGATACCTTTGAACCAAAGTCCCCCTCAAAATATTTTTGAGGGAGATACCCCCCCCCCCCAAGACCTAGCTCCAATACAGATGTGCTTTTTCATATTGTAATAAATGTGAATAATCTTTCTCAAAAAATCATTCCTTCCATTTTGTCAAAGTATACTATAGTAGAGGATTTGAAGGAGTATGCATTGTGATCCTTGTGAAAAGTAAAAAAAAAAAAAAAAAAAGGTGGATGACCCTGTGAGCTACTGAAGTCTGTAGACAACTACTTGTTCATTGGCACCAGCAATACAGATAAACCCAGTATGTTTGAGCCATATGCCTTTTAAACAATGCCCAAGTAGCAAAATAAGGTGTACTTTAGAGTTAGCTTAGGCTAAAACTTGCGGCAAAATTTTCACTCAGTTCAGTTTGTGATACAGTAAATAGCAATAATTTATACCCCACTGCAGACTTGACCACCTAGATGATGCTACCATGGAAAGTAGATTTGTGTATGCTGTGTGTTTGCTTCCATGTAATTAATTTTTAGGCAAGTGCTAGATATTTTGTACAATTTTTTTTGGTTTGATGTTTCTTAAACAGAGAGCAGGTCCATCATTGTTAATTTTTTGTGTGATGCAAATCTCGCAAAACAATGTTTAATTTTAACATTCAATAAAGCAAAAAGTCTCAAAAATCCTATCATTTTGATACAAAACTGAAACTTTTATTAGCTCAACAAGTTGAGCTATTGTCATGGCAATGCGTCTGTCTGTCTGTCTGTCTGTCTGTCCGTCTGTCTGTCCGTTAACATTGGAAAAAAGGCTGCTGTCTTCTGCAGGTGCTTTGACCGTTCCTTCTCAAAGTTGGTGTGGGTATAACACATATCAAGGGCTTGATAATTATGGTAACAGGAAGTAGGTCAAAGGTCATTGGGGGTCGTGAGAGGTCAAAGAGTGAAATCACGCAAAAGCCTTCAACTCCTTGTGGTTTTGTTGGAATCTTTTCAAATTTGACAGGAATATTCAGTAAATGATTGGTCATCAAAGTTGTTCTTTTGAAGTAGATCAAAGGTCATTTGGGGTCAAAGAGAGGTCAAGCAAAAGGAGGTCAAACAGTGTAATCATGCAAAAGCCTTCAACTCCTATGGGTTATGTCTGAATTTTATCAAATTTGGCAAGAGTGTTAAGAAGATAATGGGTCATCAATGTTGTACTTTTGAAGTAGGTCAAAGGTCATTTGGGGTCATGCAGGGGTCAAACAGTGAAACCACGCAAAAGCCTTCAACTCCTAGGGGTTATATCCATATGTTATCATAATTGGTCAGGGTGTTTAGTAGATAACAGGTCATCAAAGTTGTACTTTTAAAGTTGGTCAAAGGTCATCTGGGGTCAAGCAGGGATCAAACAGTGAAATCAATCAAAAGCCTTCAACTCCTAAGGGTTATATCCAAATCTTATCAAAGTTAGCCAGAGTGTTCAGTAGATGACAAGCTGTCAAAGTTGTACTTTTGAAGTAGACAAAGGTCATTTGGGGTCAAAGAAAGGTCAAAAAGTGAAATGTTGTAAATGTCTTCAATTCTTAAGGGTTATATGCAAATCTTATCAACGTTAGCCAGAGTGTTCAATTGATGATAGGTCATCAGAGTTGTACTTATGAAGTACGTAAAAGGTCATCTGGGGTCAGAGAGGCCAAACCCTGAAATCACTCAAAACCCTTCAACCACTAGGGGTTATATCCAAACCTTATCAAAGTTGGCCAGAGTGTACAGTAGATGACAGGTCTTCAAAGTTGTACTTTTGAAGTAGGTCAAAGATCATTTGGGGTCAAGGAGAGGTCAAACACTGGAATTGTGCAAATGCCTTCAGCTCCTAGGGGTTGTGTCTGACTTTTATCAAAGTTGACAAGAGTATGCAGTAGATGAATTGATGGGTCATCAGAGTTTTACTTTTGAAGAAGTTTAAAGTTGTTTGGGGTCAAAGAGCTAGGGCAAACAGTAGAATCAAGCAAAAGCCTTGAAATACTCATGGTTGTGTCGGAATCGTATCAAAGTTGGCCAGAGTGTTCAGTGGATGATGCATAGGTGTACTTTGTGTTGATGTTAATTAGTGTTTGCACTGGGTACCCGGGTACCCGACCGATGATGTCAGGACCCTGTTCTCAAATTGCTACGTGGATCCAAAGTTTCACTAACATAGATTGCATGTGTGACAGAACACCTAACATGTTACTTTTTCCTGGCAAAATTTATCACGGACACGCCTAAGAACACTTGTCATGCCAATATGTAACATACGTTGGTGTTATATTAAATCAACTTGCAAAGCAAAATTTCTCATTATGACTTTTATGACTTCAGAACAAACTTGTAGCCTAACATAAGTTATATTTTCGGGTACCTGGGTACCCGACCGACCATGGAGTTCGGGTACCTGGTTCCGAATTTTGGACCCGGTGCAAACACTAATGTTTATTGCCATTTGGGATCACAAAACATCATATGGTGAAATGCATGCTAGTGCTTCTCCATAAGGGTTTATGTTTTGTATGATGTATACTATAGGAATCATTTTTTGACAGACCTGACAAATTGGGGTATAAGTAGCCTAATATTTGTCAGCAGAATTACCTACAGTACTGTGCCCACAAACACTTAACAAAAAGTCGCAGGCCGGACAACTCTAGCAGATATACCACTGCTGTGACCATTTACATCTATAGCACTGAAGTTCCTAGATCATGACAGTCTACGACTCCTTGATTTGGATCCCTAGTGAAACTATGTAACATTACCTGTGTGAGAGAAATTGTAGTTGAGCTACAGCATTATTGATGCTCTTGTTTTATGGGTTATCACTGTTTTACAGAGTCGCAGAGCTCATCCCTTCATGAGGCCTGTTCCTTCCACCTTCTTACAGTCAGTTGTTCCACCTGTATATATGAATGAGAATGACAGCTGGGACTCAATGGATGGTGACTTCATGGATGAAGAGCCATCTGTAAGTTATTTGTTTAAACGTTTGGTTTCCCAAACAGAGAATCTTCAGAACCTTGGAAAGACCATTGTGAAATCATCATAGCTTTTTAGTGTAAACACCATTAGAGACTCAGCATTGGACCAAGATTACATTAAACCCATGGTCCAAAGGCCTGAGACCAGTTAACTTTGTGCTGGGCCCAGTAAGACTTCTGAGGAGCAGTCTCAGTAGGCTAGTTTATTTTTAGAATAGGCCATATACATTGAGAAATGTCTGGCCAATAAGTTTCTTGGCCAGTAGCTTTTCAAACCCAGTGGACCTGAAGAAAATGTAATCCTAAGTCAAAGCCTGGTGATAGCATCTCCATGCAGCAAAATTACTGCTAAGTGTGTAAAGAGAAAACATGTTTTAACATGTTTTATATTTAAAAAACGTATAAATAAGTGATAAAGTTTGTTGCAGTTTGTGGCAAAAGAAAAAAAGGAAAAAAATACATGCATTCTAGGGTTTTTTTGTGTGGACTTGGTTCAAGTCCTTTTTAAGTTTTCTGTATAGTTATTGGTGTGTCTCAAAGAAAGTGATACTTATGTAAGCATTTTTGGCCACCTTGTAACTTTTAAATTTGTTATAAATTGCAGATTTTTAAATTTCAGTCTATCTGTACATTCATTTGGTGCTTACTAATTCTAAATTCTTGAATGTCATTGCTTCTTGTGACAGGATGATGAAAGCATACCCGCTGAACTCCAAGAGACTGAGGAGTACAAGGAACTGAAGAGATTAAAGCAGTTAAAGCGAGAAAAACTTAGGCAGCAAGTGAGTTTGAAAAACTTTTTATCACAGTGGGGACATGGAGCCATTCAAAGCTCTCTAACATTTATATTTAAATGTTCTTATCTCTTATTATTCAACATTTTTCCAACTACTAGTTGCAAATTATTCTGTCTGTATTGAAGATACACTTGCACAAAATTTTCAAAAAATCTCAGAAGTTTAAGGGCCTTGCCAGGGAGGTGATAAACAAATGAACAAAGTTTTGTATGTATAGATGTTCTCATGATTACTTGTTCCATGCATTTCAGTCTGTGAACACAGTTGGATTAATATTTGCAGATTTTCTTCATAGGCCTGCATAGAAGAGGGGCCGGGAAGGGGGGGGGGGGAGTAGGTAGTCATACCCAAGCTCAGGTTTTGCCCTCCTTAACAATTGCTAAAAAAGTAGGGTTTTTTTTTTTATTTGGAATAGTCATGCATGATGTTCCAGTGTTGTAAACACTGCACCATTTTACATTTAAGCCATCTTACATTTTCAAAATAGTTTGTTAGACCCTCTCCTAAGACTGTTCACCCCCAAAAAGAACCTTTAAAAACCCTGAATTGCTGTTAGTAGGTATGATGAACTTTCAGGATATTAAACCAAGAAGTATCCTTGAAATGGGGGGGGGGGGGCAGGGGGGTGAGAAACACATTAAGCTACATATTATACAAAGGTCAAATACAGTCACCCCTATTCAATCAGTGTACCTTATTTTATAAGTATTACCTTATTATAATTTTTGTCCTTATTAATTTGTAGCTCTTTTTAATCACATTTTGTTCAGTTCATGCAGAATAATCCTTTTCTGTTGTTTGATATTTGATGTTTATGTAATGACACATCATGAAAGATATTTGTTAGAGGAATAAGAAGAGATTTGTGACATTTAAAATGGCTGATGCTTCAAACAGGGAGTTGTTATGATACATCACTTTGAAGTGAAGTTTGCACTGCCAAGATCACTTAGTAATCTGTCTCCACTCTCTTGTATCTTTCTTGGCATTTCTATAAGACGTATACTGGATTAGGTAGTTCATACAAAAGGGATTTGTTGTCTGCTACATCTACAATAAGACGGGGGGTTTGTTGCTACTGCCATAGCATTGCCAGTTGCTGGGAAATTAAAAAATATTGCATCTTTGGAAGCTCGGTGATGCGGATGAGAGTATACTAATACAATTTTATCTCTGAATGTGAACATGATTCTATACCTGTTCATATCAGGAAACTTCAGGAAACTTTCCAAATTTTTGTAACAAAAATTAGACTGCTGCATCTGCAGCTCATTTGCATGACGTTCCTTCTTTAGGAAAGGGGAGGCCTCATCGATTTATGTCAATGAAACAGTTGTTTTGAGTTTTGTAGCATCTGCCCCTAAATTTGTGGGGGCATCTACGTACCCATCAAAGCAGTGTTTTGAAAAAGCCAGTTGTGATAGGATAACTAACCCTGAATGATGTTGCTGACATATTGATCAACTTGAAGCCAGTGAATAAAAGAAAGAAATCCCCATCAGTCGAATAAGTAGCTTATCATTGATGATCTCCTCTGGATTTAGTGGGTCTTAGAGTATTAGCATAAATTAAACTTTCCCTTCAATCTCTTTCAAAACAACAATTCCCTTTTTGATTCCTTGCCGAAGGCAGGCAAGGAATCTATGCGATGGTGATGGCGTGTGTGTGTATGTGTGTGTGTATGTGTGTGTGTGCGTATGTATGTGTGTGTGACGCTGCTTGTAAACACTCTATCTCAAGAGTGGTAACCCCGGGTAATCTCATACTTGGCATGTAGTTTGCCCATATTGAGTAGATGAACCCTATTGTTTTTGGTGCAGGTCAAAGGTTATTTGGGGTCACCAGAGGCAATTTAGTGAATTTCTTTTAGCAGCTGTAACTCCGTGTCCGTTGTTCCAATTGAGTCATAACTTCAGGATAAGATTGACTGGTAAGAGGTGGAAATATTGTAATATGATCCGCATTAATATGAAGAGTCAAAAGGTCAGAAAGTGATGTTTTGTTGATATCTCGCCAATGAAACATTTTAGGGGGATGGTGTAATGAAAAGTTGTGTTCGTCTATGTGAAATACACGTGATGACCTACTTTGACCTCAGTTGACCTCATTTGACCTTTTGACCTTTGTGGCTTTTTTGTGACCCCTGGATTCGTCTTGTTGAGACAAACCAAAACGGCAATTGTAGTACCGTCCTACGATGTTCCTAACTCTAGTTATTGACATTTAAGTGAAATGTTAGAAGTGCACATGTGTTATATGCGTTGGAATGCGAGGTATGCGGTGTGATAACTCAATAACCAAGTGCCATAGGAGGATGGCATAATGGAAAGTTGTGTTCGTCTATGTGAAATGCATGTGAAGACCTACTTTGACCTCAGTTGACCTCATTTGACCTTTTGACCTTTGTGGCTTTTTTGTGACCCCTGGATTCGTCTTGTTGAGACAAACCAAAAAGGCAATTACAGTACCCTCCTACAATGTTCCTAACTCTAGTTATTGACATTTGAGTGAAATGTTAGGAGTGTATGTGTTATATGCATTGGAATGCGAGGTATGCGGTGCGATAACTCAATAACCAAGTGACATAGGGGGATGGCGTAATGGAAAGTTGTATTCGTCTATGTGAAATGCACCTGCTGACCTACTTTGACCTCAGTTGACCTTATTTGACCTTTGTGGCTTTTTTGTGACCCCTGGATTCGTCTTGTTGAGACAAACCAAAAAGGCAATTATAGTACCCTTCTACCATGTTCCTAACTCGAGTTATTGACATTTAAGTGAAATGTTAGGAGTGTATGTGTTATATGCGTTGGAATGTGAGGTATGCGGTGCGATAACTCAATAACCAAGTGACATAGGGGGATGGCATAATGGAAAGTTGTGTTCGTCTATGTGAAATGCATGTGATGACCTGTTTGACCTTTTGACCTTTGTGCTTTTTTGTGGAGCCTGGGTTTGTCTTGTTGAGATGAACCAAAGAGGCAATTAAACTACCCTACCATGATGCTCCTAACTCAAGTTACAGACATTTTAGTGAAAGGTTGTGATTGTGTGTGCATAATGCATTGGAATGTGAGGTGTGTGGTGTGAAAACTAATAACCAAGTGATAAAGGAGGATGGCATAATGGAAAGTTGTGTTCGTCTATGTGAAGCACACGTGATGACCTACTTTGACCTCATTTGGTCTTTTGACCTCTGTGGCTTTTGTGTGATGCCTGGGTTTGTCTTGTTTAGACAAACCAAAAAGGCAATGATGCTACTCTTCTATAATGCTCCCAACTCAAGTTATTGACATTTTAGTGGAAGCTAGGTCATGACTGTGTGAACATGTTACTCATTGGAATGCGATAAGTATGAGGGTGCGATTTCTAGAACTGAGTAATCAATTTTTTATTTGAATCACAAAAGGTTGACCTTATTAACATGATGATATCTTACGTATGATAACTGTGAGGGATCTCATGCTTGTCATGTAGGTGATTCATGTTTGTAACAATATTTCATATGGCAAGGAATCACTAAGCCTTTTGGCTTTCTAGTTCAATTACCCAAGGCTGAGATGACTGCATGTTTTTCTAGAGGAAAACATTGTGTTGCTATTACATCATCATGGTTCAGACAGAAATTAGCTTTTTTCATTATTAAACCATTCAGTCCCACTAAAAAACTTTGGCAAAAGCTGTTCTACCCAAAAATATTACACATTCAAGGGTTATGAATGTGGCATCATTTGAAAGTTTGAGTAAACAAATTAATCATGAACTACAAAGCATTGAGTTTCTTTTTGTGAAAATCTTATTTCATAAAAAAAGGTACCCTGCAGGGGCCTTATTTTGAAAAGTTTTATCATTCTATAAATATAAATCATGGTTTCAATGGTACAAGAATTTTCTGTACTACAAGCAGTGTTTCCTCAAAGAAATTATCCAGTCAAACTGCCCAATATATGCAAATTTGACTTATTGCTTAAGGCAGAGCATGTAAACAATATGCCTAAATGCCCATAAAAACCCTCTTTTTTTTTTATTGTTTCTCCTACATCAGTGCGTGTCAAATTAGGAATCAGTTGCGTCAAAATTGTGTCAAAACACTTACTACAAGTGCAGTATACATTTTTTGCCCATGAATATGTGAAGTTGAACATTGCGCCTCTAGCATTTGTAGAATTACAGTTTGCATCATGTTGGGATATCAGATAACACTGTTAAGTGTGATGTCACAGATGAAACGAAATCTTTTTGGCATGAAGCAAGCGAATATCACTGGCTTTCTTAGACTTGTTGTCATGCAGTTATGTGTATTCCCAGTGACAAAACTAAAGAAGGGTTTGCCTAAATGTATGTTAGTATGTTTAAGCATTCTGAAGCTAGCAGTCAATTCCTAGGAATGATTCTCGAGACGATAGGAGTGAAGTTCACACATTTTCAACTCATAGTGTGCTTCAAGCAAGCCTTACAGTAGGTGACAGCATAACCTCAGATTAGCCAACACTGTATTGTTGGTCTCTCAATGTAACACACAGTTTTCTCCTTCATAAGCCCATACTTCCATAATGGTAATGCATGAGAGACATAGGAATATTTCAAATGTCATTCTCCCTTGGGGTAAACTCATATCCCTTTCTATTCCAATGTCAAAATGATTGAGAAGAAATAAAACAAAGCACCCCTCATCATTCTGAGAAAATGACATCTGTCCAACTGGTTTCAAGTTCTTTTTTATCAGCAAAAGGTGTTACTTCATCTGCTAATAACTGGAGAATCAGACAAAAGAAATGAATGAAACTTTCACCAAGAGAATTTTTTCATATAGTACCTCTTTCTCATATCAAATCTAAACTTTTGCTTAAACCCAGTCATAGACAGGCCTTGAGTTTTAGATTAAATTCCAGGTGTGCTACAAATCGCACTCCTCAGGAAATTAAGGAGTGTGGTAGGTGTGCTGCATTATTAAACTTTAATAGGTTTTGGCCTATCCATTCTTCATCTAGGTGTGCATACAATCGCACTCCTCACAGTGATTTGAGGCGAGTGGTGGTGTGTGTTCTCACTTGCACACGCCAAAATTCAAGGCCTGCATAGATATGTTTGCAGATGAATTCAATCTACAGTAGGTTTAACAAATTAGGAAACTGCCAAACTGTGACACTTTCCATTTACTGCTGCCTAGAGTAGCTATGGTGATATGAAAATATGGCTTGTTTAATGCCATTTAGAGACTTGTTTATATGCGTGACATCACACTAAACAGTGTCCGTGGATCCATTTCATATGATGTAATTTTTCGTTTATGCTGACATTGTAGAGAATAGACCTTATGCATTGACCTTATGCATCGTGATAGCCTACATCTTAGAGGACATGCTCTACTACTGAGTGTGCAAAAGTGTGTAAATAAGTGTCCTCTGAGCAGGCGCTTTGGTTACTATGACTCGGTGACATCATGTACATGAGGTCTATACCCGGATAATACATGTATTCCAGTACAGTATGCACAGTATGCTGCATGTGCACTTATGGCAATGGCCAATGCCCGATTTCCTCTGGTTGGACAGTTTTGGTTTGTGTGTGTGCGTGCGTGTGTGTGTGTGTCTACATCAGCTCCTCATTTTGCATCTAACATGGCAGCTCTTTTTGCCTTACTATCGGAAACCTGACACTCGTCAAATTGAACTGTAGGCCCAGTTGGTATTTTAAAGTTATGTAGGGGAGGCTGAACATGCCCCTTTCAGATTTTTAAAGTTTCGAGAAAAAACTGCTCATAAACTTATCGACTGGAATGTACATTTGTATTATGTAACATGTACATTTTAAAGATTTGTTCATTTTCTGTTCCAGTCTCAAATGACTCATTCAGGGTACCAGTGCGACAAGTGTGGGGTAGAACCAATCGTTGGTACAAGGTGGCACTGTAGTGATTGCCCCAGCAGCACCTCTACAGATTTGTGTCAAAAGTGTATGGACAGGTAATATCATTTTCTATTATATCTTTGTTTCAGACTTAAAGTTCTGAGAGTGCAAGTGTACTTATCCTGCGCATATTTTCCTGGACTACTAAAGATAGATTTGTATTCATTTACATATTTACATATTTTGAAAGTGAGGTCATTGATATTGATGCAAGGTCTTGTTCCTATACTTTTGCAAGAAGGTGCCCACTTGTACATATACTCATAACTAAAGATATTACACTTGTATTGGTATTTGTGACATCATAATTGTTTACTGAGCTCTTGGTCAGGACTTGATCCAGGAGGAGGGGTGGGGGAGGCACAGACCACATTACAAAACCCTCCCTCTGGACATGGAGTTTAGGGGCTCACGTCTGCGCATTTCTTTAAAATGAAGATTAGAGCTCGTCTATGGTTCAAATGTCATAGCTTTTATCCCCTTGACAGCTGCATAGCTAAGAAGGGGAAGGGGCCTCCCTAAATGAGATAAGAGAATGTTGTAAATTATTCAGATTTACAGTTTTCACTTCTTTTCTTACCCCTCAAATTATAACCCTGCCCTTCTCTTACCTGCTGATTGCCAGTTTTTGCAGAGATCTACCCAGCACAGTGGGTATTACTGGTGGACCCCACCTGGCACTAGAAGTTTCCACCCAGCATTAGTTACAAAGTCCTTGATCCTGCCCAGGACAGTATTTCCATCAAGCAGAGGCTAATCTATACATACTTCAAACGAAAAGTTCAAATCCTATATGCAGAAAGCAGCAAACCCCAACCCTTGGATTCTTCTCCAGGTGAAAACAAAAATTCTGGACAGATCTCTGTGTTTAACTATGGTACTACCTCTCAGTTGTAGAACTTGAAATCAACGTAGATTAAACCACCTTTGAATTATTTAAGTTTCACAGTATCTAATCCATGAAATACTATATTACTTGTAATGTTTCTTTGAAGTTTTTGTGCAAGAAATTATATAATCAGTGATTGGTTTTTTCTGCCTCCAGTGATGACTACAGATCATTTGTTCATTCTTCCACCCATCATCTTGAGCCAATCAGATTCAAGATGGAGGCCACTTACATTGATAATGACTATACAAGGTTTCAGCAACAGCAGGGACCATACAACTATTTAGATCCTAACTACACTCCAGAAAACCAACCAGACTTGTGACAATTCCAGATGGGGCTTCTTGAAGGATTATTTTCATTGTAGATGCAACTACAGACTTTCACCAAAATTTGATTTACTGATGGTATTTGTGTCTCTAATAGCAATTTTCTAAGAGTGTTGCTTAGAGAAAGTGTGTGTAATAGAACAAAGCTGACTACTTAGAATGAATTTTAGAACAAATAGAATTCTAACTTTTTTGTATTTTTGGCATCGTAATTTGTCTGTCTTATCTTGTAAATTAATACCATAGAAATAAATGAAAAGAACGAGATTATCGTAGAGGATCTGACTTGTAAAAGAGGGTGTGTGGTTCTGGAAAATTTTTCTACTGCTTGAGTTTCAAAATACTCTGTAAGTTCATGCAGAACTTCCTCTGATTTCAGAAGCTGACAGCACCTTTAGCCACATATGGGATTGCCCAAGTTTTCATCATTTCTCCAAAAGTACAAGATTTCCTCCATCCTGTAACCTCCTTCCCTTTCTCCTCCCCTTGGAGAGTACTTGAAGTTTTAAAAATGATTATCCTCTGGCAAACAATTATTGCCATTTACCACACTTTGAAAATATTTACATGGGGTAGTCTTTGACCCCCTTCCCCATGTATGTTTGTAAACATGTGAAAAAGATGAAAAACTGCTGAAGGAAAGCTATCTTTCACATGTCAATTTGTAGCACAGTTTAAGTTTGGTGGAGTTGTCACTGTAAGAACACTATAGTGGGAGGCCTCTAGCACCTTTCACATTTCCTGGTTGTATGGGACCTTTTACCTAGGGCCTCTGATTCTTATGTGGTGGAGGCTTAGCCATTACACAGTAATATCAAAACCTACCATTTTCTAAATGGCCATGTTGTTTAATAATTTCTGCCCCACTTCGTACTGTCCTGCTGCCAAATTTTAAATAGCCCCCCCCCCCCAAAAAAAAAAAAAATTAAGCTTCATCTTGGAGGCTCTTTCTTCTAGTTTATTTCTTTGTTGTAGCCCCTACATAAGTCTCAAGGCAACCTTAAAAAATTCGACTTTTTAATAAGCATCAAATGACACACTACGGCAGTACTTTAACACATGGACATCATGAATAAACATTAGCCAAATATGCAAATTTGTGATGTGGAGGTAGGCACTGGAAAAATATTTCTACATTTATCCTTCTTCAAATTTCATTTTTAAGGCAGTTTCAATGTTGATATGCCCTGAGAGGTTTGCTGTAGAAGTAACAGCTGTCTGCTTAAAAAGTATGCTTTTCAAGTAAACTCCCTCTACAGGCAGACACCTGAAACTACTCCCAAATGGAGTAACAACCTCAAAGATGGTTACTTTTTCCTCAAAGTTTGCTGTAACTTGTGAAAAAAATGTTTGCTGTACCTAGTCATTTGAAAGGAAGTTAAGAGCAGCCCTAAGATATCATCCTTACAAACCAAACTCTAAAGTAGGTGGCAAATAATTGAAAAATGATTAGTAAAGGGTTAGCAAATGAATTACTGACTCTGACTAAAACTCAACATTATCTTTTTGTCTCAAATGCATTGTAAAGGAAATGGTGGGATGTTGAAGGGAATTTTGTTGAGAATATAGAAACATGTACTTTCACAAGTTTTTCATAAGGGGGACCTTAGGGGGCCTATTATTTTTTTGTTATTTTTACAAGAGTACAATAGGTGCTCTTTTTTGAATCTGTCACTGCAACTCTTAGGGTATACTTGTGAAAAAGTAAAAATGGATGATCTTAGACCAAAATTATTCTAATTTATTACACTTTGAAAAAGGGTGCATTGGTTTTTCACATCCTTTCCTTCCTCGATATACGCTTGTGAAAAAGAATGATCCCTCACTCATCAACTGTGGGTTAATACAGCTTTGTTGGTTACCTATCCACACATCTTTAAAATATTAATTGGTTCTAAGTAAAACCATGAATATTAAACTATCCTAATGATTGCAACCTTCTGTTTTGTGAAAGTAGCGATAGGTCCTATAGACCTTATGCATATGACGTCACAGCGCAAAAGTGCACCCTGCAATGGAGGCGAGTACCTATCATTGTAACTGACACCAAAATATGCAGACAGCTGATTTACGCGCGTAAGCCTACTAAACGCTCGTGCGAAATCTACGTCGTGCGTGCAGTGTTTTTTTATTGTTTTGCCGCCAAAATGATGTCGCATGATGTCAATGAATAAGGTCTGTTAGAGCATTGGTCGTGGTACTGTGTTACCTGAAATAAAGTAGGCTATGGCATAAATTGTGATATGAATTTTTTTAAGGTGAAACTTTTGTCAAATTGTTTTAAAGATAAATAGCCCATGAATTTGATAAGTCAGAATTGTTTGCAATGGAACTTGTAACCAATGAATTGAAGCAGTTGGAATGAAAACTGATGAAAAAGTTATCGAACATTCTTTGATTCAGAATTCTACCTTTCTTATTGATGTTTTCAATTATTGTTACAAAAGGAATCAAAGCTGAGAATTTTAAAAGGTGGATTAAATTGTAAACAGAAAATCAGTGGACAAACTACTTTGGTTTGCACATACATATCTCTTCCCTTTGCAATTTGAAATAGCCTAAGTGTAAAATTTATTCGTTTTAAGTCTGCATTGGCTATTTTAATGAAATGGGTGTTGCTATTACTACATTTTTAAATGGGAAAGGGGAAGGGGAGGAGGGGACAGAAGGTCAACTAAGAAAAGGGACGGGGAAGGTGGGGTGTATGGAGTGGGGAGAAAGATGATAGGGTTTAATATGGCTTAAGGAAATAAGAGTAAGGCACCATTAGGACAAATTGTATATTTTGTGTACTAAATTTTTTACACAGTTATGGAGCTGGCATGAACGGTTACCTGAAAGAGGGGGGAACTAGGCACATCATTACACTCATCCATTGGGTAAACTTTAACATGAAAGTCCTAATGTCAGAAAAGACATCTAAATGTGAATTGAAATTTAATAAACGGCAAGAGGATGGAAGATAGTACTAATATGTGTTTCTCTTTATTGAACTTTTCACTACAGTGTATTGATCGTTGGCCGTGGTTGGGGTTATTGGCTATCAATATATGAAATACCCAGAGGATGGACCAGTTAAACCTCACAACATCCAAACTTCCCCCAGAAAGACATGAAATTAGATCATGTGCACCCAATATAGCCCCAAACTTTGAAAAGAAGGATGTAAAGTTAGACCCATTTGATCACAAGCAGCATTACTTCAAAGCATTCATCTGAAGCTTTGAGTACTTACTTCTCAAATCAGGCGCGGATCCAAGGGGAGGGGGGCTTTTCCGGCCTCAGCCCTCAGCCCCCCTTTTACGTCACATTAAAAATAACAAATACGAGGAAATTAGCATAATGTTAGTCTAGGAGAGTATTCAAGGGGGCTTTCAGCCCCCCCCCCCCCTTTTTCGAAATGTCTGGATCCGCGCCTGCAATTAAGAGTATCACTTCATAAATGTATGTGAAACCTTTTTAGGCTCTCGTGAAGATATTTCCTTGTTCAGAGATTGCTTTCTGTTAAACCCTGTTTACACGATGATGCCTTTGGTCAGCGTCGTGCTGCAAGATTTGTTCAGGATGCTTATTGCCGCACCAGCAGAGTTAAAAGCATGCTGAAGGATCTGTGCTGGGATAATTTAGATTTGCTAGGGACCAAAGCTCGACTCACCCATCGATTAAGGAAACCCATGGATCAATGCCAAATAATTTCCCCCATCGCCTAATTGACAACAAAACCACACAGGCTATATCCTCCCACGCTTTTAACTATATCAATTCCTCGGCTAAAAAAAGGACTCGCTTCATCCACACACCGTCCCCTTGTGGAATAAAGATCCACCGACCAGAGCTAAAATCTGCCCCAAGAGTGCTCTTCTTCGAGCAGCTCCTGGGTAATCACATCTAATCCGGATGAAGAAAGACTTCACGACTTGTGTGGGTTACTATCATGATTCGGATCACATTTCCATTCCCCCTAGTACTAGCAGTATCTACCATTATGTATTTTCACTACATAGATATTGCATACACGAGGTAAACCAATTGAATGAGCTAATGAATAGGAACAAACATTAGGCACTCTTCTGCTAAGAGATCCAGATCCTATTTTTGGAACCATAAAATCTGGTTACCTAATCCCATTAGCCTACCTAATCCCATTAGGTAGGCTACCTAATCCTATTAAACTTGGTCCCTGCCTACATAGTTGATTGATTCCTGGTGACATCTCAGCCCTGCTTTAAGTAAATAAAGACTTCCTGTGCACACCATACACAAAAGATTTAATTGTGCAATGAGTGGACATGTCAATAGCTTATATTATATAACACCTTATTTATTTCTCTACATTTGATTGGAGAATTGGTGGTCACATGCCATGGGTGATTCGGCACTATCATCACGGTCGTGTGTTATCCATCGTGCAATAGTCTAGTATAACACACGGCTGTGACGTCACAATCACTGCGCGTACGTACAAACTATGCCGCAACTCAATAAATCAACGCAGCTTTGGGGATTGCACATTGCATACCGTACGTAGTGGACGCGTAGCTAGCAAACGACAAACCATGGAGCACGGACAACTGAACGCCAAAACACAACTTTAACCAACGACTAGATAAAGGTAACGTTAAATAGTTATAAGGTGTTATATAAAACAAATAATGAATGTTTTTCATTCGTGCGATAGTATGAATAATTTCATTCGTTGAAAGATTGAACGTTCTATTCAACTCGGCTTCGCCTCGTTGAATAGAACGTTCAATCTTTCAACTCATGAAATAATTCATATTATATAACACCTTATTTATTTCTCTACATTTGATTGGAGGATTGGTGGTCACATGCCATGGGCGATTCGGCACTATCATCACGGTCGTGTGTTATCCATCGTGCAATAGTCTAGTATAACACACGGCTGTGACGTCACAATCACTGCGCGTACGCACAAACTATGCCGCAACTCAATAAATCAACGCAGCTTTGGATCGCACATTGCACATCGTACGAAATAGACGCGTAGATAGCAAACGACAAACCATGGAGTTACCGCACGGACAAACGCGAACCATTGTGACCGCCAAAACACAACTTTAACCAACGACTAGATAAAGGTAACGTCAAATAGTTATAAGGTGTTATATAAAACAAATAATGAATGTTTTTCATTCGTGCGATAGTATGAATAATTTCATTCGTTGAAAGATTTAACGTTCTATTCAACTCGGCTTCGCCTCGTTGAATAGGACGTTCAATCTTTCAACTCATGAAATAATTCATACTATCGCACTCATAAACATTCATTATTTGTATATTATATAACACCTTATTTATTTCTCTACATTTGATTGGAGGATTGGTGGTCACATGCCATGGGTGATTCGGCACTATCATCACCGTCGTGTGTTATCCATCGTGCAATAGTCTAGTATAACACACGGTCGTGTAATAGTCTAGTATAACACACGGCTGTGACGTCACAATCACTGCGCGTACGTACAAACTATGCCGCAACTCAATAAATCAACGCAGCTTTGGGGATCGCACGTTGCATACCGTACGTAGTAGACGCGTAGCTAGCAAACGACAAACCATGGGCGCTATACTACCACACGGACAAACGTGAACGATAGTGACTGCCAAAACACAACTGTACCAAGGACTAGATAAAGGTAACGTTAAATAGTTATAAGGTGTTATATAAAACAAATAATGAATGTTTTTCATTCGTGCGATAGTATGAATTATAGTTCATTCGTTGAAAGATTTAACGTTCTATTCAACTCGGCTTCGCCTCGTTGAATAGAACGTTCAATCTTTCAACTCATGAACTATAATTCATACTATCGCACTCATAAACATTCATTATTTGTATATTATATAACACCTTATTAATTTCTCTACATCTGATTGGAAGATTGGTGGTCACATGCCATGCGTGATTCCGCACTATCATCAAGATCACGGTGCTCGACCGTTGGTTAGTATATACTAACCCACGGTCGTTGGTTAGTATATATTATATAACACCTTATTAATTTCTCTACATCTGATTGGAAGATTGGTGGTCACATGTCATTCGTGATTCGGCACTATCATCAAGATTGTGGTGCTCAACCGTTGGTTAGTATATACTAACCCACGGTCGTTGGTTATTATATACTAACCCACGGCAATGACGTCAGCGATCATTGCGGTACGTACAAGCTATGCCGCGACTCAATATATAAATCACTGCAGCACTGGGAATCGTACGTACATTGCATATCGTACGTACTAGGCACATAAACGCGTAGCGAGCAAACGACAAACCATGGAGCTGCGCTACACGGACAAACACGAACCATCGTGACCGCCAAAACACAACCTTAACCAACGACTAGATCAAGGTGGATAGTTAAAAGGTGTTATATAAAACAAATAATGAATGTTTTTCATTCGTGCGATAGTATGAATTATATTTCATTCGTTGAAAGATTTAACGTTCTATTCAACTCGGCTTCGCCTCGTTGAATAGAACGTTCAATCTTTCAACTCATGAAATATAATTCATACTATCGCACTCATAAACATTCATTATTTGTATACTAACCCATGGCAATGAGTCAGCGATGCATTGAGCGTGCTTCGTACAAGCTATGCCGCGTCTCAATAAATCACTGCAGCACTGGGGATCGTGCATTGTTTCACCGACGTCAAGTGATCGCGCGTCTCTTTGGTTTTGAAGGACAAGCGTCCATTGTGTCACAGAAGTATCTATGGTAAATTAATGCCGTAAGCGTGTGCTGTAAATACGCTTACTGCGTATGTGTGTTTTGCCCTTCAGTGCCTGAGAATCCAACGCGCTTGACGTCACAAAGAATCCCTCCTTATCAGGCAGGCCTTCATAAACACACAGTTAGAAAACGACAAACCATGGAGCTACTACACGGACAAACACGAATCCATAGTGACCGCCAAAACACAAATTTAACGAACTACTAGCAAAATTATAAGGTGTTATATAAAACAAATAATGAATGTTTTTCATTCGTGCGATAGTATAATTTTATTCGTTGAAAGCTTTAACGTTCTATTCAACTCGGCTTCGCCTCGTTGAATAGAACGTTCAATCTTTCAACTCATGAAATTATTCATACTATCGCACTCATAAACATTCATTATTTGTATACTATCGCACTCATAAACATTCATTATTTGTATACTGTTGAGTAATCAACTGGAAAATGTTTCTCATTGCTCAGGGATTAAGTGTTATTCTAGAAGTGATAGTGGTTTCTTACAACAAAGAAAGGAGCAGATAAGTAGGATTTTAATACACCCGACCTCCCCTTTGTGAGGTCTGGTCAGAGTGTTCTAATTTCTAAGCAGGCCAAGTTCTAATGAAAGTTTGGCCACATGATTGAAGCAACCTATACATAAGTAAGGATAACCGGGAGAACGTGATGAGGGAAAGGCGAAGGGGAGGCGGGGAGGCGGGAAGGCGGATGCGAACATACGAATTCTTATTGGGGTGACTGCATCATGTGCCGTTTAAGTAAACAATGATTAAAATCTAAAGCTACAACTTGGCAATTTAACTAGCGCTTTATTGAGCCGAGCCAAGTTTCATTTTGCGGAAGTTGTGTTGTAAATCCTTTGCAAGATCTTTCCGATGAGGCGTATTTTGTAGAGTAGAAAAATATTCGTAGAGATAAAGCAGTGAAAATTGTTAAAGCTATGATAGTTCAAAGAAGGAAACAAACTGTTGATCAGTGCGATTAGTTAAAGTCTATGACGTCATTCTTAAGAATGTTTAAGTAATTCAAGTTGATTGAGCTTCATAGGCGTAGGAAGCTTTTCGAGACGGGGGGGGGGGGGCTGAACCTTGTTTCGGATCGCCGTCCTAGGGAAGGGGTTTAAGGGGAGGGGGTGTCCCCCTCCCCTTTGGAAAGTTTCTGGGTATTTGAGGGTCCTCAGATACAATTTGGTGCAACATTTTGGAGAAACTTTAAGGAAAATTACTGCAAATTTTTGACATTTCTCACAGAAGAGACAAATAAGGGGTTTTTGCCCTTGGATCTTGGGGGGGGGAGCATACTTCAGCCCCCACATTTTTTACTGGGGGCTAAGCCCCCTAGTCCCCCTCCCCCGCTTCCTACGCCCTTGTTGAGCTAAGTAGACCACATCACATTGCTATAAACTATCATTCATGCTTTTAATTAATTGCCAAAAAACTGCACCCTGTCCCGAGATTGCATATTGTGACGCTCCTGCTAAAATCTCACAATATCTGTACAGGAAGGGTCCGACCAGTGGAGGTGCACACGTTACAGTTCGATGGTGATCCATGAATGTGCCAGTATGTTCGGTGTGTTCAATTGTACACAGGTGTTGCATCGACTGGCACAAGGCAATTCCTTACGGGTAATATAGCTGTGCCCTGATTGGAAGCTGGCTTAGATCCTATTTGTCAATGGATGGTCTTGTCGGTGTATATTCGCACATAACTGTCGACACAGCTGTCGGTATGAGAAGACCTTTTATGGGAGGGGGCCCAAGCCTTGTTAACCCTGAAATTTTTCTTAATTGACAATCATGCTAAAAATTTGGCTCTGAATATGGCATTACTTGCCCTCAGTCGACATATTTTGCTCGGGATGGGGGTGGGGGTGAGGGTGGGTTGCTGTCTCTCCAACTCCCGTCTCCTACGCCAATGAACTATCATATGACAATAATAACTTAATGCATGAAGATGAAAACACTTTAACTACCAATCGCTGTTGTAAAAACAAGGGTAAATAATTCCAATGTACCTCTTTCCTTCAAAGTGGTATCCTCTCACACTCTTCAATGGAGTTTCTTCTGTAATGATGGATCTTTCGCGAAAAATGCCAGCTATTCTTGAAATTGCCATACTCATTGGACAATAAAATCCTTCATAACGGTTCGAAAAGCAGAAATTACCTTCGGCTCTACGGAGTTCAATCCTATGGTCTTTTAATGTATTGCACGCGCTGTGATTCCATCCGGCCTCATCACATTCTGTAAAATCCATTCTATCAGGGAACCAGGAATCTAGCGATGTAGAAGAAGTCTCGAAATCCTCCTCCCCTTGACAATCGTCTCTCCCCTCGATCTGAATACTCATGTCGTCCAGACCTCGTTTCACGATCAACTTGTCGCCAGAAAGCTCCACCTTGTCAATGACGAAAGAAAAGTTCAGATTTTTGAAGGATTTCCGCGGCGCAGTTGAGAAGTATGCCAGACCAAGGGATAAATGTCCCGTGTCCACCATCATTTTTAGAAAGCCATTAACCTCTGTTCCATCTCTCGACAGTTGGTGTCCAGCTGTTATAGATATCTTTGACCGAGCACCAGCTTGCAAAAGATGTTCAAGCACATCTACAAGAAGAAAACATTCAGTTTGTTTATCTGCTTAGTCAATTAATTAAACAAACTAGTAGCCTATCTTTTTTCTAAAGAAGCAAGGGCGTAGATCCATCTCCAAAGGTGGGGAAGGGGGGCTTTTCACCATTTGTGAATCGCCGTCCTGTGGGAAGGGTCTAAAGGGAGGGGTATCCCTCTCCCCTTTGAAAAAATGGAAATTCGAAGGTGTCTGTATGGCAAATGGTGCCATATTGGGGAGCAATATAGCTTTTAAAATGTAGTGCCAATTCGTAATCTATGATATATCAGTGAAAAAAATAAGGGGGACTTATGGAGATGTTCCCCTTCCAAATAGTCAGGGGGACGAGTACCCCCGTCCCCCATGATCCACGCCCATGGTGTACGGTTTCATCTTGTCTTGTCACATTGTAAACCAATCAAATTGACTCTTACTGTTAACACCACACGCACGGTATTCAGTGCTTACGCGTATGGTCCTGTGCTGTGCACAACTATTTGGTATGCCTCTGTATGTATTGCTATGGATTTTTTGTACTTATACGACAACTCTAAAGCTAGCGTAAAGTTACGCAAACGAACCTTTTTCTTCGTATATACCGTCTACGCAAAATAGCCTTCGTAAGTCTGACTTACGTAAATTTTTGTGCGTGAGTATTCTGTGAATTCGGCCCCTGGTCGGACAAACTCAAGCATTACTTAGCCCTATTTCAGCATATTTCTGAAAATAATAGGTTGATTCCTTTGTTCCGGCTACATGATGTTAGGCAAAGGTTGGACAAAACTTTTCGATTGCGCAATACGTGTGCGTACCTGCAAACGTATGGGTAACTTCCAATGTGTACGCACTTTTTCCAAAGTACCCTCGACTCTCTGGCGAAGAGCCGGATGGCAAAAACCAAACATCTACTCCCGAAGGAGTTCTCCCCCCTAAATGATCGAGTAACGTCCCCAAGGGACTAAACATGATCAACCCCTTGACCTTCAGGCGTCTACATCATGGGTCTGTCATAAGTGATCGCGTTCTGGACTAACTGAAAGAAAAGAATTCTAAAATTCTACACTTGTCCTTAGCCAAAGGCCGAGCTAGGAGCCTTATGTGTACATATTATACATATCTACTTCTGTGTGTGTTTGTGTGTGTGTGTGTGCATACCTACACCCACATACACACACAATACATCATCCTTTTTATAGAGCTCCTATAAAAGTCTTGCTGAAAGAAATTCATGTGTAGCATTTTCTTCAGATCTTAGATCTTATAGTTTTTATAATTAAAACGTACTACTTATAATACTGGGCCGAATTAGCGTGTATTTCATGCATGCAGGCATGCGTACATTCGTGCACGTTTATACACACATTCGTATACAAGTGCGTGCGTGCGTTCGTGCATTCGAATGGACGAACTTACCGTTAAGCATGTATATACACAGTGCAATCGTACGCACATATGAATAACGTATTACATACTGGTGTGTAGGGTGAAATGGGACTATGAAACCTGTTTGCTTATAATCTATTTCATTACATTCACGGTAAATTTTTACTGCATTATCGGTTAATGGAAGTTTTTACATTATCGATAAATTTTTCGTTATATTATTTTTTTGTTATTATCGGTAAACTGCGGTTTGTTACATTATCGTTTGCTGTTACATAATTGGTGATTTTTTTACATTTACGTTGTTACATTATAGGTAAATTATTACATTATCGATTGTAACACAGGTCCTAAATTTGACGTTTATTGAAAGTAAAGTAATTGTACAGTACTTAAATTACTCGCCTGTGTGGTGAGCGTCTTTTTGTGAGATGCGCCTATAGATTTCATCTTCTACTGACTTGTAAGGAACCTCAAATTGGGCGACTATCAGCCTGACGTCTTGCCACAGCATGTCCTGGATTTCTGTCCCAAGCACGATCTGTGTCAAACTTAGGGCAAACACAACGACCGCTGAACTGAACAAAGAAAAGCTTATTGCATACTGGTACATCATTTCCATTTTTCCTTGCACCTGCAGTACAAGTAGGCCTATATGCTTGCTCCACAATATTAACTAACTTTTGAATAAGGCTGGACTCAGGCAGCGTCTTTAGTGCAAACTTATAACAACAGTAGCCTATGCAACGAAATTTAAGCAGGCATGCGGTATATATAAAATGCGTTTTACTTCAGTCTAAAATGGTAGCAGTGTACATAGGCCTATTTGGAAAGTAGGGATGATTTTCATATCGACTTGCCAGTTCAAGGTCCAATGATTTTACAGTATAGAAAAAATGTTGGTTTTCATTTAGCCTATAGCTTGTACACCAAAATTACAAAATCTACTGACATGAAATATGTCCGTGAGGGGACCGGTAAGGTTTATGGTTGTTGAATCTTTAAAAGAGTAAAAATTGAAGAAAAATCAACTACCTTCAAAATGTTCTGATGCTTAAAGGTCCGCAGCTTAAAGACACGTAAGTGGAAAGTATATGCATGTCACTCGGGGAGAAATTTAAGCGGTAATAGGGTAGTAGTCGAAACCACTGTTGCAAAGCCGCCAGTGTTGCACCCCGAAGTCGACTCCACGGCCTAGGCTGGAGGACGAAGCAAAGTTTTCTTTTTTGATGTTGTTATGAAATTTCCATATGTTTACAAGCATATAGGCCTATAGAAAAAACAATCAATCACAACATACTAAAGGGGCGAATCTACTAGCAAAAAAGGGGTGTAAGTTAACACCGTGATGGTAGATTTCGAACCGTGGAACGTCAGATGTACGAACCCTCATTAAGGGCGGGGGCCGGGAAAAATGTTGAAATTAAACACTGTTCAATGGTATTCCCTGGCATCTAGCCACCATGATATATATATATATAATATATATATATATATATATATATATATATATATATATATATATATATATATATATATATATATAGTAGGTAGAGAGACGTAGCAACTATATGAATGCCATCGCTATAGTAAATAGTCGCATAGAGACCTTAGGCCATTTCACCTCTAACATAGGCACTTGCTTTATACTGAAAGAGAATTTTCAATATATGAATGTAAAACTTAGCCTCAAGCAGGATTCGAAAAAGCGACCTTTTGCAAATCCGCTCACCCTTGCATTCATTTAACTTTGTGTGACCGTCCACACAAACCACTATGCATCAGTAACAACACAGCCTTTCCTTTTGTATTTTTCGTTTTGTGAGCACGACTCTCATAGCTACGGAGTCCCACTGCAGTCCATTCCAGGTCAAGTCCTACTCTAGTGAAAGAACGGCCTCGAAATCGGAAATGAACCCGAGTCTAGACTCTGATGATGTTTTAACCCTTACTTTCGGAGTGAGATTTCCTGCAATGTAGGGCAGTAAGAAAATGGTTTTAAAGGGTCTGTGGCATCCCTCAAACATACCCTTACAAAAAGATTGTGTGGTTCCAATACCACACGCGAAATACTATGTCGCACTGTGCAAAACTACGGTGGGATGTGGAGAGGCGTGAAATTTCTGTGATTTTTTGCGTGACAATGCGTGTAATTAATAAACAGTTGACACACTTTTCCAAAGTGCCATGCATTGACCGGCATTTTCACAGTTTGGACATGAGGCAATGTGTGGAAAACCGAAAATCACGCTTTGGCACATGTAACAGGAGACAAACTGGGGTAAAGCAGGCAAAGTGTGGAGATGTGTGGAGAAGTGTGGTGCTGAGTAAAGTAAATTCAATAGTTCGATTTCGTTCACTTGCCTTGTTTGCCACACTTTGCCCTGGTTTGCCACATGTGTCAACTTGACACATCTTTCCTCACTTTGACCCAGATTTCAAGGTGTGACAATCATGCAGGGAAAAGCGTGGTCCTGTGTGTCAGATTGGTTCCAGTACCACATGTGTCACCACGCATAACCACACTTTTTTCCTTATGTATTTTCATATGCTCTGCCACACGTGATCACGTGTGTTCACATGTGGCATGCCACACTTTTTTGCACGGGTACTAAGAAATAGCCTTATAGCTCCAAATATAATTGGTGACTGCACTCCGAAATAAATTCAAAACAATAGCATCACTTCGATTGGTCTGTCACTGACAACATGTATAGAACACTCAGTAGTGTACCCAGACAGCTCACACACAACTTGTGTGCATGGATATAGCCGTGAGCAATTTAAGCTCCCTACAGGCTACTGTTGCCTCGTCTGGGAGGGTGCATTTAACAGGTGTTCTATTATGATCTTGGAGGAGCTAGACCTAAACTTAGTTGGGAGAATTTAAACTGTTTGGGGGAGACTTGTTGCCCTTTAAGGCCAATGGTTGTTTTAGTCTATAATTATCTGTGTAATAAAATTCTTGTGTAATAAAATTGGGAAGTGCGTCTTTATTTTCCATTGCTGACAGTCATGTTAGAAACCTCATCCCTTACCAAGATGAGGTAGAGCTCACCTTTAGCCCCTGACTTGTCTACCCGCTGGGCCTAAAGCTAAAGTGAAATCGGACCTGATACGCCCAAAGAGCGCTGAAAATGCTTCACGTTAAAAATTTGATGCAAGTCTATTATAATTCATCACTTTCAATAAATAAGAAGCAAGGATTTCATGCGTGGGAAGAATTGGTTAGACGAAAGGGGCTTTTCATTTGCTCCTTGCATTTGGGAAAATAAGTCCATGTAAAAATCAACAGATTGATCAATGTAGACTGAACTATTGAGAATGTGTCGTGCATAGCGTGACAAAATTTATGACTTCTTAAAAATAACTTGTGAGTAGTGTAAGTGGTAAACTTCCTTGAAGAGGTTCGCGTTTAGCGTATGAATCGTTTTGGCCTAAAGGTACCCCTAGATGGACGGCGATAAACCTCTCCACCCATGGGCGGCTCTAAGAAATTTTGTTTGGGGGGTCAGGGAGGGGGGTCAAGTCCGTGTTCAGGGAGGTTCGGAAGACCCCCCCTCCGGCAATATTAATGGTCAGCTCCGGACAGTACAATAGGAGTATGGTTATTATTATGTATTACAGAGATGCTCCATGTAGTTTTTCAAGAGCTCTTCAAAAACCATTCCAGGCAGTCAGTCATGAGCTGACTACTTTAAAAATAAAAATAAAACAAATCAGCCGATCGCTACTCCATAGGGGTGTGGGGGGGGGGGGGGAGTAAGAGGCAGGTGAAATGGACAAAGCGGTTTGATTCATTCGTGTAAACTGAGCCCCACTTTTACATATTTTGTTGTTTCTTTCATTGTGTCACAATATGTTTCAGCTTTGCCAAGAAGCCATATAATGTTGGTTTTCTGGATTGCTTTCTTTAACTAACGAAAATTTCGAGCACTGAAGACACTTGAAAACAATGAAATGATAGCACTATTTTGGATCTCAGTACCGTTCCCAAACGAAATTTTTTAAAGGGGGAGGGGAATTTCCCTAACTCAGAAAGACGTCTCATCCTGTATACAAATAGCTAGGTTAAGCCCAGACACCCCACCTCGTACGCCTATGTTTAAGTTGCACCAAAATTTTGAAATGACATTTAGCCACCCTTAAGGGATATAGAAATTAATGTTTTACTTTATCTTATGAAACGATTTGTTATTCAAGTATATTAAGCTGCGAATCCTGGTAGGTGCCAGGGGGCGTAGCTAGGATGAAATTTTCAGCAAGGCCTAGGTGTCAAATGGGGGGGGGAGGCACCGCATTGATCGCCGTCCGTAATTCTTGTACATTTTATTAGGACACACACAATTTCAAGGGGGTTGGCAAACATCTAGGGGGCAGGCCCCAGGCCCCAGGCCCCCCGTAGCTACGCGCCTGGTAGGTGCATGTATACACACACAGTGTGTGGGTGTGTGTGTGTGGGTGGGCAGGGGTTGAAAACGGACACTGGATCATCTCGCTTTCCGTTGTTATCATACCTTTCCGTCTCTGGTAGCCTCATGCTTTTTACAATTCTGAGTAAAGTTTCCAAAAGATATCGTAAAGGTACAGTGTTGTGAGTTTTACAGCTTTTCTAGAATGACATTGAGCGAGCGTTAAGTAGGTCACAACGATTGCGTTTATCAGGTTTTACCAGGAATATATTTAAAATTTGTACCAAAACGGGGTGGTCTTTGCCTTCTTACATTTTATAATTCGTCCCCGTAGTTGCCCTCTTTTTTACCCGAGTAAAACAACAAGCCCATGAATTTCTTAAATGGAGCATGAATTGTTGTATTTCAAACAAAGAAAGAGTGGCCAAGCCTTTTTAATTTTACAAACTTTTGAATCACTCATCAAGCTAATACGAGGCTTCTGCGAAAGTAGGTGCAACCAAACCTATGAATGCAAAAAAGGTGATTCTGGCACGTGTCGAATAACATCGCACCTTAGGCCAACACATAGTGCTGAACAAATTTAATACCAATATTCGAAAATGTAGAGTGACCAAGGCTTCCATTCAAACACTAATGTTGGGATCTTTTGTTGAAATTATTTGGGAAGGTCCACTGACATCACTGAGTAAGACACCCGTTCTTTGCCCTTAACCATTAGCGCCAATCCCAATTGAAAACTTTGGGTGGGAGGAGGCAGTGAGAAATTAATAACGGAACATGAATAAAGTATAGGGGCATATGTGAATTTTCCCCACAACCCCCCACCTGTTCCCATGAATGTCTCTAACTAGGGATCACTATGTGTGGAAATGATAGTCAGTGGAAGTTTCTTTCATTTTTGAAACTGTTAATGAGTTAACTTACCAAATACGAATGTACTTTCTTTCCATCAGACATTCGCGAAAACTTATTGAAAGAAGATACTAAATGGACGTTTTCTATTGTGGTTGGAGATGTAAGTCCCTCACCAAAAGATTCTGAAATGGGTCCGTACCGTTATCTCATCATGACTTTTCATGGAGCAAACGTGTCGCTTGGTTTGGCATACTTCAGCACTCATATTGTGAAACAGAACGCACAGGACTTTTCTGTGGATAGCATTGTATGGGAAAACGGCGTGATAACGGTTAAACGTGGTCATGACAACCTAGTCTTGAACATCGAACTGGATGAAGACTGTCAACAATATCTTGAGGGAAGGAAGGGGACCGATTTGACCATGCCGTCGCTTAATTCATGGTATCCACACAGCATACATTTATCTGACTGTGTTGGAAACGAATGGCCCAAAAGTAACTGTGAACATTTGGTCAAAGATCTTTGTAGAATACAAAAACTAGATAATGACGTTTGCTTCAAATCAGAATATGAAGGACACAGCTGTCCAATGAGTATGAAAATCATGTCCATGACGGGGATTTTTCGGGAGAAGTCTTTGGTCATGTCAGATACACCACTGAAGAGTGTTTCAGGTTATTATTTTAAGGGGCTTCGACGCACGGGCATTGTCTACCCGTGCTTGTACAGCAATAACTAAACACCTCCAAGTAAATTTTAAGCAGCTGATTACAGTTGCGTTATATTCAAAATAGGAAAGAGTGAGGTTTCTAGAGGTATGTAAGAATGGTTTCTGTTCACAAAATTTCTGCAGTTGGGAGGCTTTTGAAATTAGCCAGTGGTGACATGGATCAGTAGCGCACCTTAGGAAAGTAGGGTGTTCAAGTAGATGGACCCCAAGTAGGTTGTAAGCAAAAATTCTCAAAACTGCATGCTTAAAATAGGGGTAGGTGGAAGTGTAATTCCTAGAACTTAACAAGGCTTGGGAGATGCCATTTCCGGTGATGAAGGAGGGATTTTAGGTACACTGTTCCTTGTTTGGTGCATGCTAACATGTGATGGCGTTCTTTTTGGTGGCGTCACGCAATTTGGTATTCCGAGCCCCTTCCCCACAAAGAAGTTCTGGGTATACCTCTGACATAGATGCTTTTACATTCTCCCAACCATACCTCTTCACTAATTTCATGTTGACAACAAGGGCAGTCGGAGCCGGGGCGGGGTTGGGGTGGGTAACCAGCCCCAGGCCCAATAATTGTCAATTTGAAGGGTTTTTGTCTTAAAAGTCCAGATTTACCCTAGAATATGCCCGTATTCTTCTTTTGATTGGTTCAGCTCCCAACGTTTCGGACCTTCCGGCGGCTTTGATAACCCATTAAATTTTACAACATTGCAGTAAGTCACTCTCTGGTTGAGTTGGAAGACAAGAAATAGACGTCACGTCGTTAGGGAAGTCAGGTCTCTAAATGGTCATATTTATGAAAGCTAAATGTTCTAAGGGGCACCAAATATCGTGAACTTGCGGTGTAGAGGTACCAGGGACCACTTATTTGCAGTCTTTGTTTTTGTGGTGAAGCTTACAAGCCACCATTGGTCTTGGCTGCAAGATATTATCTCTCCCGTACTAGCTAAATGATCACATTTGCCACTGACATCGGATACTGGATTATGTACACACACACACACACCCACAACCTATTTCTGTAGTTTAATTTCTGGTTGTACCTAGCTGAACTATAGCTCAATTTGCCATTATTTTAGGTATGTAGGTGTACAATGACCCTGTTCTCAATAGTTTCAACAATGGTTTGTCTACATGTGGGACCAGTAGAATCCTGTAGCAATGACTCCTAACTTTTATTATGCTCATATCCTTTGACTGACTTCAGTTACTGATTTTAATGATGACACTCCCAAGTCCACCTTCAAATATATGTTTCCAGATCAAATAATGTTATACTTTAGTCACTCCCTTTCGGATTAGCAACCCATTTTTCATTGACAGATCAACTGAAATATGAATACAAATCTCTTAACTTGGTAACTATCGACAGTAAATATTGAAACGGTAACATTGTTATATAACATTTTAGTGCCTTAAGTTGGAATAAAGACATCTTCAGTGGTACATTTGTTGGTCGATCTTGTAAGTACCAGTTCTCTTTCCTGATGTGTTCGAACACAATCAAGTAAAAATTTACCAGAATTTTGTTTCATTACTTTTATATTACGAGGCATTGCACTTATAAAGTGTAAAGAATTGGATCGTAATTTACGAAGCACGCAACAAAATTTAAATAAAAAATAGCTTTATTGTTTTACAGTTATGCCTCGTTGACGCACTTGATAACAATTTTTACGACCTCTTAGCAAGCAATAAAACTCCAAACACCTTAAAGGCAGCCCTAGGGCTTGGAATGAACTTTTGCAAAAACCGGCCTGTGAACGAATTATGCATAGCGCTTTTAGCATTCTAAACGATGGATTATAAGTGCCCAACATTTTTATTGGACCGTCCATGCTAGACAATCTTCTTGGCATCCTGTTTAAATCGAGTGGCATAATTGTTTCTCTCAACAACGTAGGAATATTAATTTCTATGGGGCGAACCTTTTATGCCAGAGCAAATTCTGGGGAAACTTAGAAAATTACCCCATTTTCCCATAATTTGACCAGGAAACTGGTCTTTGATTAACACAGGGAGGGAGGGGAGCTTTGGCCTTCGTAGACACTCTGGATTGTACGCGTATCATGGACGCACGTAAAACTACTGCTGTAATCGGTCATTCTAATTTAAACCATAATGAGATCTACCTCAGTCCCCAGATTACTTCGCATGTCTACAAAGACGATGGAGAGGTACCTCCGACCAAGTCACACCAGAACACGTGTTTCTTATAAGTCATAACTACCCAAGGGAAGCCAAAGAGACCGGATAACGGAGCCAACCAGCAATTCCTACATTTTCCAAGGAGGAACATTGATTTCACTGTTTTCTTTTACATAGATATTTCTAATAAAATGCTTATATTAGAGCAAAGTTTAAACTACAAAGCTTGGAAACTGAAACGTTGCATGTTGTTTTGGCGTTGTCGTGGCCGAAGGCCGACCCTTAAAAATTTTCTGTACTTCTTCTGCACTATGGCCTACATTCATTCGTCCGACAAACTCCCTCAATCCGCAGCCGGAATTTGACACGTATGTTTAGAATCTCAATATGCTCGAAAAGCAGGAGGGGTAAAAATTGTTAAGAAGAAGTTGCTAGAGCGGACACTTTACCATAGCAATGATAAAAAACAATGTTAAACGTTTTCATTTTATTTCATCTCAAATAGTAATTATTCTTTCCTTAGATACATTTGCAAAAGAACTGTAAAACTTGAATCACATATATAGTTCCTGAAAAGTATGCTGTACAGGAGACGTGGACAGCTTGTGATGGACAGCAGTTTATTTTTGTCACTCCGTTATTTTCCTCATTTGAGAACTACCGTACGGCAATATAATGAAAGGGAGTTTGCCATTTTATGATGTCACGTGACTTCTGTTAGATTAGTTGATTAGTATCTTACATATTTAACAGGTAGATTGGTAAAAAATGATACCGTGCTGCTTAAATACAGCTTTTAACTTATGTGACAGAAGTAGATACCTTATAATATAGAAACATCTGTACATAGCAGTTTTGTTGTGAGTAAAGATTTCTGCCCACATAAATTAAAGCTCAGTTTATGAAAGTGATGCATGGTCCTGGAAATCCTCTCACGAAGGGACTCCTTGACCAGATTTGTGTGCTTCCTCTCAAGTTACAAAGATAGCATAGGTAGGCCGAACTTACTCATCGTTTACACTTGTCTTTCAGAGCATTTTTCTTGCAAATTCCGTGACAAAGCCTCTGATGCCACCATCAGTACTCAACTGCTCATGAAGTATAACAAAAACACTTGGCGTGGTACCTGGGATACTTTTCATCTCTTGGGTAACATTCTGTGAATAAACATTCATCGGTTGTAAATGAATACATAGATACCACTTCTCCCGATGGTGATTATGTGTCACACCTCTTTAAAACCCTTGGTAAGTGTTACCCCCTCTTCTCGTGTAGTACACGGGAAAGTTTCAGTGAATTTGGTAAAGCAACTTTATGCCTGTGACTAGTGTTGTTCTGATGTTGCAAGTAGCCGATATCACCGATACCGATATTTTAGTTCTCAATATCGGCCGATACCGATATTTGGGAAATAAGAATTCTGCAACTAACCATAGGCTACGGGGCATCACAATGAAGTGCCGTTTCATCTTGATGAGGTAAAATATTGGAACTTGCATTCAAAAAGACAGTGCGCATTTTCATGAGATATGGGACGATAAATATAGGTTAAGTAATATCGGCATTTAAGGCAAATTTTATCGATACCGATACAGGATGAAAATCATGAATATCGGCCGATACCGATGGTGAATACCGATAATCGTTCCAACACTACCTGTGACACGGTAGAGAGAGGTCATTCTATTGTGTAACAATAAAATATTTTCGTGGTGCATATTCGTGGTATCTTGTCTGAAAGAGGTCAGGGAGGCTGAAACCTTCCATCACAATAATATCAAATAAGCCCTTTTTTGAAAAGCTGAAGCTGAATATTGGAAAATATCTTCGGTAAGCTTTTCTGCTATTATTATTCGAAAAGACTTTTTTCAATCGTTCCTTTGTTCTCGCTTTGAAAGGAGCCCCACTATAAGATTATTTAGGATTGTGGGTTAGTCAACTTATGAACAGACGCCCCCTATTAGCCACAACACTAAAGCTGCGAAGGCTAATAAAAGGAGAAAAACACAGATTGTTGACGTTTCTCTTACGTTCCTCCCAGTTTCAATCCAGTGATCGTTAATTAGCAGGTATCGACAATTGTACGGGGACTATACAAAATATTCATGTTTCCACTTCCTCTGCTATTTGTTGTGTACTATTGGATGCAAATCCCTAGTCCAGTACGACTTAAAATCCTGTTGGTTATTTGTTTCAGACTAATTATCAAAAAAGATTTGTTAAGAAATTCAGTCCTGGTAGGTGTTATCTTGTCTACGGTAGTAAAAGAGAATGAAGGCAGCAGTGAGATTGCAGACGTACAAGTTGAAGAAGAGGAAGTTTTTTACAGGTCTCTTCAAAATTCCTCAACAAGTAGTCGAGCAGGAAATTTACAGACGCACAACTCAAAGAAACACATGTGACGCAGGGGAGTCACTAAATATTTGGGAGTCTTTTTGTTCTAATATTTTCTTCATTCTGTCAAACTTTTCTTTACTGTATAAATGGAATGTATACACTAATGGTTGTAGGTGTCGATTATACCATCTTGTGATCACAAGAAACGTGCAGTTCCTCTTTTTCTGCTTGGCTAGCCAATTTTTAAAGAAAAACAAGGGCTCGTAGCCTAGCCTATCATCCTCGTGTTACGAGGAAAATTGAATGTAGGTACCAAGCTGCATTCCTTTACTATTTCTGGTTTTTCTGCTTGATGGCCACGTTAGACTTCCTGCCCAATTCTTTATGCAGTAGTAGCTCCTAGATATTGATCGTGAAATACAGTTGTAGTACATACGTAATGTACTATCTCTGTTTTGTATACAATGCATAAAGATTACGCATGAGCAATGTTTTAAGTTTTTTATAAAACTTCAGACAAGGACAGAGGGGCAGAATCCAGATGGTTTCTGGTAGATTCTTGATTAAATCTTCAGTTTAATTGGAACATGTGTCTATGAGAAAAATTTGCAGATGAATACTGCATAAAATCGTCAGTTAACAAAGCAGGTAAAATTAACAATACAAGAAAAGTTGTATCTTGTATCAAGAAAGTATAACATATTATTATACACCTTATGAGTCGGCATCATCACCTTCGTATGTAGCTGCCATTTTAAAAGACATGCCGCACCCCTGGGTTTACAAAAGTGTGTACATGCGTGTCTCCTAAGCAGGAGCGTTTCAGTTCTTGTGATCCTGTGAATTTATGTACATAAAGTCTACAGACGATAGAACAATGAACAATAGTATATATATATATATATATATAAAAATATATATATATATATATATAAATATATACATACATATATGTATGTATATAAATATATATATACATATATATACACACACACACATATATATATATATATATTGTGTTCCTGTGAATTTATGTACATAAAGTCTTCAGACGATAGAACAATAATATGTATATATATATATATAAATATATATATATATATATATATAAATATATACATAAATATATTTTTTTATATATATATATATATAAATATATAGACACACACACATATCTATATATATATATATATATATATATATATATATATATATAGATATAGGGCCGAGGTTGGTAGATCGAAGTAAGAATGTAGGTCGAAAGTGTAAATAGTAATACATTCGATCGAATGTATTACTATTTACACTCTCGATCTATATATATATATATATATATATATATATATATATATATATATATATATATATATATATATATTGTGAAATTGGGTCTAACAGTTTTAATTGATTCAAATTTTTGATCGACTTCGGTGATCGAAGGTTTTGAAAGCCACCCATGCGAAATAAGCTCACTTATTTGAAGTGTTAAATGGCGTCATATTCACTCTGTGATTGGATCAGGGAGGTGTTAGGATTGGATCAAATCTACCTTAATCAAATTTGCTGTGTTTTTTATAACCCGTGTTGGAATTCTTTAAAATTTTTCTGAAAGTCAAGGCCAGTTGGTGCGTGCTGGTTAATCCGGGATCCTTTAACACTCTGAGGTGTACGAGTTAAATACAGACACGTCAATGAATGGTCACACTCAGTTTTTTGGCCTGGTACCAAGGTAAACATCTCTTTTAGCCATGCATACTCATCAGCTTGACGAGGTTGCTTACTGTATTCCAAAGAAGATTCTCTCCAACACAAAAGAATTCTTGAGGAATTATGCACAGCAACTCCTCCAGACTCTTAATCTTAAAACTGTTAACAAATTTAGAACGGTAAAGGAAAATTAAGACAGTTCAGCAAAAAGTTTTAAAAACACTCTCTGGGTTGTAGAAACTGACGATGTTGGCCTAAAATTCAACCTGTCAAATTCAATTTAAATCTTACTTCTTTTGTGGAAAAAGTATTTTAATTTTGCTGGAATATATCCTGCTGTGTAAACAGGTATTAAAATGTACTCCTGTTTCGTCGAAATGAAGGAACTCCTCTTTCCTTTGATGAAATGAAGCCCCCTAACTAACTAACTAACTAACTAACTAACTAACTAACTAACTAACTAACTAACTAACTAACTAACTAACTAACTAACTAACTAACTAACTAACTAACTAACTAACTAACTAACTAACTAACTAACTAACTAACTAACTAACTAACTAACTAACTAACTAACTAACTAACTAACTAACTAACTAACTAACTAACTAACTAACTAACTAACTGCAACGTACAAAGTCTATTATGCATTGATCATCTCCGGCCCTGTTGTAATACCTCCAAGCCAGGGGTTTCGAATTGAGATTCATAGTTTATGTCAATAGGTAACACACTTACAGGATGTGACCATATCATCTCAGAGTAGAAGGGGCATAAAATGATACAAGAACTATCGGCTTGAAAACTTTATGGCGAAATGTGAAGCAGTTGTGAAAGTGTTCCACAACTGGTTATGGGATTTTTTGGTCAAATTAGTTTAAATAACCCTCCCCATAAGTTTGCGAAACTACTTAATGTACCCAGCGTTCGGTTAATCGTCTCTTGAAAATGTCTCTCGAAAAAGGTAATCTTGACGATTATCAGTACAAAAGTTCATTGCAAGGAAGTAAAAGATTCTGCGATGAAGAAACTTATACTCAGACTCCTTCTGTTATATCTTCAATGCTCTTATTACAGGGGTTTTCGACAGGAGAGAATTCGAAGTAGGTATTGTGATGTATGCATGGAATGGGAGGTATAATAAATACATGCACCCCACGTGCTTCCGACTGAATCCAGCCTGTCCGCTGGTGCCTTTTTTACATGGTGTTAGGAGTGGGCCATAAATGAAGCTAAAATGGATCAACTGAAGGCACCAAAAGACATTTCTTTTCTTTATACAAGGTAGACTTAATTCCTGTTATCAAACTCTGGGTTTTGTAATGGTCGTCGACTAGGTGTTCCTTCCTTGCAATCATTTTGATCTCAGGTAATGAATAATTCCATGTGAAAAAGTCATTGGCAATCTTGTTTAATACAACAAGAATCCAGAGGGATGTTTGAGACACTTGCGTATTTAAAATACTTCATTTTAAGACCTTTTGAAACAATTAAGAGTTGAAACAACACTATCTAACAGATGGAAGGATATACCTATAAAGCTGTGTTTGCTTACGGATACCTTGTCCTGCGGTCACATCTTATAACATCCTCGTCATAAGATAACGGTCTTATCAAATCGTGATCAAATTCTCCATGTGAATGTACTCCACATTAAGTGGTGCTACTTGGATCACAAACCAGCCGGTAAATCTTCACAAACACGCGTTAGTTATCAAATCACCCTTAATACTGCCTGTGAGTGGTCGAGTCATCTTAATAACCTATTTGTTTCCATTGTCTGCTACAGCACGGGAACACGGGCATTCCCAAACTTTGCTTTATTTTGTAAAAGAGATGTTTACCAACAGTTTGGTGATGCACAAATTATCTTGATCACTTCATGGCAGTTCATGTTGAATGTGATTTTGATCTTGGTGGCGAAAAACCACAGAAGGATACTCTGTCCTGAGATATGGTTAGAACCTTTTCACACATGCCGAACTATTTGGCGATATATTCTTCATGATGCCAATCATATTCGCTTTTTCTCAAATGGTTTTTTCATCGATTTATGAGACAAGAATGTTAGAGTAGTAAACAAACCAATCAAAATGACCGAACGCTAAAGAGGTTGTCTATTGGACCTAAACTACACCATCTTCAGCACTAAGGACAAACTATGTATATTGAATTTTGTATCGTGTATTGAATAAATAAAACGTACCTAAGAAGTACCCGAAAAGTACTAGGGTAAAACAGTAACAAAGACTCGTACTCGTTACTCGGAACAAAAAATGCTTTACTCGGACCCGGTACTTGATGCTCGGGTTCCAGCAAACTGTATTTGCACCCTGTTACTTGGAAATCTGTATTGCATTGGGTGTAGGGATTGCATATACGGTTTGTTTTCTGAATTGTTTAATGCAAGGACCACTGGGCATTCCACAACCATTGATATCCATCCTTGGAAGATTTTTAAAGGTATGGAAAATTTCCAATGGTAAAATCTCATTTTTGTTCCTTTCAGTTTCATTTGATTGACCTCAGTTACACAATTATTGAGAGTAATAGCATATGCTTCTGTTCTTGTATTATAAGGTTAAGAATGTCGATCGTGTAGCGTATCAATTTTGAAACAATCATTGGCTTGTGGATGTATTATAGTCAGAAGATGAACTACTAACTAGAGTCTTGCTTTTAATATGCACTTTCTTTCTTAATTTTGTTAAGCAGAAAGAAGGAAGAAAGAAGTTTACAGATGCCGAAACTCAAGAAGGAGAGATTTTGGGTGACCATTTTACAATCTCTCAGAAGGTGGTAGATTATTAAAGTTATATAGACGAACGACCAAAGGCAAGGTTTGTGACGCAGGTAAGCATAAGCAACTCACAAGGACAGGAAAATACCATTCTCAGTACATAAAATTAAACTTGCTCCACACAAGGCTATCTTGAAAATCATTAATGGAGGATAATGTGGGGTGTGGGAGAGGGTAAGAAAGGATGTTGCTGCAAAATACAATAAACTTATTTTAAGTCCCTAAAGTATTTGACTTTGTAATTTTAGACAAGGAGACACTTTGTCACTGATTCAATATATATAAGTGAATCGTTCAATGTGTTTCAGTTTCAATGAATGAAAATCGTGCGGTTTTCTTGCTACCTATTTGACAGACAGTTACATGCTCGTCTAAATGTCATGTCAGAGGTTTTGTAAGACGTGTAATAAGGAAAGATGTTTTACTCCGGAAACCACCATATACTAAACGTTAATTTTCTTTAACTTGCAGATTCCGCAATTCGGATCATGTAACAGTGGTTTGACTTTAACTTACTAAGTTTACTGAACTTTTATGAATGGGAGGGCTTTTTAATGCCCGTGTTCTGGGTAAGGTAGATTCCCCTGTAGGACCTGGATGCATTAATGAATGAAATTCAATATTACTCTAGATTGTCAAATTTTGAATCCGTGGCCAAGTCTCCTGGAGACATATACTAGGAAACTTGAGTATTGGAATATCCATGACACATTTTGAAGACCTTTAACATATCAACCCTTATCCTGCGTGTGTTGATAGTTGTCAACTTAAACGTAGGCAAATGTTCCTGGTATGACTTACAAGCGACACTGGAAATCATCCTTGTAAACGGACTCTGAACTTTCTCCTACTACAAGAATACCCTCTTTGTGGTGTACAGGCCAGAGTAAGGAAGTGTAGTTTAAATGAGGTCTAACAAGAGATTTGTACAGTAGCAAAAGATTTCCTTTGAACTACAAGACAATGTTCTTCTGATCATGCACAGAACACCTGATTGGCCTTGCTTAAGTTGTCAGTAATAAGTAGACCTAATCCCTGTTTGAAGGAGCTTTAAATTCCACACCGGGATCCTTTTCAGTGTCAATTATTTGGATAAAACATATTTTTATAAAATAAGTTTACTGTACACTCGAAAATTGCCATATTTCACATTTTGCTGGAGTTAATGCTTGTGTTTTGAATGAAGCGTGCTTTCAATAATACGGACAAACTTGTAAACCTAAGCAGATTCTTCCCTTGAACTGATCGATTGCAAAAGGTGGCATGACCTGAAAAAGTAAACGAAGAACTTATTTTGCAACCAGCATTTTTCAGCGTTGGAGGCTGTTTCCTGTTTTCACGTTTGCTTTCGCTTGTTCCATTTGACTGATCGCAATGACAGTATTTGGGCTTTTCTTCATATACTATTTTCTATTCACCCTCCTACACTAATAGTATGGGACACCGTTGTGTTTTAACTGCCCAGTGTGCTGATTGTGGAGGATTGGTGGATGTTGAAAACTGTTTATGTCGCCCAGTAGAGATTACATTATTCCCAATCAAGACTTCCAACGTTTGAAGAATGGATCATTCGAGAATATATTTTCTGATAATGTTGCTCCTATACATTTCATTAAAAGAAAATGAAGGCTTTACTACAGAGATTGTAAATATGGAAATACAAGACGGAAAGATTATGCAGGCCATCTCACAATTCCCTAGAAGGTGATTAAGCACGAAATTTATAAACGTACGAAACAAGGCAAAGTGTGTGACTCAGGGTGAGTTATTTCAAGACAACCCTATCTACACAACTCTGGTAGAACACAAGGGATCTGGGTTAAAGCTTAGGGTGCAGGTGGTTCTACCTTTATGACACTGTAGGTATTTTCAGCTTACAGAAAGGAATCTGTCATCGCTGCAAAGATCTTTTTATACCACTACACACTTCAGTCCACTAGAGAGAGTAAGAAATATCTTGTCTCATAGGATGGTTTTTCATTTTTTCACTCGTTTCGTAAAAGGTGTAGTGATTTCCAGCAGTAAATAATATTGGCAGTATATAAGATGTTAGCAATGATTGGAGAGAGTCTATAACACAAAAGTGATTACATAAGAGACTTTTTGAATCATTTTTACTTTCTGAAAGTCGCAACACGTATATTTTTTCCATACAAGAATTCCTTTTCCATAAAGCAGGATAAGATAAAACAGAAATTGCCTTCTAAAATCAAATCCTTGATATAAAATTATCACTTCCTCTAGTAAATAATCCTTTTAAGCAAGAATGTTCTTGTTCTTGTCTCATCGTTTAATAACTCAAATTTTAGAACAGACTGATTATGGGTAAAACGTCACAACTTCATTACCGACAATGTTTTGGTGTCTATGTTAGTGCATGGGTGCCCACAGACGTATTGATATTAAAATAAAACAGGAGTTCTAGCAAATTACTGAAAGCACACTACATAAATATTTGATTGAAATGGGAATATTAGTAGTAGAAATATCTACAATTTAAACACTTTCTCTCAAGCAAAGGGTTGACAGGGAAACTTACAAAGGAGTCATAGACAGGAAAACCTTGAATGTACTGCAAATATTGTTTTGGCATGGAAGCATTTTGAAACCAATCAAGGATGAGTTTGATTTTGATCACTTTTTCTATAACGCAAAATTCGGAGATAAGGCATTTCTGTTTCTCTTTTTCACTTTTTTAACATTGTTAATGGTAAGACTACAATACTTTTATTAAATTTCTCCTTTTTATCAGAAATACAAGAAAACTTACTGAAAGAAGATACTGAATGGAAAATTTCCATAATGTTTGGAGACGTTAGAAACACACAAAGTTTGTAAAACATAGATCCCCATCGTTACGTTGCAATGTAGATTTACACTGAAGAACTATCCCTAGACTTGACATTCTTCACTACCAAAGAATTACAACAGGACTCATCCATCTTTGTTGTAGATGACATTTCATGGTCTGATGGGGTGATAACTGTGAAACGTGTTCTGGACTACGTGGTCATGAACACCAAACTGGATGAAGATTGTGGAAAAATTGAAGGTAATGCAGTGGAGCGATTTAACCATGTCCTCGCTTGATTCTTGGTATCCCCACGAATTGATATATAAGATGCTGGCTATGAATGGCCTCAAAGCGTTTGTGACCATGTGACCAAGTATCTTTGTGGGCTACAAAAAGCAAAGACAGACATTTATTTCAAAAATATTCATGAAGGTTACAGTTGCGGAATGAGTATGGAACTTGTATCCATGACTAGGGTTTTTCGCGAGAAATCTTTAATCACTGCAGCGACCCCCCCCCCCCAAGAGTGTATCGGGTTACCTTTTTAATGGGTTACGACGAATGAACATTATCTATCCCTGCTTGTAAAATGGTGCCATTCAAACGGTTAGAATTTAAGGTTGATTCGAAGAAACCTATCTTCAGGAACACTTCCATGATATTTTCTCTCAATTCGTTTTGTTTTTATTCCTTGTGAACATCCATGATTTGATCCTTGAGTCGGCATACTTTCAATATAACATACATTATGCGTTAATGACATATATCCTATCGTATATCATTGTGTGGAATAAACTAAAATTTTTACTGCTTCAATACCAATGCAATGGTTTGTTATGTTTAGTCTGTGTGAAGTTTAATACATTATTTACTAGACAAGACAGAGAAATTTAGTTGAATACATTAGACAGATGTCTAAACCTCGTAGAAACCACCCGAAAGGACAAAATATTACTTAATGTCTATGTGGAGTGGTCTACATCTCTAAGCTTTAGATATCCAGGTCTATATTTTCCCACACAAACACTTAACATGCATTTGTAAGACTCTCTTTACATCGTTTCTGTGACAACGTATCGCGAAAACGCAGTCCCTCCACCAGACTAAGGGTATTCTGTCATTTTTTATTCTTGAATGGCTTTTTTGATCATGCCACAATTTTTTGTTACTGAATTGTAAAATTCATGAAGAATAATTCCTTACTCTGCCTTTTGTTTGTGATAGTTATGTTCAAAAACATGTTTAGAGGTACTTGTGTGAAAGGCAAATCAGAGGAGATGTGTAATAGTTTGTTGTTTTCTTCCTAGCAATATTGGGGCTACTGTCTTTCAAGTAGTATAATTTCAGAGAAACTTTCCTTCAGACCGTGTAGATGTAATTCTTAACCTCCCTTTAGCTGAAATGATGCAGTAAATAACGGTTTCATTGGCATCTCTTTCTTATGAATTAAATAGCACATTTGTTTTAAAAATGTAACATCTGAAACTTGGAACTAATGAAAAGAGGACTCCGAAATTGCTGTGGGAATTTTTCAGGAAGACATGACCAGTAGTTATTGTAATGCTATACACTTTTTAAGGAGGGTTGGTGTCCAAAAGATGAAACTGAAGGGATATTGAGGGTAGCGATTTGCTTTTGTAAGAGGGTGTAAATATGGCTCAAAGTTTGAGTTAAATCTTTCGGAGCGTTTTATATTTTAGTGACCAAACGCGGAGCGCCAAAATGCAGTTTCCATGATGTACAGGGTACCTCAGGTCCGCCAGAGGGCTAGTTTTGGTACAGGAAAACAAGTCGGCGGGGAACCAGAAAGTTAAGCCTGCCCCACTCTCTTCGTCATTACATAAATATCGTTAGTAATGTTACAGTTTCACCATGGTTGATTTTCATTCCCAGGAGGAACCATGTCTCAAAAGGGACCGTCATAATTCTACAACGTAGTGTGTCACAATTTTACCCTAACGGCTCTCAAATTGCAATACGACTTCCTATGTTTTGAAAATTAAATCTTCAAATTGTTCACTTTGCTTTAGAAACTCACACTGAAATATGGATAAATTAGAAAAAAGTATTCCCCAAGACCGCTATTTAGATTCTGCTTTACCATACTTTCATATAGCTGTGTATTTGATGGTAACAATAATTAGAATGAAAGGAAGGGGGTCTACCAGGCTTTGGAGGAGGGCTCATTTACCAGGAAGAACACATACAAATTTAGATGACATACAGGTTAATTTCACCCTTGTACAAGACCCATTCCGATCATTAAGATGAACGATGCAGTTAAAATTTTTGATATCTTGTTACCTGAAAGTCATCATAGGTTATTTCATGCCTCGTGCCGCCCTCGAGCCGAGGCATCAACATTAGACTCCAAGATCGAGACTAAGGCCAAGACATGCATTACCTACCTCGGGGCCTACCTAGAGGCCCCAAAATAGTAGGATACCATAATATGTGATTACCCTGACACATTTACACTAAAACTGTTCATAATATCAGGTCCACCCTTTTCTTCCCACTAGAGAAAAGATCGTGGAACTGACGCTGATGTTTTTCCAGATCAATACAAAAGTGAGGGATCACTAGATTTGTCGGGGCTGGCCTGCATTTACACTTTAAGTCTTGAGTCTGCATTTTACCAGATTGATGATGATAACAAGATCAGATCACAGTTTAATGCACAAAGTAATTGTCCACCTTACGGACATACGTTTGATTATCCTGAAAATAATTAAACTATGATAACGATTTTGGATTATCCCTGAAGATTCACCTCTGTGAAAATCACAATAACTACAGGAACAACTATCAGCTCCTGATAAAATCTGAAATATTTCCGAATAATGCACCGTGGCTCAGTGGAAAAACTATAGGGAGTTTTGAGTTCCTAAAAAGTTAGTCCTAAACGTAAGTCATCAAGTTGCATGTCCATATAACGTCTAATTGTCCCCACAGTTATTAGTGACATATGATTGCAGTCTACAGTAAAAACAATTTTTTAACAAAAAAAATCATTCAAATTATGCAAACATAAGAGATGGAAAAAACTCACTCCACAGTGTGCTAGAACAATCAAAGCAAAAGAGAAACTTGTATGGCCAAATCAATTTATGTACATGACCTAACTTATTCGTCCATCTTTTTAGGTTGAGTGTGTACAGTCAAGGGAAATTACTGTAGCTAAACAATAGGCAAGAGAAGAGGGTGGTAGGTTTTTTGGCAGTGTTACCCTTCTCGAATATAAGAAACAGAAATTAATAAAGTGTTTGTTTCAAAAATGACTGAAAACAATATTTACTTCAAGGACCTTTTCAAACCAGCAGTTGTTTTATGGATTTTCTTTAATTGCTACTTGTTACGACTCACTAAGCGTGCGTGGAACACTTACTATTAAGTTTGTATTACTGAGTTCATGTATATTCATCAATGCAGATTCGTGTTATGTAAAACATTTTGCACTAAACCTCAGGAACACGTCGCTCCATCATCGACCTATTGAGAACATGAATTTGTTCAAAATCTCGTATTTTATTGGCTTTCCGCTATTTATTTTAGCAAGAAAGAATGCGAGTAGCAAGAAGATAACAGACTTGAGCATTACAGAAAAACAGATTTTGACTGGTTATTTCAAATTCTTCAGATCATTTCTGAGGACGAAGTGTATAGACAAACGAATGAAGGCAAAGCCTGTAACGCAGGTAAGGCAATAAAATGGGGGAGAGAAGTATTGAAAATTTTCCATATAGATAAACTAATTAAGGAATGTTTTCATACAAATTAAAGAGTTACCGATGCAATTACTCTTCAATTTCGGGAGGACTATATTGGTGTATACTCCCATGGTTTTCTTAAATTGATCTTCATTGGACATCATCTTTACCGTTATTTCCCGTAAAATTCGATACTAGATTAGCAGATGTCAGAGATTCAGCAATAAGATACTGCTTGAGGGAGTAATACAACACAACAATAAAAGGATAACATCTCAAATGCAGTCACTGTAAGAGAGAAATATTGTATATTTGCGTTTCCTCTTCTCAATATGGGTTTTTGCGAAAACTAACCTAGTAATCAGGAAATAATAGTACCATATTTTCACGTCAGTTCTTACAAGTATCATTGTGAAGGCCTTCTGAGAAGGGTAAAAATTCATGCCCATGACAGGTATTTTTTCGCGAGACGTCCTTACTTACCACAGAGACCCCAGTTAAAAGCGTTTCGGGTTATTATTTTACCGGTATGCGGCACATTGGTATGGTCTACCCAAGCTTGTATGACAATTACATGTAAAGTGGGGAACACTTTAGTGAATGATTATAAATGCTCGATCAACCTTTTAACACTCCCAAACGTTGTTTTGTTCTACTGTTTAGCCATTTCTAGTAGCGACTTTGGGACTTTGTGGTATTATGTAAAGGTATCTAAGGGGGGTCTACGTATCCGTTTATCTCTATTTTGACTGCTTCATTAAATTCCCTTCAATGTAAGTGCAAACCAATCTTTTAGATATAGCTTTGACTGTGCCTATGTCAAAGAATAACCACTGAATTGATGTTCATGTCATGCTGCAGCTTTAAGAACATCACATTTCGTATTTGGTAACAACTTTATTTGACTTAATAGAGTAGTGCAGCCAGGATTTGGAATACGATTTCATAATCCCAATCCATATAACCTCAGAATATCGGTGTAAGGTACCCATCTTCGCATTTTGGTTACATTGCACCCAGGGTGGAACCCTTTTTGCTCACCTCCTACGGAAGTGCTGTCCTCGGTGAAGGGTGTACAAGGGGGGAGGGTGTCCATTTGTTGTAAAATTCTTCACTTTCATTGAATAGTTTTTATCTGGGTTGGGTGTAAGGAAAGAGTGTGGTGTCTAGGTGGGGTTCGAATAGCTCAAGGGTGGCTGAAATGCGAAACCACACAATCTTTGGCAACGCTTTGAAACGATTACATGTTAGTGAATCGCCATTATCCAGTGATATTTCGGCTGGTATCATGGGACAGACATAATACTTCCTGGAACCCCTGGGATAATTACAAAATAGGGGAAGCTAGTACGATGCTTTTAAGTGACATCCAAATGATAGCAGAAAGGAACACACCAAAAACTTCGTAGTTTTACTTATTTTGACGAATATCCAAATGAACAGCTTCCAATGGGAAAAGACGGGAGGAAAGTAACGTATAACAAAAGGGGGAGAAGATTAATAAACAGGTTTCATAATGCTTATTCTCTGTAAATGTTCGTAATGACCTTTGAATTAGCTTTTTAATTGAGTGATATACTTCATATCATAAAATACGCTGCAAATGTTGCCCTTACATAGCATTTCAACATAGTCGCCTCTTGATGCTGACTTGAAGTTGGACTTAAAGTTATCGGAAAATAGTTCCCTCCAGAATAATTTCCTGCGGTCCAGATATTATTTATCGGGCGTGGTCTCTTAACAGTGGCATTTCCGCACCAATCGCGCTAAAATTTCATATTACATCTGTTATCAAACTTGTACCCGTACATTGGAGCAAATGCGTTGGTGATAATATTACAGAAAAATGAGAAATGAAGAATTAAAGCGCACGGAAAGAGCGAAAATTTTGACACTTGCAAATGACGTGTTACAGAAAATAATTACAGTACTTCCATTAATCGGTTGATAACACACCTCACCCTACCCCCTGCACATTGCAAAAAGGTTCAAACATTTTTGGAAAGTCGGGTGCCCTCGTGCCGGCTGTGAACTTTTTCGTAGGATGGCCAGGGGAATTTTATTAATTATCCATATTTTGTGGTTTCTTACATAAATAATAATGCATTCTTTCACTTGTTTTATTTTCGTCAGTGATTCAGTCACTCTTCTTACGCATGTGGCATGAATAGCGTACATCAAAACATCTACATAACAGAAAAGTTGTTTTAATTGATGTGGTAATAAAGGTTACCCTTTATCTACCTTGCGAACATTTCACAGCAAGACAATCAGAATTTACTTCTTGTAATAATCATGATATCATCCGAAAACTTGGGGATTTGCACAGTTATTATCAGTGATCGAGCTGAGTTCAATTCAACCAAATGTCAAATTTCTACCATTTGGAGGCAGTTGTTGGTTGCAAAAGTATAAAAAATGAAACGGGTTTTTGCATCCTCCCAAACACATGTATTCAGGAATATCCAATACTTCCACCAGCATTTGTTGCAGCATTTTAATTGACGTTAATTCAAACAATAACGTGACTCAGATTGGGCAGTGATGACTTGCGCAGTCACTTTTGCACGGAGAGCAAATCAAACACAGCACAGGCTGCTATGTAGCTTATCTAGGACATAGACAAGTGATTTTGTATTAATAGTGGAAGAGGGATTTTGAATAAACTTAGTCGACAGAATCTACACTGTCATTTTCCTTCTCACAGTAGTGGAGATTTTCAAGAAAAAGTATGTGTGTGGTGGAGAGGGACGGTAAGGCATGAACCCATGAAATAATGTTCACCGTGTGGAAGAAGTCAATTGGACAAAAGGTTGAGAGCAATCTCCCTACCGCTTTTGATTCCCAACTATGTATGAGCAGACTTTAAAAAGTCATGTCATTAAAGACAAGAACTCTAGCACTTGGCTACATGAACCTTCACAACCATGTTAATTGTCGATCTTCTTTCATAAGTTGACCAGCAACTTTGAACCACAAATTGCACTGTTTGTGCAATTTCCACCCGCACTGTCTCTCATCTTTGCTGATTAGAACCCCATTTCTCTGGAATGCTCTTTCATCTTCGTGGTTCTTGAAAGCAATATTAACATCGCATCCTATAACAAAAACTCTCTACCAAAACAATGGGAATCTTTCTTCGAAAAGGGAAATCTACATGAGAAGTATTTAAACACCCATCTTTGCTATCTTGACATACAGTGCTTACAGGTAGTTTTCAAGGTTTTTGCAGTTTTACCTCGTAGGACGTCAGAGGAATTTTTGACTTCCACCGAATGGAACAAAGTTTACTTTCTTAATATCACAAGTCCATGCAATAGGTATTAAAAATATGCATCCTTTCCATCTTAAAATGTTGCGTCTACAAGTTTACGGGTTTTGACTTCTGGTGACCTTTAATGACCATGGAAACCCACAACAACAGGTTCCTTCCTAACAATATGACTAGTGTATATACTAAGTATGAAAAGTACTTGAAATATCGTATTAACAAGTAAAGCGTCACATACACACCTACACCAGTCTAGATATTGTCCATGTCAAACTATCTGAGACTGGAAGAAGAATAACTTTGCCTATACCCATGTTTTCAAGGTGCAGGAACAAAAATGTTGCAATGCCACTGACATTTTACATTTAGTTTACGCCCTGTATTTGTAGATAGTATTTTCTTGTGAGTATCTTCATTATTTCATCAATTACTTTCAGCAATTTTATAATTTAGACAGCTGGCAAGTGGCATTGCACACTGTATTGCTAAAAATGGCTTAGTCTTTTAACAGGTTTGTTCCAGTGATGGCGTCAGAAATTTCCCAACGGGGAAGTGGGACAAACTCTCCAACAGAGGGGGAAAGGGTCGCCCCCCGCCAAGGGCGACGGGTTACCGGAAGGATATTTAACACAAAATATTTGGCACGCAAAGTGAGCCGATAATGTTTGATTTCCTTTGAAGACAATTTGAAAAATTTAGGTTTTTAGTAGAAAACGTATGAAAAAATTGGTTTTTATTTTGTAAGATTGGAAATTTAGGGGTGGGCAATCTGCCGTTCTTGAGAGTAAATCCAAGTAAATCTTCGGGACGACTTGATATCGTCGGATTACATATTTTATCATACCCATAAAGGCTCTCCGATGAACTTGAAAAATTTCCCCAGGGACAGCATTTCCAGATTGGGGGCATTACCCCATGCCCCCATCTGGCTCCACTCCTAGTTTGTTCTTGTCTGTTTTCAAGAACATTCAAACAGTACTACGTCTTATGCAAATGCATCTTAACATGGCAGTGACTGTGCTGTTGTTGATTGAGGTTTATTAATTCTTGAATAATCGAGTGTATGTACATTCATACAATTCATTGTAAAAACTTTGGGCTTCCTTCAGAAAAATAATTCTTTAGCCAGTTCAAGTGGTAGCTTCGCTGTTTGCTTTATATAAGTTTTGAATCTATCCCCGTAGGGCTTATGCCTGGCCCTAACGACAGGCTATTGCACCCAATTGAATGGGCAAAGCAGTTGTATTAAGAGCAGTAAAAATTTTATTACAATGGTACTCTAAAGCTTAGATATATGATACTTAAATCAGTTAAATGTCATCGACAGTAGGATACATGACATCGCACACTGGCACTTAAGGGACAGTGGATATAAGTTCAAACCGGTTTGGTCGCATCCGTTTCAATCAAGTTAGTATTAAAAAACATGCACAATACAGCCACATTGATAAAGACCTACAATTACGGTACCTGCCATTGGAAGGTTTTTTAAGATGCGGGCTGAACCATTCATCTCCTAGTTTGGGTATTTTCTAAGGTAACCTCTGGAAGTTTTTCAGACTGAAAACTTTCGGGTAGCTGTTGAATTAAGCTGGTGATCATACGGTACTTTATTTAGAGTAGTTTGATATTTGAGTGTGCCACTCAGCGCTTACTGTGAGCAATTGATGGCGATATTATTTTGTTTCTGTTTTTCATACAGAACGATTACAATGAGTCCGGGTAGTAAGGTAGAATAGTATATTCTGTCTTTGCTACTTTCATGCTGTGGATTACTGGGGTAGCGTTCCACCTATACTCACTTGGATTTTATGACAAACTGTACCAACCCAGTCAAACTCCTTCCAAAATTTCTGTAAGAAATTTCAATCAGTTCTGACAGCCTTGGACGTGGCATATCAAATATCGAATGGACTTCTTCAGTCCGGAAGAAGTCAGATTTCCTGATGAAAAAAGCTTGACTTACTCCATGTCCTTCTATACTTTAACGGCTTACCTGTTGATACCTTCTCCACTATATATTTAAATCAAAGTATCTGCAAGAAAATTGATTAAAATGATTTGTTTGGAATATGATTGATGTCATTGTGAACATATATAATTGTAGGCCGACGTAAATATCGCAATTGCTGGTTACAAGCAATTTCTTCGATTTTTCTTTTTCTACCATTTCCCTTTCGGTGACAGCCTCCTATTTAAAATAGATATAAAACCTGGCGTCTACACTTCAAGAACTGTCTGGCACAAGGGCACGTTTTAAGCAGAATCGAAGGCTTTAATTAACCACATATATCTTATGCTATAATCTAACCACTGGTTAGACCTAGATGATAAAATCCGTGAAGACTAATGATCACATTATCTCAATTCTTTTAGAATCGTGTTACACTAAGACATATGCAGTCATAAGTGTCTTTATTAGAGGTTAGCACCACAAGAAAGGTTTTCAGCCAAACGACATCCTTTACGTTAGCGTTGACACACAGCACGACGACGATTGCGATCATCAAAAACAAAGGTTTCAACAGACGAAATGTTTAGATGTTGATCATGTAACCACTGATTATGAAGAGAGAGAGAGAGATATATATATATATATATATATATATATAGAGAGAGAGAGAGAGAGAGAGAGAGAGAGAGAGCGATGTTAACGCGAAAGGTCTAGCAGTAGAAGGTCAGGGGGCCCTAATAATCTTGGGTGATTGCAAAATGACAAAATTCGAATGGATATAACTTTTGAGGTTGGAAAGGGTGATTTAATGGTATTAGGATCTTTACACTATATCGAGGAATATAACTTTACGGGAAAGTGTATTCCTCTTATTTCAGGTTGCGATATGATTAAATTCTCTAGTAGTCTGGATTGGAAAACTGTCTAGAGGTCCAATTTTCAGGTTCAAGTTGTTAAAACATTTTGAAAATTTAGACTGAACGATCGAAAGATCCAATTTGTAGCTTAGAAATTGGTATCGTTGAATATGCCTACTGCAGACAAAATTTACATTTATTACACTCTTATCAAACATTGACAGTGTGTACGATAAGGTAACGGAATAAGCAAAACTGATGAGCTACTCTTCTGTACATGGGAAACTTCAAGGCAGAGTAAATTGTCTTTGTTAAGTTGGTAGTCTGGCTTCAACAATGAGGAAATTGTTTTTATATTTCATCTTTCAAAAGATGAAAACTTCCATTGAACTTACCATGAATAAAATGATGTCGAAGTATGTACGAATGGCCCAATGTATCTACAGAGTTAAAATTGCATTGATTAATCATATGAGAGAACAAGCAAATCTAGATCTACTTACCGATGATTTTCAAAATAAAAACAACACTTGAATAAAAGCAACACATGAATAATTTTCCAACCCATCTGTGTTTATTATTTGGTTGGTTAGGTTTTATTTTCCATTTTCAGTTCCATTTGATTAATTTCTGTTACAATTTTTATTTGCTTAGTATTTTAGAATGGTGGTAAACTTTCCACTTGCGCATGCTTCTGTTCTTGTACTGTTGTTTTGCATTCTGTATCAGAATTGATCCAAACTCTCTCTCGCTCATCATTTCCCATTCCGACACAATCATGGACAATTACAGAATCTCGCTTTTGGTAGCCTTTTTGTTGCTTACTTTAGTAAAACAGAATGAAGGCAGTACTGAGATTTCAGATGTAGATATTCAAGAAGGAGAGATTGTGGGTGGTCATTTCACAATCTCTCAGAAGGTGATTGAGGATGAAATTTATAGACGAACCACCCCAGGCAACGTTTGTAACGGAGGTAAGCGACTCATAGAAAACTGGGAAAAGCATCTTTTGCACAAAAACTTAAGTTCATACTACACAAAATTACCAAAAAAAAATTATTAATGAAGGAAAATGTAGGGTAAAAGTGATGAAATGAAAGTACATTTGCGTTGAAATAAACATTTCATGTTCTTTAGTTTCTGTGTGTACTTTTGTATTTTTAGACAGAAAAATGTCTGTTACTGTTAAAATGACATAATTATATCCTGCAATTAACGTTTTTATAAGGAACGAGATATATTGCTATTTTTCATGCAATGCTTTTGACAGAGAGCCATTTGTTCCTTAGCGTGAAGCCATGCAGGGAAGTTTCATGGCACGTGCATTTGGAAAAAAGAGGCAGAACTGATTACTTTGAGTCAGTAGTGATTGCCGTCTAACTACACTTAGGGCAAGTAAACAGTCAAAATAATGGACGTTCTTACAAATAAAGGAAACTTATTTGCCAACAAATACAGTTAATTAGATTCTTTAAATTGGAAAATAGAAACAAGATCTAGTCTACATGCTTTACAGCTGCCAGTGTCAATTACTTTTAATGCGTCACCTATAACTATTCCGTTAGAAACAAAATAAAAGTAATTATCTTGCGAACTAAAGGTGGGCTCTAGTAATGGTAGAAAACAAGACATTGCTATGTTAGTTTAAAAGACTGCGTATCTCGTAAATAACTAATGAAGTGTTAGCTTAATCTGTCTTGGTGGACAATAGAATACAGTCAATGGCTCTTTTGCCTTAAAACAACTAGCGTGTAAATAAATAAAATGCGACTCATATTTGACAACTTGCCTCGGAAGAATCCATAGGAAGAGTTTTGCAATCTAGAAATTGTAGTTGACACGGCAACGACGTGTGCCATGCAACTTTATTGTTAGTGGTCTTCAGTACTTTAATAATCTAATTTTATAACTACCGTCTTTTTTAATGAAAAGCATTGACTTTATCTTGAACATAGCTGTTAAACTGCAAATGCGTTTACAACTAATGTAGTGAAATAAATTGAATGTTGTTTCTACTCCTTATCAGACTCTTTAAGAACTTACTGTAATGTGCTTTTTGTCTGGAATGTATTTTCAGATCTTATTGATGTAAAATAATGTTGACTTCCTCTTCATCAGATATACGAGACGTCCTCACAAAAGACGAAACTGAATGGTCAATCTCAATAAATGTTGAATACGTAAGGAAGGTGGAAGGGGATCCAAACGTTGATCCATATTACCACGTTTTTATGCAGATATATGGAGGGCAAGTAGCTCTTGGTTTGGCTTTTTTCACTACTAAACCTATACAAGAGAACTCACATGTCTTTGTTGTAGACAGCCTTACATGGTCTGACGGGGTGGTAACGGTAAAACGTGGTGAAGATTATCTCGTTCTGAACTTCGAGCTGGGTGATGATTGTCAAAAAGATTTGAAGGGAGCGAAAAACATATCATTTTCCATGCTTGAATCATGGTATCCATACTCCATGCATTTATCCGATTGTGGTATCCACGGGTGGCCTGAGACCGTATGTAACCATTTGACCGAAAACATCTGTGAACTCCAAAAATTAGACAATGACATTTGTTTGAAGGACACTTACGAAGGATACGAGTGCGGTATCAGTATGAAGATTATGTCAATGACTGGGATCTTTCGGGAGAAGTCTTTGCTGACCGCAAAAACCCCAATGAAAAGTGTTTGGGGTTACCATTTCAACGGGTTGAGACGCATGGGAATTGTTTACCCATGTTTGTACAACGATGACAACTAAAGATATCAAAATTGATGAACAGCTTCAAACTTTCAATATTAAACATATTATAGCTTTAGTGTAAGTTTGTCTAGATGAGCTCGTATACGTTTCAGATTAATTGCTTATACTCTTATGATAACCTCCCATAAGCTGAGTGAATTATTTGTCATATTCTCTTCTAGCGTCTGTTCAAAGTAGTGGAGAAGCGTCTATTGTTCAAAGTAATGGATTATTATGTGTGATTAAGTGATCAAAGTAATAGTTTTTTATGTAGGGCAATGGGATGTGAAGTGGAAAAGATATAAGTATAATATATTCTGTTTTCAGTTTTTTGTGTTAATAACCTTAAATAGATTTTTAGTAGACTGAATAGAGGTCATTTTCGTATCTATTCTGATATAACAAAATTCATAGTAACTCCTTAAATATATTCTTTCTTCAATGAGTATTCATGTCAACATAACACGTTGTAGCACATATAAAGACGCGTTTCAAGTTTTTATTCTGTACTTTTCCAATGTCATGGGCCAGTTAATATTCACTTCTAGGACTGACCAGGTCTAGTTACTAAGGAACATCTGGGTTTAACACATATTTTCTGGTTAGCCCAGTTGTTTTGCAGGATTGGGTGATTCCATCAGGGTATGAAACAGCCTTGTATCTGTTGCCAATGTCGACTTTTTCATCTGTGAAATGGTAAGTTTTTTTTAATATTTAAAAGTCCGCAGGGTTGCGTTATTTAGTTCGTATTTTTTCAAAGAGTAACAGTTTACAATGCAGCTTGGCTTGAACATCGACACAAGATTTGTAAACTGAGAACCATAAAACCCAGCTGTTGTTGAAGAGCAACAGTTACGACTGAGGTAATTCTGTTACGAGACAGGGAAATTACAACAATATATAGGAAACAATGTTTTGTGTAAGCCCAAGTTTTTATGCAATTACAACAGGCATTAGTCCTTGAACCACTGCACACAACATTTTGTCGTATAATAATGTTTGGCAACACAACATGAAAGGAAAGGAATCTTAAGAACTGGTCAGTAATTTGTCGCAGGAAATCAGCTCTCAGTATAAACAGGAATGTTTTAGGAATACTTGCCTAAAGAAAAATTGCATGTCAAGTTTTTTTCCAGTCTTGTCGGTACCACGCGCAAAATCCATTGACCCACTAATTCATGCTCAGTGTTAGTCCTCCTTTGACCAGTTACTTGTTATGTTATGTCGGTATGGCGTCGGTTGTGTCGAGTCATCTCACTCTTTCAACCCCAGCTCTGGCTTGGAATGTAAGAACTGGAGCACTTTGAGCCTGATACCCAAGTTGCCGATGGTAAAGGGCTAAGCTAGGCTTAAGTTCTTCAATTTTTACCATGGTAATGAAGTTGCTACTTGTACTAGGTAAATCACTCTTCCTTTGAAGCATTCTCCCGAGTAGTTGCAATGACATTACTTTGACTACACGAACGTTAAGCCTCCGTCTCCCCCTTCAGTCTCGACCCTTAAGTGGAAACAGAGGAGACGGCATGCAATACGTCTTTAGTTCTATTGCCATTACCAGTGTATTTATTCTGTCCCCTTAACAGTAGAGCAAATTAGACCTGTACAATTGAGTTATCGGTTTCGTAACCACTCTTCTCATATGAATTTTGTGACAACATAGTGGATACAATCCACAAGGTCATTTACACTTTCATACAAGTGGGCCCTACTGTGCATGCACACACAGTGCTATATACAGTGTATTAGTTGCTCATAGAACCAATTAACTGGTCAATGAGTCAGGCATGCGCAGGTAATAGTATAATCGAGCTCAAACAGTGAAGAATATGAATAATTCAAATCTGTCTCCTCTCTCTCCTATGAAAAAAATCCTCGTTCAGGACAGTGCTGGGCAGTGACTGTGGTGCAAGGCGGTGCCGGTCGTCGGCAGGTTGAAAAACCTTGACATGTCCTAGCAGCAAATGAAATATACTGTACTTACAAGATTTTAAAAGTTGGCCTCTGTTTACCTCAAAGTACCTTTGACCTCCATCAAACTGTAAAATGGTTTAAGCGATGTGGAACATCAACATGCAAAGTAGGAGATCCATTAAAATTATTCTTTTTGAGGTATCATTTTTACGAGGTCTTGTAAATTTGAACTTTAGTGACCACATGACCTTTGACCAACATCGAAATCACTTTCTTCTTATTCTCAGTGTAGTGCATTTTCATAGTAAGCAAGAGAATACTCAAAGTTTTCCTTTCCGAAATGTAATTATGATGAGTTTTTCAAAATTTGACGTAGATCACCTCAAATGAGCTCTTATCCCGCAAAGAGATTGAATGTTAAATTCAGTGTAGCTCATATGCATGCTACGAAAAAGATCCCTCAGTGTTTCCCTTCTAGAAATGTGGTTTCAATGCTGTTTTCAAAATTTGACTACCGGGGACCTCAAATGACCTTTGACCTACATTAAAAAGAGGCTTCTAGAACTTCATGTGAAACATCCACATACTTACTGTGAGAATCCATCAAGATTAAAATTCATGAGATATCGTGTTTATGAGATTTCTACCGTTTGACCTCTGCTGAACTTATATAACTTCTGACCGCCACCGATTACATGGATCCTTCTTCTTAATGTGAAAAATCTATATACTCAGCATTAAAAGTATTCATAATTTGTACCTTGAAATATCTTGTGTACGAGGTTTTCATTTTACACCTCTGATGAACCTAAAGTGACCACTTTACCGCGACCAAAAGCAGTAGGAGCCTTTCCGAAATGGAAAATCCAGATAAGAATTATAAAAGAACCAATCTAAGAGTGAGAGTAAGAAACATTTTATTACTCCAAAGAAGGAAATTAAGATCTCGCACATAAAAGTTCAGAACAATACAAAAATGAAACATATATATATATATATATATATAGATGGAAAGACAATAATAAGATGATAAAACATCAAAAACGGGAACATAAAAGTACATTGCATCAGCCTAGCGGTTCAAGTTGTCATTGTAGAGATTGACTGCACGTTGGATGAATGAGTTACGATAGCGATTAGTTCTCACAGACGGTAGTCTCAGTCTGCCAATATTTCTGTTGATGACAATGTCGTGGAGATAACAATAGAGGGGATGGCGATTTTCATTCCAAACTGAATCCAGCTTGGAGTAGGCATTGATACACTGAGTCAACCGAAGGCTGATGACCTTCGATGACTTTACCAGCTTTTCTAATTACTTGATCAATGCGGTCCCTCTCGGTCCCAGTGACATTCCCACACCAACATATGAGATAGTACCTCCAAACTCCAGATATCTTAGCATTGTAGAACAATTCCATTATACCTGAACGAACACTGAAATTAGCTAACTTCCTTAGGCAATATAACCTGGTATTCAACCTCTTGATTAGGACATCCATATGATCCTCCCAAGTTAATGTGTTCTTCAAGTGGACACCTAGGTATTTGTAACAAGAAACCCTCTCAACTTCCTACGTTTTAGATATATTCAATTGAAGGATGTTACTGTCACAGTAGTCCACGAATGACTGAAGCTAGCAGAGATAAACCCCATCATTATCACCATGGATGAGCCCAGCCATGGCTGTATCATCGGCAAACTTAATGATGGAGCATATCCTCTCCTGGGATCTGCAGTCAGACGTGTAGAAGGTAAAAAGGAATTGGGCTAGAACTGTGCCCTGCGGAGCTCCGGTGTTAAAGGGAATTATATCGGAACGGCACGTTGGACTGAGATTAACAAATTTGAGTTCTATTTGTAACATAATTAACAATCCAGTGAATAAATCCATGTGGGATGCCCATGCCGATAAGCTTTGTGGCAAGATTATGTGGTTGAATATTATTGAAGGCAGATGAGAAGTCGAAGAACATAACACGTGCAGAATTGCCATGGTGTTCCAAATGTGAATATAGGGACTGAAGGAGTAAAAGGATGGCATTTTCACAACTACGACTGGACTTGTAAATAAACTGTGAAGGGTCTAAAAAAGGAGCGATTAAAGAATTAAAATGATTTAAAAAACACCCGCAAACTTTCATTGGCACTGCAGTAAGTGCGATGGGACGGAGGTCATTCATACAATATACGACATCCGCTTCGGCACTGGTATTATACTGGATTGCTTCCATAACTGAGGCACCTCCCCAGTTTTGAAAGACAAATTGTAAATTAAAGTACAAATATGGGCTAACTCTATTGCACAATGCTTCAAAACCTTAGGTGGGATATAATTAGGTCCGGCAGCCTTTGATAGGTTTAATCAGACTACGGAACTGCCGGCGGACGTCCTCCTCGGACACCACTTTGTTACAACTAGGGTCTGTCAGTGAATTTTGTAATTTAGAGTATTCATTTGAAAAATCCTTCTGGTCAAAAGGGTTGTAAAAGTGATTCAAATCATTAGCATAGTCAAGGGTAATTTCAGATATGTGGCAAGAATTGACGTTATTGCAGTAGCCACTCATTAAACGAATATCGTCCCACACACGTCTCATATTATTATCCGTGAATAGACCCTCAATCTTGTCCTGGTAAGTAGCTTTCTCTTGAGCGATCACTCTTTTGAGTTCCTTTTGTACTTCCCTCAGTGCACTGTTATCATCTTTCTTGAAGAGACCTTTCCTCATGTTGATGACAGTCTTTACCGTCTTTGGTATCCATGGTTTGTTATTCGGCAAAAAACTTTGACCCTTTCTTAGGAATGACATTGTCAACAGAATTATATGTAATCACTTATTGTTTGTGTAAGTTCGTTCATCAAGGTCATCGCTTGCCTCCACAAACATATCCCAGTCTGGATTGTCCAGTTCTGCCCGAACATGATCCAAGGCGTTATCATTCCATTGTTGAGTTGTAATTACGCGGGGGTTCCTCTCTCTTCACGATAGGTCGATATCTAGGCAACAGATTAACCAAATTGTGATCAGCTTCACTGAGTTTAGGAAGTTGGATGGGCAAGTAAACTTCTTTAACATTCGTTTCCATAAGTTCAGGGTGGCAGCATCGCGGGTAGCACGCTTGACTTGTTGGGAATAATGAACGCTGATCTTCCTTAGATCACAATTATTGAAATCCCCATTGATTATAGTGAGTGCATCCGGTGCCGAGGTTTCAGACCGATCGATAATATCAATGAGTTCCAATGTCGCTGGTTTCGTAATACTGCTATGAGGCACGTAAATGGTATTGATGATAAAGTGCGAGAACTCCCGTGGCAAGTAATATGGACGTAAACTAACAGTTAAAACCTCGATATTTGGTGAGCATGAGTGGTGTTTAATGAGGGCATTATTTGGCTGGCACCACTTCTCATGCACGTATATGCGCACCCCTCCCCTTTCCCTTTACCAGAATGAACTTTCTGATCCCCTCGTAATAACGTAAAACCGTCAATTGAGACGTGTGAATCATTATGGCGTTCTGCAAGCCAGGCCTCGGTAAAAGGTAGTTTGCTTGACTTCAGGAGCTCATTTAGGTATTTTCAGTTAGTGGAGAACTCTATGCCATCTTGAGACACCCTTTCTACCAATATTAATAATCTATATAAAAGTATGAAAAGTACCCGCCACTGTTCTCTTGAGATACCGTGTCTACAAACGAAGGGTCACAAACACACACACATAAATCACTCTAGATACCGTCCACATCTAGAGAATTGAGACGTCTAGTACCTACACGGGTGCGCGGGGGAGGGGGGCAAAAAATTTATTGTTTTTTTGTATTGCATATACGGTCAGTTTTCTGAATTTTTATGCAAGGACCACTGAGTATTCCAAAATCATCGAAATCTATCCTTGCAAGATTTTTAACGGTAGCGAAATTTTCCAATTGAGAATATGGAAGCTTTTGGGGAAGCAATCGCCCCCTTGCTCCCTCTAGCTAATTCCAAACCACATGAGTACATGTGAGAGATTTAGGAATAAGATATTGCTTCAGGCAGTAATACAACACAAAAATAAAAGGATAACGTCTCACCTGAAGCCACTGTAAGAGAGAATCACTGTATATTTGCATTTCCTTTTCACAGTATGAGCTTTTGTGAAAACTAACCTACTAATCATGAAATACTACTACCTTATTCTCACGTCGGGTCTTACATGTATCATCGTGTATGCCCTCTAAGCAGAGTATAATAAAGGCACCGTTTTTTTTTCAATTAATACGGAATGAATTTCTTTCAAGTGAGACATCATGTGACCCAAGTGTTCTTTTCCCGAGAGATCAGAAATGTCTTACATAATTCACATAAGTATGTCCATGTTCGTTTGTGTTTTTTTTTTTGCATATAATCTCGTCTGAAGTTATTTATAAATTTTGATATTTGTCCTCCTGTAATCAGAAATTCGTGACGTCCTTGTAAAGGAAAATACAGAGTGGACAATTTTCATCGGGATTGGGGATGTAAGGAACACAGAAGGCGATAAAAAGATACCACCATATCGATACCTTGATATTCATTTTCATGGAGACGAGTTAATTGTGGACTCTATCACATGGTCTAACGGCGAGATAACTGTGAAACTGGGTCAAGATTACCTGGTTCTGAATTATGAACTGGATGCAGATTGTCAAAACGACGAGAAGGTTGTACAGGGGGAAAATGTGACTTTGACGAGACTTAATTCCTGGAATCCCTACAACGAGCACAACTCCAAGTGTGGCCCAAACGGATGGCCTCAAAGTATTTGCCACCATTTGATTGGCCATCTTTGTGGACTTAAAAGAGTAGACAGTGACTTTTGTTTCAAGACCATGCATGAAGGGTACACTTGCGGACTGAGTATGAAAATCATGTCCATGACAGGGATTTTTCGAGAGGTCTTTGCTTACCACAGAAACCCCAGTTAAGAGCGATTCGGGTTATCATTTTACCGTTTGGCGGCATATTGGTATGGTCTACCCATGCTTATATGACGATTACATCTAAGTGGAACAATTTGGGGAATGATTATAAATGCTCGATCAACCTTATAACACTATAAAATGTTTTGTTTTACAGTTTGGCTATTTCGAATAACGACTATGCCACTTTGTGGTATTATGTAAAGGTATGTAACGGGTTCTACGTATTCTGTTACCTCTTTTGTGACTGCTTCATTATATTCCATTCAATATAAGCGCAAACCAAGCCTCCTCAGCAGACTTTCATATTTTCTGTAAATCTTTTAGATAAAGCTTTGACTGTTCCTCTGTCAAAGAATAGTCACTGAAAAGATGTAAATGTCATGCTGTAGCTTTAACAACATTACATTTCGTATTTGGTAACCATGGTTTTTGACCTCAAGGAGTGGTGCATCTAGGATTTGATGTGGGGGGTTAACTGCACAGAGTATGATTTCGTAATCCCTCCCCAGATAACCCCACAAAATATGTGTAAGGTGAACATCTTCGCAGCTAGGTTACATTGCACCAATGATGGACCCTTTTTGTTACCTGCTTAGGATGTGCTGTCCTGGGAAAAAGGTGTAAGGGGAAGGGGTGTTCTTTTGTTGTAAAATTCTCATTTTCATTGAATTGTTCTTATTTTTGTTGGGTGTAAGGGAAGAGTGTGGTGTCTAGTTAGGGTTTGAATACCTCAAGGGTGGCTGAAATCTTTTTGCCTAGCTTTGAACCGATGACATGTTAATGAATTGCCATTATTTAGTGATATTTCGGCTGGTATCATGGGACAGGCATAATACCTCCTGAGAGCTCTGGGATAATTACAAAGTTAGTGCCACACTATTAAGGGACATCCAAATGATATCAAAAGAGAACACACCAAGAACTTAATTAAAATCGTAGTTTTACTTATTTTGAACGAAACTCCAAATGAACAGCCTCCAATGGGAAAAGATCGGGAGGAGAGTAATGGTATAACAAAAGGGGGATAGGATTAATAAGCATATTTTATGATGCTTATTCTATGTAAATGCTCGTGATGACTTTTTAATTAGCTTGTGAATTGACTGATATAGTTCATATCATGTAAATCCGCTGCAAACGTTGCTCTTCATATAATACTGCTACATAGTGGCCTCTTGATGCTACCCTGACGTTGGACTAAAAATTGTCGGAAAATAGTTCTAGCCAGAATAATTTCGTGCATTATGGCCCAAATCATGTTCATCCGGCGTGGTGTCTTAACAGTGGCTTTTGCGCACGAGTCGCGCCATAATGTGACATTACAATTTTTATCAAACTTGTACCCGCACATTGGAAAAAACGCGTTTGAGATAGTATTAAGTAAAAAACGAACACAACTGGGCTCCATTTCATAAAGATTACTCACCTTACGAATCTTCGTAAATAAATTTCGTAACTGACTTACGAAGAATTCGACCGTATCTTAAAGCCCCCTTCTCACATTCACGATTTTGCTATGTTAGAGCACGGTTGTTTTAATTATTCACAATTGCAACGACGTCGTACACATGCGCGTGGCCAGTCGTGGTGTACCGTATCACAACTTAGTGACTCGTGCCGCCACCGTGGAGCAACACCATTTTTTGGAATGTTCAAAAAAATCTTGCGCTAATGTAGCTATGGAAAAAAATCGTGTTCTACCGCAGCAGCACCTCATGACAATCGTAACGTCTTCGTGACGTGTCTCGATGGGGTCTTATCCATTCGTACTCATTTGTAATGAATGACCAGAATACCTACGGTAGCTACGTTGACGATACGATGCCACTGCGGTCTAGCACGACTTGAACAAGAGGTTGCCAAGAGTATGCCATGACAAATCTTGAAAATGCCGTAACTCTACCGTCATAATTCGTAACACTGTGGTGACATTTTCTAGGCATAAGTTAGACAAAGTGACCACTGTAAGTTAGCTAAAAAAGTTAGCTAAAAAGTTACAAGTTCCTTCCTCACCTAGCCTAGGCCAAATTGATTATACAAACAAGAGTCCGGTCGACGTACGCCCATGCAGAGGGCCTGCACAGCCTTTAGCCATACTGGGTTAATAACCTAGGCTGAATCTTAAGTCTTAAAGTGGCGGCCCACGGGACATTTGCGGCCCCTTGATGTGCACTAAACCGGGAAGCTTAAGATTCCAGCTATGCTTACGCTTAGGCTTGTCCAAAATGTACAGCCTAGCCTAAATTAGGAATCACACCTAGATTAAGGCTAGGCATAACAAGTTAGGCCCTAGGCTGTAGGCTATGCCTAACGTTAGGTCTATGGCATGCTATAGTGGTACTACGTTACTATTACTAGGCTAGGCCTGCTGGTCTACAGGCGGGCCCATGGCCTAACCTAGACTATCCTAGGACTATATAACCTAGACTATACAAGAGCGGATCTAGCCTATAAGTGGGAGAAGTGGGAGAAAGCAGTCACCCCAAGTTTATTTTCCAAAACCTGCTCGCCTAGGCCTATAGCCTAAATCTTACAGAGCTCCGCTTATTTTGCTCAAAGGCCTAGGCTATGTCTCTTTATAGTACCATTGAATAGTAATCGTAAATCAGGGAGTTATTCTGCATTAATTAAGCAAATAAGGAAGAAAAATATTGTCAAATGATTGAAAAGAGCCATTCCTGAATTAGGATGACAGGGTAGCCTCACACTTATTCATATTGGGGTGATTGTATTTCCTTTTAAAGTTTGAATGGTAGATTTAACCAAGGCCTGTTTGCTTTAATGTGAGTTGATTCAATCAGAAAAATAGTTGTTTGTTATTTTACTGTAGGTCACGTCAAACTTGAAAGGACGTAGCATACTGCATATTTAAAAGCTTGCAAGCTAGCCTAGGCCTACTATTAATTAGTTCTCGGCTTAGTTAGTCTCACTAAGGCTAAGAGAAATTATTTTAGTTAGCCTAAACAACTTTAACGTCAAAACTCTATTAAAATGAGACCTGTGATGTTTAGAAGGCTACTTGAGTCGCCTACCTCTGCCTTATACTAACATATATAGGCTACTAACATAGGCATTACTTTACTGTAAGGCTTAGGCTTTGTTAGCCTAATATTACTGTCCTGGAATTTGGAAAGTAGCAATAGGCTCAAGCTCGGGCCGTAAAGCCTAGGTTAAGCCTCTTTATCTTTTGTAAGGGATAAAAACAGACACATCTAGGCGCAGCATCATAGCGGATAGGAAAAGTCTATGACCCATAGATGCTTGTAAGCAGAGGTGAGGTGTAGCGTTTTGAAGGTCATCACATTGTAGGCCTACTGTAGTTGCCTACTTCTATCCCTCCTTCCATTCCTCTTAAACTTGTATGTTTGTTGTGTTCAGATTGTTACACTGAATTTTGCCCAAGCACAGCCCAGCCCAACTTCCTTATCTCAGGTATTATTGGCTATTTTAGAATTATGGATTCCCATACTGATTGATCCAGCACCTCATTTCACTTAATACTGTCCATCTTGGTCCATCTCGTGCATCCAAAATTCCATGAAATACACGCCTAAAGGCACTAATACCAGACTTCAATCCAGCTTGTTCTTTCCTTCACCCATTAGTTAAGCTGAACTTGTCAATGTTTTAGGGTGTCTAATTCCCAGTAAGGCTGCGAGCTATAATGATTCCCGGCTCCAGGAAGTTAGTAAAGTTATCCCGTACATTTTTGTCAATGTGGGAATCTTTCCAGACAAACGAAAAATCGCTCAAGCTGTCCCCATTTGCATTAAGGTTGTCAAAATCAGTTTCTAAATTACCGTCCAGTTTCAGTTTTTTCATGCTTTTCAAAAATTTTAGAAAGACTGATGTTTAACAAGGTACAAATTTTTTTTAAACACAATGTTCTCACCACAGCCAATACTGGTTTCGTCCAGTATTGCAACTGAACTTGCTCGTATCGAACCTGTTGACAAATTACGTATTTATTGTATTTAATAGTAGTCATCATTATGATTTCAATATCTCCGTAAATGGACAAAAGCTTGAACCTACCAGAAGTGTTAAATTACTTGGCTTCAGTATTGACTGCAAGCTTACCTGGCAGGAGCACACCAATCATATTTCTTCAAAAATTGCCTAAGGAATCGGTGTAATTGGTAGATTAAGACATCTGTTGCCAAAAAGTATTCTCCGTTCAATTTACCTTACTCTTGTGTATCTTCATCTAATGTATTGTTCCACAGTTTGGTCTTGTACAAAATCTCCTACCTTCACAAGCTGGTTCTTTTGCAAACTAGAGTTATTTGCTTTATCTCTTCATCCTGGCCCCGTGATCACACCAGCGAGTTGTATAAGTCTCTTAATCTCTTGAAACTGTTCGATATGATCAACCTTAACATTACTTCATTCACCTATCTTTTCATGCGCAGACTTTTCGTCACCAAAAATTCTTTTAGTGCACAAATATTTTACTCGCCAACCTCATCTACATACTATTGTTACCCGTAAATCATTTTTAAAGTTGATATTACGCTACAGAGCTATACAACTGTTGAACTCATTACCTTATACATTAATTAAAAGGCCAAGTATAAATTCTTTTCGGAGAGGTTTCATCCAGTACTACATAGCATTGTAATAATACTTAAGCAGTTTCCATCACCTTTTTATATGCCAGATTTATTGTAACGATACAACGGCTTGATTGACTTATCATACTCTTTGAGTGCGTTCATTACATGTGTTTGTTGGAAAGGCGTGGACTTTAGTGGGGAGGGGGCACGGGTTGAAAGGGTTTGGGTCCTCTTATCTTAATCTTTCCTTTTTCTTTTAGTTCATTGCTTTGACTGAGTGTCCTTCGTGTATTAGTAATCCGGAGTAAAAATCTCGACAAGCCCCTCGGGATTTCTACTTTTTCTTCCATCTACTTCATTATTATGTAGGTAATTATAATATTGCGTGTCCGTACGTTTCAGTGATGTAGAAAAACAAATAAACAAAACGAAACGAAACTGTACCATCAAGTACTCGAAAACTTCGGCTGGTTCGAGTATTTTCCAAACTCACAATATAGCCTCCTTCTCAACCATTGTTCTATGTGTATGGTTCCTATAAAGAGTTTAGTGCAGATGTGCATTTCAAGTCCACTCCCATACATGTACACATGTTTAAAGCATTGGCAGTGTTGTTCAGTTATGACATGGTCGCATGCTTTGGTTATAGCCTAGGCCCATTCACAAGGGCAGTTCATACAGGTATAACAAACCCTGCAACAGTCACTACTGCAGCAATTTTTTTTCGCATGGCATGCTGTCACGGCAGTGTTGAATATTATTCATAAGAGTGCTTGTTTGTAAATTCCATTGCTAGTTATAAGGTGTGTGAGATGCTTTCATATTGCAAATGCTGATCTTAAAGAGTTTTAATGCATTTGGAATTTGCTGAGAAGGTTTAAGCCGACGTGGCACGTAGTACTTTCTTATTAAAGCCACTGCTGAAGCATACGGTATTTTTTATGCTGAAACCCTTTATTGTATTATGTAATCAAGAATTTAACAGCATTGTATGTCTAGTGAGAGTTCTCTGCGTTTCAATTAGGAGGATCACTGTGCATGTGATTCCCGTCAGGTAAACACGACGGAGCCAGTCCGGCCTCTGAGGCAAAATCAACGAGATACGACCGTAAGTAGAATATTTTATTCAAAGTTAGGTAAAAAGACAAAAGACTGACCAAATTTATAAGGGCATCTTTAAAAAAAAAAATATCGAATTGAAACTGACAAAGTATTGGGTTTTTTCTTGAATTATAGATGGCTACGTATTGAAGGGCCGTTTACCCTTAGCTCAGCCGTGTAGTACGGAAAGGGAGACGTAGACCATAGAAGTCCACAAAATTAAAGAGTTATCGAACAAAATTATCAAGGAAAGCTGAACGCTAATTTTAACAGTTTAAATCCAGAAAAAAGGAAATCCAGAGCTTATTTGAATCCAGAACGAGGAAAAATTATACGTTAAGTTAAATCAAGGGAGCCAGAGAAAGCCAAAGATAATTTAACTGCAGCTCAAAGAGAAATGCAGAGAACTCGCTAAAGTTTGTTACAATTTAACGTGGAGGAAGAGTCCTGTTATTTTGTGAATATCGGAATTGTATATATTTGTTCACTTGTTAATGAACCAAAGAGAGCGGGAGAAATAAAGTATAATAAAGGAAGAAGGAAAAGGAAAGGAAAAAGCAAAGAAGGGAACGAGAACCCTATCTGAATACATATAAGAAGCATTTATAAGAGATTTTTCTGTCAGTCATTTTTTGTTTAATTAGTCTCACGCAAACCTCATTCCACTTAAATTTTAAAGGGAACCCGGGAGATACCCGTGACACATGCTCACATGGTACAGCTACAGTGCACACCGGTAAATAATATAGGCCTAGCGGTATTTTGCTTTGGCCGAGAATATATCCGGAAATCAAGTGTACAGATATTCCCCACGTCCTCTGATTAATCATATGATCAAGAGTTAAATAGGTCTAGCCTTTTCGTATTAGAGCTATTTAACAGTGCAACTCATGGTCAATTGTCTGGGCCCTAAGTTAGGTTTATGCTTCTTTTCACGTGTATATTGTAGGCTAAATTATCAGCATATTTCTAAACAGGCTCAGGACGTCACAAAGGTACGGTAGAACTTTATCTCTTACACAGTATGCACAAACTTAGCTAAGGCCTAACCTAGGCTAGGGATAGGTTAAAAGTATACTTTGAACATATTTCGGTATTAGGCACTGCTAAACCATTTTAGCATGGGACCAAAAATCCATCCAAAATGGATGAATTTAATACTAGTTTAGCAGAAAGAGTGTAAACATGTTTTCTAGTCTAAGCATTATGAAAGCATGATAAAACTGAAACTGGACGGTAATTGAGAAACTGATTTTGACAACTTTATTGCAAATGGGGACAGCTTGAGCGATTTTTCGTTTGTCTGGAAAGATTCCCACATTGAAAAAAATGTACGGGATAACTTTACTAACTACCTGGAGCCGGGAATCATTATAGCTCGCAGTCTTACTGGGAATTAGACACCCTAAAACATTGACAAGTTCAGCTTTACTAATGGGTGAACTTATAAACTTACCCCCTATAAATTTTTCTTAATTCCAAAAATATTTAATACAAGACATAATGATTGTTTGCTCTGTTTACTTTTTCGATTTACATGCCGACAGATTGCAGGTCAGTCAGATGCTGGTGGCAATCAATTTACTCATGCTTCTGTCGCAAATTGTGCAGAATTCAGTTTAACTTTGAACACAGTTTGGCCCCGTAAACCATAGTGCTTTATGGCTCTGATCCTGTGTAACAGCTCATACCTCTTATGGTCTTCAACCACCACTGAAGTGCTATGGAATTTTATTCTTTTCAGGCTGCCCAAGAATCAACGAAAGTAGAACATGAGAGAAAGGAGTAGTTATTAGTGTTGTACTGATGTTACAGAGAAGCCTATAGCCGATATTATCAGTACCGATATTTTCATTCCCAATATAGGCCAATACCGATCTGATACTGATATTTGAGAAATGAGCGTTCTGTATAATAAAACATAAGGTAGTGTCATTTTCATGAGGTACAAAGTTGAGTCAAACATTCTTGCATGCTAAAACGATGTAACATTTCAATGAATTATGCGACTAGAAATATCGGGTACGTAGCACCAGCATTAAAAGTAATTTTACGGATATCGGTAGAGGTTGATAATAAGGGATATCGGCGGATACTGATATCAAATACCAATAATCAGTACAATACCACTAATAATAATGGAGTAATAGAAAGATAATAAGAATGAGAAAACAAGATTTAATAATAGTGGAGGGAGGAGGGAGTTGGATGATAGGAAAAAATAGATTGCAAGAATTTCAGCATCAGAAACAGACACAAGGCAAAAAGTCAACCGAAATTCAGCAGAAATACATTAATATTTCTATGGAATATTTTAGTCATGGTGAGATGTAGTGTAACAATGACAAAAGCTGCACTTATCTGGGCATCGAAAACAATATGTAACTCTCTGTCAAGTTTGGAAGACAGCTTGTATGCCGTTGTTTTATAATTCTTTCTACAGTCACCAGTCGCTAAAGGCTCTATATACCACATAATTATAGTTTAAATTTGGAAAAGTAGGTATCGTAGTGAGTTTCGTACCAAAAAAAAAGGGGGACAGTAGCTACCTTACAAAAATATTGCGAATGGCTGTTTGTGAGTCTTATTTATATGTGTCGCTAATATTTGTGGAAATTCATGCCAATGTTTATTTTTTCATTATTTTAAGGTTGAAGGGGCTCACTGTTGGGGTAGGGGGTTTCGCTTTGCTTTGATTTTGTCTTTTTTGGACAACATATGCTATTAGCCCAACTAGGATTGAACACATACATTTTCAAGTCTGATTTAAAGGTTCCGCATCATCAAATCTTACTCCTACGATCCTTCGCCTTCAAGCTGGCTGCATTGGTATATTCCAAAAAAAAAATAATAAATAAAAGCACAAAGACAATATCTGGCAGTTCAAATTTTTTTGTATTTTATTTACATATTTCTCAGTAACTCATAACAGTGGCTGTTCTTGGTTCTATTTTGTAATTCTGTTGAGTTCCATTCATTTCTTAAAAATTATTTTGCCCATTTACTACATTTTTATGATGCAAACTTACTACTTGCAGGGATTGCCATATATGGCTGGGCTTGAACTTATTATGTATTTCTATTGGGTACACAGTGGTATTTGGAGATATTCAGATTAAATTTGGCACTCCCAACTGAATCTAAAATAAACATTTGTCACTGCAGTTACCGTTCAGCACTGTAAGGGGTAGGAGCAGCTGCTGTTTGCCATTTATCCGCACCTACCATACCTGATTTCCTTTAACAAGAGGTTAAATTTCAACTTAAACCCATGCGCACTCCCTTCCAGTATGCATAACCTCCTCCACTCAAATCCCACTGTGCCATTGATTGGCACCAGACATGTTTTGCTTTTCTTTTGTAAAAGACTTCGACTCCTATTCCACCATATCCCTCCCTTTTTGTGGGGGAACATGTTACCCCTTTCCTTCCAATACACCTGCCACTGTTTATTAGACCACGTGGCTTTAAACTCCTTTTGTTGATATGAGTGTAAGAATTTACCTTTGATATGATAGGCATATATCAAGGGGAGCCCCCCGGGATGAGAAAAAGATTAGAAAGTTGCTCCACTTTCTTATGGTCCACTAAACTATGCAGAAGTTGAAACTGGTGTCGCCTTCCGGGATAAAATTCCTGCATACGCTGGTGTATAAAATATCATTATAAGGTGGAATGCCACACTCCTCATTCAGCTGTAAAAGACACAAAACCTGTAGCAAATGAAAATCCAAAACAAAAGAGAAAGTGCCAATAAGTAATATTATTATATGACAACATTCACATTGTAACACTACTGACATTTGGTGAGGACATACATTCATACATACATACATACATACATACATACATACATAAATACATACATACATACATACATACATACATACATACATACATACATACATACATACACACATACATACAAACATACTTATATACATACATACATACATACATACATACATACATACATACATACATACATACATACATACATACATACATACAGACCCCTGTGGGCTTGGGATTGTAAAATATGCCCACGATATTTCCGGCCTATTGTAAGAGGCCACTAAAGGGAAGGACTCGCACCGTATTTGAGCTGTATTTGAAAACAAACTTGAACTTGAACTATTTGAAACCGTGTTTAAACTTTACCTTTTTATCTGGTTGACACTATATAACAAGACGATGACAAGGTTTTAGTGCAATGGTAGTCAAAGGAGAAGTCTCACAGAAAGCCCCTAATTTAATAGATATATTATATCTTATCTATAGGTGTTACTGCAATCCATAAACCACGTATAATTTTTGTTGATACTTTAATTTGACATGTATTTGAACTTCCTATTTTTGAGTAAAAGGTAACACTGATTGAACATCATTACGGCATCCTTTGATAGGGCACCTCCCTTAAAGTTCAAGAACACAACCATTACCATAAAAATGTAAATAAAATTGGTAAAGGACTCACACACTGCCGAAAAACACAAACAAAATACTCTTCCAACCCACAAATTGGGGTATCTGTCAGTTCTGCTTCATTAAGCTTCATTAATTAAATGCACGTATTTGATATTTTTACATCCCAACTGTTACTGGTTACCCAGAGCTGTATATTATTGGATATGAATAGGCGCATTTCTCTTTGAAAAATAAAGATGCTAAATCTCTTTCCCTGTTCGCTCTAACATATTACTTCTATCATGCATTTAACAAGAAACTCGTTTCTGGTATGTCTTCTGTTGTTAGCTACTGCAATACAACAGAACGAAGGGACGAAGGAGATACCGGACGTACAAGTTCAAGAAGGGCCGATTTTGAATGCTCATTTTGAAATCACTCAGAAGATAGTCGAGGAAGAAATTTACAGACGGACAAACCAAGGCAAAGTGTGTGACGCAGGTAAGTCAATAGCAGACTTGTAGAATTGAGTACATGTCAAGAGTTCGAGTACAAGTGGAATATCTCTGATTGTGAGTAAGATTACGAGAACAAGTAAATTTCATGAGTACGAGTAAAAAATTTTGCATTAGTCCTAATGAAGTAGTACGAGTACCAGTGCAAATGCATTCTCACGAGTTGGAGTAAAAGTAATTGCGCAAAACCGAGAGTACGAGTCAAAACAAGTCTGGTCAAAATGATACGAACGAAGAGACGACTTAGTGTCAGCCTTTCACTCTAGGATAAACTTCATGTCCACTGTGTTGGTAATGTACAACACTGATGAAATGCCACAAATTGCATAAAATAGTATATAATTATGTTTTATCGAAGAAATTGTGGACTTTTGTTACAAACTTCGGAGACAAAATGAGAATTTTGTTGCAAGAGCAACAAAGACTTTAATTGACATGCATCGTTTTCCCATGAAATAAAAATAAACACCAGGACTTTAACTACAATTCATCTAGGAAGGGAAGATTTCTTCTGTTGGTTTACATTTTGTAAAGTAATAACGAAAGTTGAAAATGTGTAAGGGTGCACAGTAGATGGAAGCAGGGGGTTACGGTCTAAAGTCCTCAGTCAAACATGTGTTGGCTAAAGTACGCTCCTGCCCTCACTTTTCAACGACGAAAACCCCTTATTTGGTACCCCTGTGTAAATATCAAGCTTTTTCAACACTAAATCAAAATTTTGCAATAAATGTCCTTATTAAACTACGGATGCAGTAATATGCATCTAGGGGTGTTCAGATACTCCAGACTTTTTCCAAAGAGTGAACACCCCTCCCCATATATCACAACTCCAGGACGACGGTCTGAAATGTTCAGTCCTTATTCTAAATAGGATTTCATTCCCCTATCGAAAGTTGTACACTGCATATAACAAGGAGTACAATATTTGATTGCTGTCGGGTTCTCATAGTAAATACGTTCATCTTTATTGTCACGTTTCATTTATTGTAACGCTCTATTCTCCCTGACTTTACTTACCTGGCTTGTCAAATTACATGATTGAGCAAGAAGACATAGGGGTATCCAGCTTTGTTAGTGAACTGGAAAAGGAGAATAAACTGGGATTTTCTACTACAAGTTAGAAATAGTTTTCAGTAACTTCAAAAGTTGCAACCGATGTCTGCGAAATAAGTGTGCGTGTTTTCTTCTTTGGTTTAGACTGCTTTGTCGAACGTAATGATAAAATAGTGTTACATTGTTTTTATAGATATACGCGATATTCTGAAAGAAATAGATACTGATTGGACTATTTCTTTGGCGATTGCAGATGTTCATCGCTTAAAAGGAGATCCAGAAACAGACCCATTTCGTTACGTTGCTATAAAAGTTCATGGCGAACAGGTATCGCTGGGATTGGCATACTTCACTACCAGAGTCATTCCGGAGAACTCTCACGAACTTGTGGTGGACAGCATAAAATGGTCTGACAATATGATAACTGTGAAACGTAGTCAAGATTACATCGTTCTAAAAATAGAGCTGGGTGAAGATTGTAGACAAGATTTGAAAGAAATAAAGCAAAATAATTTGACGGTTCCTCCTCTTGATTCATGGTATCCATATAATGAGCACTTTTCCGACTGCGAAACGTATGGATGGCCTCAACGTGTTTGCAAACAAGTGATCAACGATATCTGTGAACTACAGAAAGTAGATAATGACTTTTGTTTCAAGAACATTTATGAAGGACACAACTGTGGAATGAGACTTACAATCATGTCAATGACCGGGATTTTCCGCGAGAAATCGTTGATAACCGCAAAGACCCCACTAAAGAGTGTTTCAGGTTATTACATTAATGGGTGGCGACGTATGGGCATTGTCTACCCGTGCTTGTTTATTGATAAAGTAGAGTAAAGTATAAGTGAATTATTAGATGGTTCCAAACGTTTGATATTTGAACACCTCAACTTTTTTAAATTTAAATCTCGTATTAAGCATGCTATTATCTGGCACAGTCTACATGTTTTAATACATAATTAATATATCATTATTACTTATCATAGCCTTTCTTCTTTATGTGTTTGTCATTTGCTCATCACTTTGTATTACCTACATGCATGGGCGTCAATCCTGGGGAGGGGGGCTGACGGACAAGTCCCGCTACATTTCGATGGGTGGGGGACACGATATCAAATGTCCCCCCACGTTTGCGTAAAAGAGTAGTGTCGTGGCTCTATTTAACTGGCTTTTTGAGTGGCATGTAGATTTGTTGGGCAATTGTTAATTAAGTGTCTCGATGCAGATTCTGAATGTAGATTTCTTCAGGGAAATCTTATTTAATGACAAAATTTCGGCGCGCTTCGCGCGCATGCGTCACCATTTGCGCTCCTTCTGATGACCATTAAAAAGATAATTATACATGGAACTATTCTGATCACAACACTTTCCGAAAACAGACATACGTCTTCAAACATCTGTAGGGGCCTCGCATCAATATGGGATCATTCAATCAGTGGCGTACGCAGAGGAGAGGGCCATTCGGCCATGCCCACCCTAACTGATTCCGATTTTTTTTAAGTTCCTAAAATACGTTAATTTTTTAACACAAATTTTACATCAAAAGGTAGCATATTTGTCACCAGATTGCATGTAAGGACACCGAATTTTTGAAAATTTTTCAAAGGGGAGGGGGACACCCCATTGGGCCATGCCCCCCCTCACTGCCCGATCTCTACAGTCACTCATTTTATGTAAGGTCAGAAGTGTCCCTGATCTCTTTTTCCTTTTTAAAGGTTTTGACCACTGCCCAATCTCTACGGTCAGTCATGTTGTTGCACGCCGGAAATATAGCCTGTTGTTTAAAGTCGTTGGTAAGAAACATAAGGAAAGGAAAAAACCTTCTTTTGGCGTTGTTAATTCATTGCAAATTGATCAGTTAGCAGTTTCATCCGCGCACTATGACCTAAAATTGTAGTTACTATGAAGTGTTTCAAACCGTTCTCGTTGAATAAGTTTTACCGAATAATCATCTGACAGTTGTGTAAGAACGTAAATATATCTGATCGATTGGAAACCGAAGGTTTTTTAGTTGAACAGAAGAAATGTTTTGCTTTGCTTTGTTTTGATTTATATGTATTTTCACATGAAGTTATACAATGTCAATAAGGAAGGAATAACCAATAAGTGTAAAAGAAAGGTTTCAAGAGGCTCTAAGGGACACATAAAAGGACATCGACAAACTTTTATGTACATTTTATAGGAAAATGATTGTCAATGATTGGCTATGTTGTGTGATAACGTCTTCTTAATCATATTTCTATTTTCTATTCGGTTAAAAATGGGCCCCAGTCTGTTCTATGCTTTTTCGATGTTTTTTTTTTCAGACGTCCAGTTACTGAGTATAATTTTATCCAGTTTCATTTAAAAGGAGTTAAGTACAAGACGAAAGTAGTCATAAATACAATCGTTTTAACACTAGCATCAGTCGTGCATGGTCAGAGAAATGACACACTTATTCTGTCTCGAGCTTCAAGCCTGAAAGGACCTTTTCCACCAGCTCTAGAGTAGTTCCTCTGTTGCTGTTACCATTATTTAGGCCAAAATAGTGCCACAGAGCTTCAATTCTCCTCCCCACTTAATCCTAAATGCACTCAAAACGGACTACCCAAAGCCAGTTCAGCTTTTGCCTTATCGATGTATTTGACTGTGAAAGATCAATTTCAGCGATCTGGGAGTTATTTTTCATCGAACTGATAACTGAGTATGATTGACCTTCTCATAGACTGTCGAGGTAATGGGTATGCACCTACCACAAATCTAGGCTCTAAATTATCATTCTCACCACCTACCTAGCCCCATAAGTTCTGGGTGGCCTAGTACCCAATGGTCTTAGTGGTAATCGCGTGGCTGACTGTGAGTAGGAATTCTGTCATCGAAAGTTTTCCGTTGCTACCGGAGCCAGCACGTTTGAGTAAGTTTTACCAAGATAAATTGTGGACAATTTAGGACACCCTGCTCCTCATCCAACAAAACCATGTTTTTCGAGAACTTCGCAACGTTTCACCTTTCTATAACATATTAAAGGGTGTCTAGATAGGTAGATGTCTAGCTATGCGTTATACCACAATAAGGTGAAAAGGAAGTTAAAGAATTATCAATGTAAAGCTTACGTTCTCAAGCGGCGGCCACGCTACGTATGCTGAAATGGTCTCCCGAGGATTTCATGAGCCAAAAATGCAGATACAAATAAGGCCTTTACAAATTTCTGGCAACTAAGATTGTTGCAAAGTAAATACTCAAGTTAAGATGACCCTGGGTCAAAAACAACTTATATAAGTCCTGATGCAAAGTGTAAAATTTTCTAACTATGAGCCCACTTAATTTACGCTTTATTTGATTCCCTGAAACGCTCCAAATTTCTTTACCCGGAAGGTTGTGTCTGCCCTCTCCATATATATACACCCTAATTCTAACAGTTTACCAGACCATGGAAAACTAGGTTCTTTTTCCAGGCTCTAGCTAAATTTCTAACTGATAAGTCAATGAAGAAGAAATGACACTACGTACTTGTGAAACGGTGTGTACCATATACAACTACCGTCTCTAAATGTACTCTGCCGTGAAAAAACACACAGATAAAAGAATTTGAAAACAAACCATTTTTTCAGCATCGGTTAAAGCGTTATTAGCAATGTTTCTAGTATTGTATAATTATTCCTATTCATCACCATACAGTACCACGGTAACGTTGACCTTCAAGATATTCTCCGACAATACTTTTACTTGGGATACAATCTTCGAGGAGATATTTCTCTCGAAATATACCAGTCATAGACACCACCTTGACACTAGCATAACATTTCTTCCCATCTATTTGATTGGGGAAACAGAAGACACCCTCAACTTACGTCAGTCGACACAGGTGTTCTTCCAAAATACCACACGTAGTGTAATTGTTTGCATTGTCTTCACAGGCTGAGAGGTCGAAGTATTTAGGAAACCATGAATTATGCTCGGTAGTACTACTTTTCGCCAATGTTGGATTTCCCATACTTGTTTTACTGTCACCTCCTTAATCAAATTGAGCCACAAGGTAATCTTTTCCTTGTTTGACAGTGATCTCTCCGTCGGCGACTTCCATACTGTCTAAGATGTAGACAAGGTTTGAGTTTTTTTTTATCCTCCCAGAGGCACAAATTTTGTGGTGAAGCCCAGGACCAGTGATAGCTGGCCCTTTTATTACCTTCATCGTAAGTGATTGATGTGGACCAGCCTGTCTACTTCTTGGGGTTACAATGGTATGTTCAAACAAGAGAGACATCTGCCAGCTTCCTTTTGGTTCAAAAATACCTTCTCGTACATCTGTTTAAAATGACGAAATTAGATATTAGCATATCTCTACGACCCACTTTCGTGAATGCTCGTTGCTTCTGAATTTAACAATACTATTTTGTATTTTATGCGTCATCTGAAAACAGTTGGGTAAACATTTCACGGACGCTAGGTGAGTATGTGAAAATTGAGAGAGTAGGCACCGTCTACCCAACAACTTTTCTTCAATGGGTTTGCCATGTGGGTAGTTACTTCATTAAATGGCAAAGATATTGGTCCAATTAGTTTTCTTACATGTTTTTATAAGCAAGGTCTATCTAATTTCAGCATTTTAGCACACTTTCCCAGTAGTGGTGAAATTTTTACCCCTCTGTTTTAAGAGTATACCGTCTGTATTCTATATTTTATGTAGCTTTTTATCAAGTAAATGAACTTAAAAAGAATCACAGATAACGCTTAAGGAGGAGCATAAAATGTAGCAGGTTTCATTCAATTGTTTATATTGCACATGATCAAGAAGTTTCAGTCTCAACCCCAACAAAATATTTGAATTGGACATAGGTTTCAAAATGCTTAAATTGCTTTATTATGAAAGATTTTGGTTTGAAAAACGTCGGCTCCGTTTTTGCTCTGAATGTCAATATTTCATTTATACTACCATGTTTGTCAAGTGGTATTAACCATGAACGAGGAAAATTTTGTCATCGACAACAATGAAATTTTTGAATAATCTTCGAACAGGAATACCAGGTATTATCTGTGACTTGCAAGAACGCTTGAATCTAAGGAGAATAAGAAGGAAGAGAGAAATGTTTGGTTAACACCAGATACGGTACGGCGAGGATGGGGGGAGGGAGAGGGGGGGGGGGTTAACACCTAAATATTTTCTAGTCCAGAAAATTGCACAAAATTGTATGAGCATTATGAAGTAGTTACCATAGCATGCCGGTCTAAGGTAATCTTGCATTTTACAGTTTAATCTGCGGGTGGTTTACGGTACGAATTTTGGAAGAAGACAGCACGGAAAGTTTCATATATGCTAATATTTTAAAAACCACTAGGTCGCAAAGCAATAATCAACAATACGTTATCATATCAGGTTCAGCCCACCAAAACTGTGGACATGGCTAAACTGTTTATATTCCTCAATGGTTTGCTTATTCAATCTGAATTAGTTTTGAGTCTGACTACCCGCAAGTTTTCAAACACAGGCTGTGTAACTCTTGAGCTTACCTCTACACTTACAGTATCTCGTTTGTTCGAATAGGAAACTATTTACGGAGGTAAATAAATAAGCTGCCTATTTTTGAAAGCAAGCTTTTGTTATCTAAGAAAAATTTTAGTTTCAATTATTCTGCATTTTATGTAGCTGAGAAAAAACTTTTCTGTTTAAAATAAACTACCATGGGACCTAATTACAGACGTATGTTTTGTCCATGTTACGTTGCAATTGCTCGTCGAAGCATGATTACGTACTATTTGCTTATTTGACCAATGAATGAAGTAGGGCTTATAAAGAAATTCCTAGATACGATTTTACCAATTTCTGGTACGCTACCTTTTTTCTGGAAGTGTAACTTCTTGAAAATGGTATCTCACAGTATAAAATGTTTTCATACAACTTACAAAGCCTTAAAAGTGCTATTTCTGGTAAAGTGGAAGACAGTTTGGAGAAATATTTTCTGGTACGCTATCAACCCACCGTTGGTAGTGCCTTGCGGTGATGCTGACAGATATCTTACCCCCATCCTGGACATATGTTAAAATGTCCCAACAACTGTGCCTGGCTCACACTCAATACCTTCGAACATATCTTGACTGGAACACTGATTTGAAAGAATTGTACTCGTTTATCTCGAGACGTTATGCTTTGAATTAACTCACCTTGTCCACACTCACTGCCTGTAGCCGTGCGTCGTTAGATTGCTTGTTCAACTGAACTTTCGGGCACTTTGAAATGGCTAAATATCACGTGGGCTTCTTCAGCAACGACGTCAGGAACGTCAGTGACTGTCACAACATGTTTTTTGACATGCAGACAGGTTGCAAAGCAGATCAACACGTGGAGTTTATGATGTAGTGCAGCGTGAATCGTACGTTTTGCAATTGATCGTCTTTTCGTTGTTTTCCTAGTGTATAAGCAGTTTTTACATCAGACATACATATTACCCTGAACCACGTTGTTTGAACTCCTTGCAATAACATATGTCATAAAAAATGTACGGCCAAATATGCTCGTAATCAAATGTCAGGCAAAATGTTTGTTATGATATTTATTAGAACTTCTAAATAACAAATTTGTGTTGATAATCTATAGAACTTAATGTCAATGCTTTACACACTTTTATATTTTTCATCAGCGTTGCTTCCCATTCGAATTCTCTGTTATTTGAACAGTTAGTGTTTTATCTCAACAGAATTATCCAGTTGACTGATTAAGCGAAATATCTACATCACCTTTTGGCAGACCTGAAGCTCTGAAGCTTTATTCAAGTTCGTTCTTTCAAGCAACCGACTAGATGACTGTCTAGATGTTTTTTTAACTCCAACACCTTTATTGCAAAGTCCGAGGATTACCCATTTCTTCCTTATTATAAATCTCTTGTCTTATGGGCATGAGCGTCCGCAGAAGATAATTCAAGGGGGCAAAATTTTTTAGGCGGCCCAACATTTTTTATGGGAAATATATTACTCCCACAGTTTTGAAGGGCACAGAATGCTTCCCAGATCGCTGGAAATGGCACTTCCAAGGCCTTTTTACCGCATATAAAAAAGTAAAACATAAGCAATATCGTAAATATAAACTTTAAAAAATACCAAAAATATACTCGGGAGGCTGCTTGGGCCTGATTGTTGATATTTTTTATTCAATTTCTGTTTTGAGAGTAGAATTTTACACTGATGGAACTGTTAAGAAACGTTGATGTTATATTTCCTTCGTTTTTTTTTCTTTATTTTTTCTTCGTTTTTTCAAGGTTTTGATTTTCCGGGGGGGGGGCAAGTGCCCCCTTGCCCGCCCTCTGGACGCCCATTGAGACTAATGTGGCTTGTGCCAGTGGTCGATCTTCTTATAGTAAAGGGCCAACACACTGGTAACGAATTCAAATGGATTGATGAGTCTGAACAGTTTTCCAGCTTCTTGTCCAGCCTTTACCTATTTGCTTTTTGAGATAAGCATATTAATTTAATCAAGTTAAATCTGTGGACTTCTTACGTAAATATTCAAACAAAGAACATTATCGGATCTTGGGGCCAGTGAGAAAGTTCTGGAAGATAATTTCGTTTTGTGTTGATAAATTAATATACTAGGGGGGATCGTATTGTGCATTACAGAGGTTGTAATGAGCTTCGAGATGGTATAGAAAGTTTAGGTGTAGTTCTATTCATTTATTGATTAGTTTTTGTTTTCTTCAGATAGATGTCAAGTTGCGTTTATTATGATTATCTCCATATGAACATTTCCTCTGGGTAAAAGATATCGCAAAGTTTATCTTACAGATCCACTTTCGGTAAAATGCAAGTAGGCTACAAGGGTACACAATAGTGAGGTGTCTGGGAAGAAAGGGCTTCCTAAACCTTTAATTTGTGTTGGACTTCTTAAAATACCGCTAAAAGGTAGTGAAATTTAAAGTAGTTACGTTTACAAACTTGTTCTCCTAACAAAATTGTCCTTAAATTAAAAATTTGAAAGAAACGGATATGTCAAAGCGGCGTAGGCTGATAAAGATTAAACCGATTAAACGGTTTGTATTTGGTATTGACAAAAAGTTTGCGTATACAAGTTACTGCCAGTTCCAAACCATTCTTATGTGTTGGAGCTTGATATGCAAATAGATGATAAAAGGAATCTGCAGTATAGTTACTCTTTCGGATTTTATTTCTCAGAAAAATCCTTAAATTATAACTTTTAGTGTGCGTGCTTTTCATTTAAAGACTGTAACTCTTTCAACTGAAGGAAAAAAAATCTTGCATTTGTCATGGAACTTTTTCAAAGTTTAGAGCGAATGAAATCTAAATTCTGCAGAGGCATGGCTACTCCTTTTACCAGTTCAAATTAGGATAACTATATTAAACAATTTTTGCATGGGGCTCAACATGAAATCACGTGATAGCAGTTTTATGAGCCTTCCGAATGTCAAATAAGCTGGCAATAAAAGTGGTCGTAGTTAGAGAATTTCTCATTATAACAACGTGAGTGGAAAAAGGTTTAAAGGACGAACTCATCAGTTCAATTCTGACACATTGACTTGGGAATTAGCGCATTTTGGCACCACTGTTGGCCTTACCGTCCACGCTTTATTCAAAGAGCGCATGGTACTTAAATCTTAAATGCTTTCCTTACCAATATGATCTAGGAGGGTAGCAAAGGCTAGGAGGGCGACCGCCTTCCACCTTAAAGCAAATTTCAAATTTTACTTATTTTTTTCTTTTACTCATATTCTTACTTTAGTGTGTAGATAGACAACACTTTTTAGTACAAATATCTTACAAATGACAATGTTTCGGCGTGTTTCTCGCGTACACTTCGTTCATTTTCCACTATTACTTCGTGTAGGACAACTTGGGTAAAATTACTGTTCCGAAGCTCCTGATAACCCAAAACATCCTTCCCTACACCCTTATACCCTCTGCATCATCATTCCCGATCGTCAGCTAGTCGAAGTAAGTCTCAAAAATTGTCAAATTATGATTTTGTGGTCTGTATAGTACCCATCCAATGTCATTTAAAGGAGCTTAAATAAATCATTCTGATGCCAACAATTTCGTTAATACCCCTCTTTACCGCTGGTGTCCCACCGAAGCGTTGCCCTGGAACCTTCCAGAGGCTCTAAGGAGGGCCCTTGGATCCCACGTCGTTGGGGGAGGGTTTCCCTCTCCACAGCGACTTCGGTGCAGCTTTGCCATATCCTCCAGAACTCGCCTCCTCCCCTTGATAAAAGTCCTGGCTACGCTCCTGATACGATTACACGCTAAGGCATAACTCCAGCCAGAACTAGACGGTTCGTACTTGCAGGCAAGTACAGATCGAAGCCACTGAAAATGGTATGAAACGAAGCAGAAAAGCCCGATATTGCTCCACTTGATTCCAAGTCTCGATGAAATAAATATTATGTGCGGATAAAAAGTAGCAAATGGCCCACCATGCTCACCTCTCAGAGTAAAAATGTTCTGCCGCCAACTCAACTTTAATTGTTGTGTAGGAAACGTAACTTCCAAGCAGGCAAACAGACAATTGTAGAACTTTTCTACCCATATTTGGGCATTTACGGATGCGCAGCTTAAGCTGAGACGTGAAAACGGATTTGTAGCGGCAGACCAGCGTGTTAAACAAACGGGGATTTTCGATGGTGTTGTCGTTGAGTCAGGGCGAGTGTTAGTCTGCGTTTCGACTTCCAAGTCTGGGACTGATCAAAGCAAGTATAAAAAGAAAGTAAACAGAACTGCGTAACGAATTATCGTCCTTCACAAACAATACTTTCTGTATGTCGCAAATGGGAAGACTATCCAATTGCAACACTGTCAAGTCGGTGAAATCGGGGAAATGGTCAAAATTTCCACTTCATGGAAAAGTCAAAATAACTGCGTGGTACATGGAATGCCGTATACGTTAGCAGTGATTGTGTTCAAATAGAGAAGTATCACACTTAAAATATTCCTACGCCGAGCCACTAAAGAAGGCACCGATTCACGTGACAAACTGAGCAAATCCAATTATCAAAGCTGTAGGCTTCGATTAAATATAGTGTGAGTATAACGCCATGAGTACAAATACAAGTGCACTGGTTTGGTTGCAGAGTACCGGTATGAGTGAACCATATTGATTACTAGCACAGGTTTTTGTTCGACGGTGTGATCTGACAGCTCCCTAGACTGTCTCCAGTCTTGATATATTAATTTATGTATTGATATCTTATACTTAGTTTTAGATGGGTTAATACATTCCAAAAAAGCGACGATTTAATGTTTAATATGTCACAGTGAACTGAAGGTATCTGAAAATAATTAGAGGTATCTTGAATTGATTAAACGTATCTCAAACTGTGGAATGAAAGTTACTTTAGCATTAAATACGCGCGTAATCCTAGAGAAACGAATAACACATAGTAAGCTACTTTCGTTATCATCGGTGACCTTTGCATCCTAGTCATCTTGGCCACCCTTCAGTTACAGCTAAATTGTGGGAACATGAAAGAGGAACTCCTACATTTATTGCTGTATCGTACGAAACATTTTAGCTGCAAATGCTTCCTATTCAGAAAGACATGACGGATATTTGTCATGCCTTCTATAGTATGTCTAAACACTCCTCCTTGCCTTCCGTTTTGAGCGACCTTTCGAACTATTTTGGCTACAGCAAAATGGGATACTACCCCATAGTTTAACTGATTTGATATTTTGAGGAAAGTGTGAAGATGCCTGTACAAATAAAGTTCAGATGCACTTCATGGGCCTAAGGAGCGCGATATCCGCACTCACTCTGGGAGACATTTTGCAGAAATTTTTCGTCGCCGCTTAGAGTCCATCATGGGGTCAATCAGATTAGAAAGCGAAACACAGTGGTGGTTCAATTATCATAGATTCGAACATCTCTATTGAAAAAAAAGCAGCATTCAGGACTAAATAAGAATGAAGAGACAGTCTTTCAGTTCTTTTCCCTTTGCTTATACCTACGTCGACCCTGCCCATACCCTCATAAATGGGTGTTATTCTGAAACCTCGTCAATCAGAAAAGTTTTGACTTGCTTGTCAGCTTTTATTGTATGGGAGTCAGCTAACATTTTCATTTTCATTAATTAACATTTTCATTTCCGAATTTTTCATTTCTCACAAAGCCTCCAGGAGCTTTTCCCCCTAGATCCTCAACCGGTGTTAACCTTTGACCCATCGGGGGCCTATAGTGAATCCCTTGGCCCACCTCTTTACACCCCAACGTCTCTGGGGGAACCTTATAACCAGGAGCATTGCTTCTGAGTCCCCTATATGGTCCCCACTCAGGTCTGGGCCCTGAAGTTCCCTTTCTAGCATGATGTAAAACAATTAACTGTTACACAAACCTAGCAATGAATTTACACCTTACGTGTAAATTACTACAACTTGAGTTATGAAAATTTTTTCAATGTAACAACCATTGTATGGAAGTGTTTTTTCCGGCAATATGAGAGGCAATAATCTCCGCTCAGAGGGTACCAAAATTTCACTCCTTTTACGTCAGATGGTTCCCTCCCAGGTTAAAATGATCAGGGCATACGTGCTTTAACAGCTTACCTGGGACAGAAAAAGTATACTGAAAAAATGGTATGGAAAGCTATGTGTAAATTTTGTACAATTTTTAAGGCGTATATACTGATATGCAACACTGTACCTATATCTGTCAAGAACATATTTTCACTCACCACCTCTACACTTATCGTCATAAGCCATTCGTCGAAAGACTTCCTCTTGTATCAAACGAATGTACATTGTGAAATGGCTGACTTACAATCGAACACAACGGCATTGCTTGAAAAGAGAATATTGTCGCCAGTTCAATTTAACAGTATGCGTGTCTCTCGGGTTTCAAATGAATATTTTAACAACATAAATTCGCACTTTTGACAAAACTGTTTGAGAAAGTTCTTCGTAAAATGTTCTAAAATAAATTTTAAAAATACCATTGCCATAACTGATAAATATAAAATAATTTGGGGTGATGAATTCAAAATGCTATTGAAAAAGCATCCAACAGAGCTGTTTAGAAGATATCTAACCAACAATATACACAATATATCATATTTTGGCCACTAAAGAAAACACTTACTATTGATGGCAATGGAACTGAAGGGTGGCACACGTGACTAATCAAGGCCTGTGAATAATAAGAAGAAAATTTCAAACTTAATTTAAAAGCAAGGTTAAGATGTTCTTACAAACAAAACAATCACACAATCGTAACCAGAGGCTCAGCCAACGTCAGTTGAAAAGGATTTCACATGTGCATATTTTTCGCGATTGGGTATGTGTGTGTTTCACAACGTATATACATCAGATCTAGGACATCGATTACGTACCTTAAGAAATTTAATCCCTTGAATATGTGTGAGCGTCAGTTTCCTAATTATGGTGTATGCATTACTCTCCAGATTTGTTGAATAAGGTGAAGGCGTTCCAGAGTTGACTTCGGCAGCCTCTTGGAGAACCCGAAGAGTTGCAGTAGTAGCTGCGTTGTAAATTGTCGCACCATAAACATTTTGGGATACTCAAATGTGTGAATTGCTTACATAGCTCTCAGAATTAAAAACATTTATCTCGCAAGTGATCATCTTTTAACACTAAATGTTCATCTTGCGTTAATCAAGGTACAGTTAGAAAGTACAGATTGCCTCTAAAGTATATCTAGAGCCTCGATAAGGGATCTCTCATAACAAACCGCTACGGTAAAAGATTGTTCTATGATCTGTTGGCCACTTTTCTTTACCTGACACCATGTACATTTGAAGTCTTATTACTTGAAAAAAACACATACTTACATGGGTTGGGACATAGTCAAAACTGAAACCACACAAAGTAGTCCAGTTTCTAAGACGATTACCTAATACTAAGACGGAAGAATCACTACAGAAGAATTGCTGAAGTTTGCTGGTGTAAGAAAGTTGTGATACAATGGTCAAAAAGTTTCTAGAATGTTTTTTTTTAAGAAGACAGGAATTCATGATTCTCACTACAGGCAAAAAGAAGATTAGAGACAGGAGTGTTTCTGGGATTTGCCTGACAGAAGGGCGAAGCTTCTCGATGGGCACAGCTACCCTAGGCCGGGACAAAATCAACTACATTAACATTAAGGAAAATGGCCAATGTAAATTTTGGTTCGCCTATACATCCAATTCAACCAATAATATAGTTGCCATAGGGAATGCAAATTTCTTGTTGTCTGTAGTAATTGCTGTCAAGCTTTTAAAAGGGTAAATCTGTAAATCTGTCCTTAAAAGACGGGTCTGAGCACAAACAAAGTTTAGATATGTTAGAGGGGTACTTATTCTAAGCATTCTGGTAAAATTTGCATTGAAATCCAGTATGTGGTTATCATGATATTAGCAGTTCAAGTTGTTACATTTTCAACACAAAGTGAACTTGAAGCAAGCACATATGATGCCATAGCCTCACATTAATGAGCTGTCTTCTGTTTTTCTTTAAAATTTACAACCAGTTTTCTCCTTCACACTCACGTGTTGTCGGAATGTAAATGCATGAGAGGCATAAGAATTTTACAAACTTTACATTCCTCATTGGGAGGTTCTATCCCTTTTGTCTTCAAAGGTCAGAACAACAGACTGAAAAAAAACAAAGGACACAAGCATTTCTTCCAAATGAGGAAGTGATATAACCCCTGCTTGCGCCAAGCTCACTTTGAGTCACAAATATACTGCATGTCCGATCATGTGCATAGAAGTTTCACCAAATTGAGTAGATTCAGTTCTTTGTTCACATATGGAAATTAATTTTTGCGTAAACCCTTCCTTTAAAACAGGAGATTCGTCATATACCATATATACGTAAAGAATATGTCAATGAAAGCATGACTCTGGGAGCACGATTTATAGTATACCAATATATTTGAAGGACCTAAAACACCGACTATCTGTAGCCTTTTACTCTTTAATGGGGATTCAGACTGGTATATGCCGATTTTCCTTGATGACAAACATATAGTCCGCCGTACAGAAACAGTGTAGACATTCTTATACATACATACATACATACATACATACATACATACATACATACATACATACATACATACATACATACATACATACATACATACATACATACATACATACATACATACATACATACATACATACATACATACATACATACATACATACATACATACATACATACATACATACTTACATACATACATACATACATACATACATACATACATACATACATACATACATACATACATACATACATACATACATACATACATACATACATACATACATACATACATACATACATACATACTGACTTTTATATAGCGCAAATTCCATATGATCAATGCGCATACCAAAACAAGAAAAATGATGCCAACAAAATATCAGTGAAACAGATTTCGATTGTCGTATGTGAGAGGAAAGAGAATTCCATAACACAGGGCTAGCAATAGAAAAGGCAGCATCACTTACTCGTTTTTTGGAAGGAGGTTTCAGGAGTAGGGTCCCATCCATTGCAGACCTGGTAACAGAGCCATATAAAGGTGAGGTCTTCCTGTGGAGCATACTAGAGAGATAAGTCGGTGCAAAATTATTCAAACATTTTTAAACATACAAACAACATTTAAATTGGATTCTTTCACGAATAGATAGCCAGTGAAGGGCACGCAGAAGAGGTTTTTGACTATCCAATCTAGCTGCCGAAAAAATAAATTTAGCACAACGATTTTGCAAGGAATGAATGCGATTAAGGTCATTTGATGACGCACCATACAAAAGGGCATTGCCGTAGTCAAAGCGTGAAAGGAGAAGAGAAAAGCACGGACAACAGAATGACGAGTCTCGTCATCAAGATAGCGGCCAATGCGAAATAAATTTCTAAGATGATAATTACAAGATGAGACTAGGCTGTTAACCTGTTTTGTCTTTTTAAAGTTTGAATCAAATATAATACCTAGATTACGAATTTCACTGGAGGGGTTGATATGACAGAGTCCAACCTCCAGTTGCAGAGAAGGAAGTTTTTGGAGACTTTGTTTTGTGCCAGCTGTAAAAAAACTCAGTTTTGTCATTATTTAATTTGAGCTTATTAGAATCCATCCACATCATCATGTCAGATATACAGTTCTGCAATTTATGCAAGGCTAATTCCGCCTCACCCGTTATGTTAGGATTGAAGGATACATAGAGCTGAGTGTAATCAGCATAAGAGTGAAAATTGACGTTATGGTTTTGCATTATGCTACACATTGGTTGAGTATACATTACATACAAAAGATGCCCCAAAACTGAACACTGTGGTACCCCACATAACAACCTACTTTGATCAGAAGAGACACCATTAATGTTCACATAACATGTTCTGCTTTTCAAATAACTTGTAAACCACCTAAGTACATTTCCACTTATACCAAAGTTATCATGAAGACGATGTAGTAGCAAATCATGATCAACTGTATCAAATGCTGCAGACAGGTCAAGAAGGACCATAAAGACTACCTCGCCCCTGTCTACAGCATTCAACACATCAGACTTAACCTTTAGCAATCCAGTTTCAGTGCTACAGTTTGACATATAAGCTGACTGGTACATGTGATCCAAATTATTCGCTTGAATATGAATCTTACGTTGCATTGCAACAACGTTCTCCAAAACCTTGGACACAAACAATATATTAGACACAGGTCTGTAATTCTTAAGAATATTGCGATCAAGAGATGATTTCTTGAGTACAGGGGATATAACAGCGCTACCAAGCAATTTTGGGAAAATACCGGATTCCAGTGATTTATTAATAATACGTGAGAAGGTTGGTAGAAAAACATCAATGGTGTCCCGCAACAACCACGTTGGGATTGGGCCCATTATGCTAGACTTCCTATTACAACCTGCTATAATCTTAGTAATTTCATCAACAGAAACCATGGAAAATTCAGAAAATAATTCAAAATGAGGATTAGTCTGAACAGCACCATCATTAGAACTACATGCCCTAAAACTACTAGCAGGCTGTGGGAAATCATTAAACCCTTCCCTTATTTTTGTAACTTTGTCAGAGAAGAATTTGAAAATTGATTCCATAATACATAAGTGGAATCAGAGGATGGCAAAACACGATCATTTTTATTAAGAATAGAGTTAACCATTTTGTAAACCTCTTTATCATTAGCACAGTTTTCATATAAAAACCAATTTTCTTTGATTCAATTAACTTATTTACGATTTCCCTTTTGTCCTTAAAAGCTTGCCTATCTTCAGGTAAACGACATCTACGCCACTTCCTCTCAAGTATGCGTCTAACATGAGTTTGAGTTCTAATTTCATCATCATACCAAGGGAATCGTGTTTTCAGTACCTTCAGAAGTGTATCACCAGCCTCTAATGCATGAAAATGCGAGGGGCTTCTAAAATAAGCAATTATTCAATGTGGTTACTAATTGTTTTCTGCAAGAACAAAGTTCTTTTTTACATCGGGGATTAAGGTCAAAAGTCACACTACCTGAACGTCGTGCATACATTTTTTTCGAAATGCCTGCTACGTGTGTCGGCATAGGGATTTCCCTCAAAATATTTCTCTTTCGTTAGTAACATGATCATAGCAAAGATAATTGTCAATACCTAAGCAACTCAATTACTTTCTTAAGGTAAACGAAACTGTTCTAACAACTAGCTTTAAATGTGCTATGTTAATTATATTATAACTGAAACAAAATGGCACTGTAGCATACAAGGAAGATTGAAAGTGAAAGAGTCAAATATCATTTACTAGGAATTATAAACATGTACTGACTTTAAAACCTTCATGTGGAGACCAACACAGAGAAGCCTACTGAACTACGCAAATATTGGTCGCTTTAAACCGCTGTCATTATTTTGTACATTGGTAACTCCAGACTTTTCTGTGGAGTTCAAATCTGTAACAAACGCATTGTTAACTGGGCTTGATTTTTTCATAACTTTTTCATTATTATTTTAAATTTTAACTATAAGTTAAATTTCTTTACGAAAGTACCTCTAGAAATTCAATATAGCAAATTTTCTATAAAACCAAAAAAAGGAACAGTATTATAACGAGACTTGCCGCAGTAATGGATTTGAAGGGAAATCAAGAACACTTTACTTGTTCAGGTAAGTTAAATGTGTTGTTGGTGAGCTTGGTTGTAAGACGCTGTAGCCCTCTGATGTTAGGGATTAAGTCAGTTTCTCTGGTAGTGTATAAAAGAGGCTCTGGTAAAACCGGCACGGTCTTTGAATAGGGCACACCTACGTCTATTCATATCAATACAAAAGCACAATCTGGCACTCTATTCTATTATTTACATGTCAACTCTTTGGAAATGAAAATGGTAGACCAGGAAGCGCAGAAAAGAATACAAAGGAATTCTGCTACATTTGCCCAACAAATGGAAAATATCACAAACCCTACACTTAACACTTGACGTTGATTTAATTGTAACTTCACCCCTACGAGGCCACATTTTTGTAAGAAAAGATGGCTTTTAGCAATCTTGTTATCACATATCTGTGGGTTTATACTATCAACTTATGCAAGAAGAAATCCTTTTCCTAAACATCTGAAATAAAGAACAAACTCTATCAAGACAGTGAATACTTATTTAATTATGCCTTCATCTACTCGAAGCTCTGTATTTGTACGACAAGATGAGTTTTGCACTTTTGTTTCCAGTACATTTATAAGTATATACTTTTAACTGCTTGTAAGAAAATGTTTCCTGAACATCACAAAGCCGAACGAAATTTAGATGACTAGGAAAAAGTATTTTGAGTAATGTTTTTAAATCATGAAACAATTTTAAGGTAGGCAGTAAATATTGGAATTAGTAAATTAACCACTCTGCTATAACATTACATTCACTCTGCTTGGAATTGACAATGTAAACCCGTTCTTTGAAAAGTGAATTGTCTTTAGCATGCAAAATGTTTGAAGGATTCGGCTCAAAGATCTTAAGTAGTTATTCGAGAAGAAGCCTTCATTTAGCCGGTTGTAATCTTAACATGTCTTATATCGCGACAAAATAAAAGGAGCGAACTTTTATTTTACTCATTCCCCAACCACATTTCATTTGGTAAGGGCACGTTTCCAGGTAAATCACATACATAGTTTAAGGGCTAAGTAATGTCTAGTAAGGCATATTTACAGCAATTCATAAGTAATCTTTACAAAATTGACATAATAAACATAGTCATTGATGTAATCAGCCCTTATTTCTCCACTGAACAAAATTACAGAATACTGATTCTTACCTGTCGAAATCGTTACGAACGGCTTGCAAGTAACACCGGCATCTTCGCTATGCCCACAATTCTGATTCCCTGATTTACTACACTCAAGTAGTGATAGCTCGTACCCACGACAGCCAACGTTATCAAAATGGATAGGTCCACGCCCTAATCCAAATGCCGCATTTGTAAATACACGGTAGGCTGTCTTAAATCCTAGCTGACGACACACTACTCGGCCATCATTTAGATCCCATTCATCGTCACAGATTGTTCCCCATTGGCCATCGTAAAATACTTCTACCCGACCAGCTGTTTCGTTTCCGCCAGAGAGTCGAACATCTCCAGGTGCTATCCAGAAAAGTTGTTTTAGAAATACGTTTTATAAAAATATATTGATCATAGAAAAGTGCAAGAACGGGGACTGTCACAAATGTCAAAGTGCAGCCTCTCCCATCGGTAAGAAAGTTTTGTACTAACAAGTTTGATTACAGTCACACGTGAAGAGTACAAAGTGAACTAAATGTTCCATTCCCTTTTGGACATTTTTTCATTGAACGTGATGTTAGCTATTTCTGTTCTCATGTACTTGAGAACTTTTCGAAGTGATCATTTAAATGTAAATATAGTGATTAAAAAGTCACCATTTAAACCTCAGTTGTATATCATTCAACAACATGTTTAAAACGTTTACAATAGAATTAGAATTTCATAATTGCTCACCGTAAGATCTGTCCATACAGATAACTCCTGCATAAACATAATGCTCACAGTCGTTTTTCAATATATGGGAACATTCCAGTAAAGACAACTCAGTTCCTGCACATGCAATGTTGTTTAAACTAAATATGCCATGCTCATTTGAAAGAGACACAAAGCTTGTGGCAAACAAAGCGCTTTCGAAACCAAGCTGACGAAAAACGACCATAGCGTCGTTCAGATCCCAGCTGTTAAAGCAAATCGATCCCCAACTTTCGTTTAGATATACCTGTAGGCGGCCGGCCACTTCGCTGCCATCGATCAACCTTACTTCTCCAGTTTCTTCAAAGAAAAAAAAAAGGATTATCATTTTCGTAAAAAAAGCATTAAAAAACTTACCTAACGGATATAATCACAAATTAGAGAACCTTACTGACGGTTTCGAGAAGTAACATTTTTTTTACCTAGATTCTTTAAAAGAGAATTACATCAGATACGATTGAATTTACTTCAAAATCTTAAAAAAGCACTGGGTGATTCCGTAAACAAGGAGGCCAACAGACTCGGTGTCCTGCCTTGCAAAATGAGATATTCAAGTAGTGGGAGATAATCTCAGTCACAAACGATTGTGATTATTAATATGCTCTAAATCCGCAAAACGTGTCTTTGAGTTGCAATGTTATCACGCACAAAAAGGGATTTCCCGGTGTAAAATTGACATCAAGAAGCGTGTTATTTTCATATTTTGCAATAATTCTTTTCTATATTAAATGATGTGTTTGCAAGAATGTCAACAGCTTTTGAAAATGGGAAGGAGGAGGCATGACCTTGACCAAAACGATTTCATCTTCGAATCTTGAAGATGTGAAAGCGAGGGATCCAACACTCATTTAAGGAAAAAATTTAGGGCCAGATGATTTGCTTTTAATCTGAGTCAATTTCCACTGTTTGATCCATTAATAAATGTTTCAACCATTTTCGAGACTCCTGTTATTGAATCAGCTATATTGCAAGCTGTGAGATCAAACCTACAATTGCTGTTGGGATGCAGGAAATAAATTTGCGCGGATACAATCCCCTCAGATCCATCTCAAAAGTGTCAGTGGGAACATGTACCCCCTCCCTTCTCCCAACTGGTAACCCTCATGCCAATACTCACCGAAAGGTACACAACTAACACCTGCATCCTCTGAGTGTGTACAATCATGTTTCCGCGAATGTGTGCAGTCCTTAAGATATACCTCGTTGCCAAGACAGTGCACATCGTCAAAGTGTATGACACCGTCACCTTCACCGTAAAGTCTAACGCCAAGGACACTAAAAACACCTTTAAAACCAAGTTGTCTGCAAACCACGGCACCGTCATTTAAATCCCAGTAGTCATCGCATATCGTTCCCCACTGATCGTTTATGTACATTTCAACTCTACCGGCTGTTTCGTTACCTCCTGACAAACGCATGTCTCTTTTGCCTTTAACAGGAAAAGCAACAATACAGAATGTTGAAGTGTTATCATAGGTGTATGGAAAACATTTAACAAGGGGAAGAGAAAGGTGTTTGCCCAGAAGATGGTCTTAATTTTGCCCTCTAACTCAAGTAACAGTGCTCTGAAATCGACACTATTCATTTTGCGGTTGAAGGGGTAACTGAAAGACTCTACGTCTCATATGCGTATGCGTATGCGAAAGATCGTCACTTTAAAAACAATAAAATTATCTAGGATTCTAATGAAAATAATTTTGGTAACAGTTATACTTAAGTAGTGATTCTAATTCCTCATTCACAACGCCTTTCACGCAATTTGCTACCCCTACGTTCATACCACTATAGCGATTGCTCTCAAGACTGTTTTTGTGACTGACTACAGACCATGAAACTTATTTCCGTTACAAAGATCGTGTTATTTTGTTGCTTAGACCCACCTTCTGGTAATCCATGACAGCTTACTCCTGCGTGGTAGATACTACTGCAATGAGCAATTTCCATGTTAGGGCATTCGATGAGCATCGTCTCGTTACCGTTACAATAAATTGTAATGGTGGAAATATCTTCACTCCCTCTTCTGTATGCCAATTCACCATTCGTTTCGTAAGCTTCACGGTAACCAAGTTGACGACAAGATACTAAAGCGTTTTGCATATTCCAGGTTTGATCATGACAAACTGCTGTCCATATATTGTCGAAATAAACTTCTATACGCCCCACAGTCTCATTACCGTCAGTTAGACGAACATGGCCCGTTTCTGTAAAAATCATGTAATACATTATAATCTACTTGAATAGGCGTACTTAACATTATGTATGATGCGATTACATGTAATCATTCATTAAATTTTGGTGCACGTAAATACAGAAATTGGAAAAACTGTGTTAGAGTTACTTTTTCATTTTTTCTTGCTAACTCTGTGTTAAAATAATCACTTGATAAATCTTTGTCTTCAGAACATCAGTTGACCACCACATGAAGTCCTCTTACATTTTTTCAATCAATAAGGTTTAGGAAGTCGTAATAGATTAAAAGCAGAAGGCGGCTGCTTAGACTGGAAAGGAAACATCAACTGTCATTCTGCTTATATCATTAAATCCACTTCAGCGTGAGGAGAAAGAGCGTATATATTATCACCTCATATCCTTTACAACTTCTGCTATTCTTTGCTCTGCTATTTTATTCAATTTCTGCTTCCTTTTGCATGTTCCATGAGGTTCAAGACTTTTAATTCGAGTAGAGAAAGTTTGTTGCGGTAACAAAACGCAAACACAATTAAATTGAAGATAAAGCGACTGGCAAATGGTAAAGAAATTGGCAAAATTCTGAGGAGATTTGAACTTATTATTAAAGTCATTAAACTTAACTTTTAAGTATATCGAATTATCGAGGCAAATAAAAACGGACAAAATAGATAGCGGGTTTTAACTAGTTTTATTAATTTGGTCTTTCCGGTCTTATCCGTTGCCCTAAAAGGGATTGGAAAAGTGTCAACTCAAGCAAGTAGGTGTTTTTTGTTGGCGTGTAGGGATCTTTACGTGAGTTCGTGCGTCTCAAATATGAGTAGTGTGTTAATTCTGAGAAAATGGAAAAGTTAAATTTGTTAAGTTTGATTATGCTTGCAATGAAACTTTCTTTTTAAATATCCGAGATTATTTGGTTGATCCTTTATCTTACCATATGGTTCACATCGTACTCCTGCATCTTCTTCGTGTTTACAGTCATTATTGGTTACATGAGGACATTCTGTGATGGCCATTTCATCCTTGGTACATCTGACGTCATCAAGATGAATAGGCCCTGTGCCGGCACCAAAGCTTGCTCTCACGGCCGCAAGAGAGGCCTCCTTAAATCCAAGTTGGCGACAAACGACAGTAGCATCATTCAGGTCCCAGAAATCGTCACAAATTGTACCCCACTGATCGTCAATGAAAACTTCAACACGTCCCTCCGATGAACTGGATCCACCCACAAGACGAATATCTAAAATGTAATAGCATTGAACCATCATTTAATAATTTTCCTCAAGGTAAAAACAAAAATACCACAAGCTTTGAAACATCATTTTGTATTTTCTGTAAGCTTAACAGCAAAATAACAGAAACTTTGAAATATCATGTAATAGTGTTCGGTGAGGTAAAATCAAAATGTATTTTCTACGCCTTTAATGTAACTGCAAATTTTACATGGCAGTTTGGCTTCTTCATTTCAACCACAGCCTAAAATTAGTTAAAAAAATCAATATGAGAGAAGTACTATTATTACCTATATAATTATAATGTGCTTAGTAGGGGTATGTTTTTTTTCTAGCTGATACTTACTTTGCGCCGATGATCCTGAGTAAAGTTTCACCAGTAAGAGTGCAAAAAGTTTTAAGAACATGATGATGGTAACGTAGATTATATTTGTTTTTAATAAACAGTAAAAAAGCATAAAAGCGTTGTGTTTTAATTTTCCCTTTACCACTCAGAATTACAACCGCTGTAGCAGGGACAAGACCACAGACATGATTGAAGTCAGATTTTTAGCTGTGAAAAGAAGATTATCAAATAGTTCCGCTCTATCAATCAGTATGAAAACAGTGAAGGTTATGCGACGAGTACGGTGAGCACACTTTCAAAATACTTTTAGATGAAACAATTTGACGTCCTAGAACGGCGTATTTCATTATGAAAGTAAACTTCCTGGTTGGGCATAACACGTACACTGCACTACAGATGACTGAGTGGAAAAGATAATGAAAGTTGAACAGTTCATTTATCTATACCCCCTTTTCTTCGGTGGCATATTCCACTCACATCAGCAAATAGTCTGTTAGCTAACAGACCTATGTAGGCCTAAGTTTCAGATTTCTGATATCAATGCCCACGTATTTTCTACATAATAGATCTCCAAACTACTTGCAGTATCCCTGTAGGCATATATCTTCATCATTGATCGATTCATTGTTTTCAGGTTCTATTCATCAACCTGACTGACAGTAAGAAAGCATTGAGTAATGACATGCAACCTATCAGACACTCTAAATTTGATTTGCAAAAGAGTTGGCAATCACTGTACTTGATAGTGTATAAGCATCGAGGTGTTCATACATCTTCCGGTATAAGCAATCTACAAGCACTCTTAAATTTCAGATAGCCTTCATGAAAGCAACCGAAAAATTTTAAAGTGTATGACATTTACAAACATTCTCTGTTAATCGATTTGTGAAATAGAGGCAAAGTTTCTTATCTAGTCGTTTAAATAGTAGAAGTTACTACAAGACTCTCCACCCGTACTTTTTATGATATATGTAACACATTTTTTAAATTTCTGCTTGGAGCTATAAATATAAACTACAACAAAAACTGCATTTCTGTGCACCTTCCTTATATCAAAGAGTCTTTCGTTTGCTGACATTAATGTAAATGTAACAATGATTTTTATTTTTTAGTTTCCTGATCCGCGGCTGATGCTTTCGAAAAGTATCTAAAGAAATCAGTTCATTCTAGCTCCCTCTAGAGCTTGTATGCCAAGCAAGGGTAATTCTGAGGGAGATTTTAAAACTGTGGGAGTGTAAGCAAGAAAAATTACACAGACAATGATGTCAGCTGTACAAAGTATAATTTAATCGACTGTCTATTCCATCAAACGCAAGTTGACAAGACCGGTTGGGTTTTTCTCTTTTGCCAAAGGAGTCAGCAAATTTTATAAGTTGCAGTAAACCTCATTGTTAATAGAAATGACAAAATCACCGTTATGGATCGCATCTTTTGCATTTTCTCCAATCAGAAGTAAAAAACAATGTTTTATGTAATTTCGAGTAAAGTTTCCTCGTTTGTGAAAAAGTCTTGAGGAAATTTAAAGTAACGAATGACAATTTTTGCGACAAACATTGCCGTCTCTTGTCTCACTCTCAACATAATTTAATGCTTTTAATTTCCAATTTGTGTTAACACCCGAAAACAAACGACTTTCCCACAGCTTCTTAACACGTCAGTGTTTCAAAGACTTTCTTAGAAAACTCTCTGCATTGTTGACAGAAAGATACCCTTAGTGTGTCAAAGGTTTTCTTCCTTAGAAAAACTTATCCATAATCGACAGCAGGGTAACGTTTTAGAGGGTCTGAATTGTTGAGTCAGAATTCTTGCTTCTATTTGAATCGGTTCTTACGTTTCAGTTTAAGAACTTGATATCAAATGAGCACCTATAAACATATTTACGCTAATGGAATATTCAGTCAATACAGAAGTGACCGTTGTAAGCATTTAAAAGTGACAGCAGATGCAAATGGGATGAGATAACAATTAAATGAGGTTATTAAAGTAGTACCTCAAGTAGTCAGTGTCAGCAAAAGTTTAATTAGATAATGAGGACCTTAGCACGTCTACCTACATCTAAACCTCAATGGCACGTTCTGTCTTACAAATCTATACACAAAACACTTATTTAAACTCTCTTTATCAGGTCATGTCAAATATCAATGGTCACAATTTCAACAAATTTCTTGAGAAATGGAGTAATGAATCCGGGTTCGTTTCGGTTATACGCCTGTGTTTATTGTGAAAGAAATCGATACCTTTTTTTACAAACAACTGAGCATGAAGCGCAATGTAACAAATAAAGTTGATAATAAAATGGATAACAATACTAACAAATCTCGTCACAGAAAATCAGATAGCAATTCTTTTAATGGGATAATTTAACCCGTTAGACCAGCGTTAATCAAAGAGACCGACCGACGATTTTTGAATCTTCGATGTTCATTCAATTTAGGCGTGTGGTGGATTATCAGACTTTAAGATTTGTAGATATTTCCAACAATGACTAAGTGATACATTCCCGATCTCACTATCGAGTCAGCCACAAGATGTCAACTCATCTTGAGCACTGTTTGGGCAAATATATCAGTACAATGTTAACCCTGTGTAAAACAGAGCTTATAGCATCCCACCTAGTGTCATTGACCATAATAAAGCGCTGTTCATACATTTCAAACTTCTTTGTTTAGTACAATCAAACAACAGCAGAAGTTAAGTAAAGATTTTTAGTTGATTACAGTAGTCACCCAATTGAAACTAAAATACCCCATGACCATACTGTGATTGAGCAACAACCGTGAAGCAATTTGGTAAAGTCTATAGATAATCTGGTTGCGAATATTTTAGTTTTATGTCCTCTAAATTGTATTGGACATCACACATGCTGATGCATTTTCTTGAAATCTAGAAACAGTGTAATATAAAAGACTCTTGAAAATATAAGGCGTGTTTATTTTTCGCAGTCCACTGGAGGAAACGAAACGCGTAAGGACAAAAGACGGTATACTAAGGCTCCTAACTATACTCAGACGTATTTTAACTTATACTCTGGGTCTTGCAAACTCAGTCTGACTAAAAATTCAATAATTTAAAGAAACCATTACACTGGACTCAATGAGAAATAATCAGGGCTGTAGACAAGTCCACCAAGCTCAAGTCCAAGTCCGAGGGGCCCGAGCTCAAGTCCAAGTCCGAGTCCAATGTTTTCGAGTCCAAGTCCGAGTCCAAGTCCAAAATTGTAAAACAAGTTAAGTACCAGTGGCGGAGCGTCCATATAGTCACCCCCCCCCCGACGGACTCAAATCACCTGTCGGTGCCCTTTTAGGTTTTTACCATATTGAGGCATAGGGTATCTACCTGTCTCAAAGCGTCCCTACAGGCCATTCTTGACCCCTCTGACCGAATCCTTTGCTCCGCCAATGTTTAAGTACAGCAGCTAATAGGACAGCCTGTAGGCAAAGGGTACAGTGGGCTAGACTATGAAAAATCAGTATAACTATAAGGGTAGGCCTACACTGTTATGCAGCATTATCATGCAGCATATAATATAGTTATATAATATGAAAACACTTCTGTGGCCACTTAGCCCATCCCTCCTATATGAATCAAAGTGGACAGTTGGATACAGTAGCCAAAATACAAGTTATATGAGAGTGGAACATTCACTACTGGTTTGAATTTCCATATTCAAATTGGCCAGGAGTAAATATATAGCATACTTCACAGTAATAGTGATAATGGGGATTGAATTATACCTGTACACGCAAGCACTATAAACACTGAAGCTTATGATATCCTTTGCAGGTCTAACCCAGGCAACAAAATGTAAACTGTAGCCTGTTCAAGAGAAGTTTACTGTAGTAGGCCCTGCTATTGGTTCAATCATGTATTTTCCAATCTATCAAATCTAACGTGTTGGTCCCCCCCCCCCCCCAAAAAAAAATGACGAAAAATGTTTGTAGTTACCAGCTACCTCACCCCCACCTCATTGCCATACACAGACAGACACACATACGCATAAAAGAGTCATCATTAATTCATTTTGTTGAACCAAAGCATTTTCATAGTGTTGTATGCACATGCATGCAATTGCTTCCTGATGAGCTTCCATACTGTATCACAGACCAAATTAAATTGGTTGTGAAGATGATGATAAGGAACTGAGAAAACTCCCTAAAACTAAGATCTTTTCATGGTACAGGTATCAGGCTCCTCTTACTCTCATACCTACAGTACAGTAAGCCTATATACTACAGGTTATATCAAAGAAAATTAGGCTAGTACATGATGAGTGCTGTTGCTTTTGGGAGAATTATGAAATATAAAATATGATGGAAAAAGGCTGGACTTGGTGGACTCGCCTTCGAGTCCAAGCCAAAGCCCGAGTCCAAGTCCAAGTCCAGATTTCCCTAGTCCAAGTCTAAGTCCGAGTCCAAATAAAACGGACTTAAGTCCGGTCGAGTCTGACTCGACCTCGAGTCCGGACTCGAGTCCTCCATCCCTGGAAATACCAAAGTTTTGAAGCTTTTAACAGAAATTAAGTGCATGTTATAAGATAGTAAATTTAGTAACGTCAGTTTGCAAGTGTAGATTCTTTACCCAGGTAACAAGACGATATTAAGTCAAGAATTAGACAATTTGATTGATTTTACGAACATTATTTTTAACTGGTTGTAAAACGTAAAATGCAAAATTTGGTACTGTACTTGACTTGAGTGGATAGAGCATAAATCTGTGTAAGTCGTTTTATAGTTTACAATTTGTATGAGAACATTACAATAGCAATTAAAACATTACGGTGGATTCTACAGACTAAATTAAGTACCCCTGTCATTTAAGAGTTAAGTTTTAGATTAAAATTCGTAAAGTAATGATATGAAAACATCACCTGTTCACCTGTTCGCGTAAGGTAGCTCAACAGTCAACTTTCCATCCGAATTCCCTTATTTTGACATTGATTCTCTTCACTACTAACAATTCAATACAATATTTACAAATGAACATTTAAATGTAAAATAAATGGAAACATTAATTAGAACCTTATAATATTAATACCTGTCTGTACATTAATATGGAGGAACTACCAAAAGATCTATTTTAACCCCCCAAAACTTCGAGTAAATTGACTGCTGTATTTTTTTATAATAGGAAAATGACACATTGACAATCAGTATAAAGAGCTCCTCTTTTTTATACAGAAAGCATTTCCATCAAATAACATGTACCTTGTTTCCATGTAGTTTTATTTATTCTTCTTGTTACTATTCATTAACTAATTCGACGAAAGGTGAAATACATCGAAACACATTATCACTTATGTCAAACCTACTCACTTATAGTAACTATTTGCAAAGGCAAGTGTTTTATATATTTCCTCACATTTGAAGTATGGATGAAAATATTGAGAGAAAGATTTATAATAAAACACATAAAAGTCATGGCCTAATTTTCATATGACATACTCTAGGAGTCATCGAATCAATGAAAAGGTTTTTAAAATTACTAAACTTACTCTAAGTGAAACAATTGCTACTCGAAAATAGTAAACTAAATAAAATAAATAGTAAGCTAAATAAAAGAAAATAAAACGAGTGTCATTGACTTACGTCATTTATTTGTATAGGCACTCTGCAGCATTATTACTTACATTACTTATTCAGGCTATGTGAACGTGCGTTCTGCCAACTACTTTCAATGATAACGAAACTATATAAACTTTAGAGAGAGAGAGAGAGAGAGAGAGAGAGAGAGAGAGAGAGAGAGAGAGAGAGAGAGAGAGAGAGAGAGAGAGAGAGAGAGAGAGAGAAAGTAACACTTGTTTTGCAGTTATGTTAGAGGATAAGTAAGGCCAACCTGGGTGAAAATCAGTAACGAGGTATTTTAACCTTTCTTTTCGGTATATCTGCTTTATTCATTCCTACAAACAGATTTCGCTCTCGAAGTATATATGGTATATTTTCTTTATCCTGTAATAGTAAGTGCAATAAATAGAAAATCGTAGATACGCGTAAAAATGTATGACAATAGAAGACACCAAGCAAATAACGGTTGCAGCAATGATTTCCATAAATTAGCTCAACATAACATCACCACTTTTTTAACATTTAGCTTTTTCAGAGTTTTCTTCAATGGTTTCATTTAGTTATTAAAAAACCTTATTTATGTACTGATTTTATGTACACTCTCGAGTCTCAACTTCTGTATGTACTTCTTTTACAGGATACAACCCTTCATTAAAAGAAAGGCTATATTTCTGAACGTGGTGATCTGCCCAAACCAAGAAAGAAGATTCCGTTTGCTTATTTACTACGCATTGCTTTGATATGTCTCCTCTCTTTTGCTTATTTGTCTACAAACGCAACTCTCTCTGTAGATACCTGTTTCTTTTGCAGTAAATATGGCAATCAATGGCTTGTCTGAGCTAACGAACTGTTTTGTTTGCATAACGTAAGAAAACTATTTTAAACCGACGAATAGAAAGCCTACACTTATAACACTCATTAAATCGTAAAAAAAAGTTCTTTTCAATTTCATAATTGTTTTTGCTCAGAATGAGCTATTGGGAAGTGAAACGTTATTGACACTGAATAATGAAAATGGCTCCCAAGTTGAATGATAGTTGTTTGTTTAGGAATCTTCAACTTTTCTCCGTACGTTGATGTATCATACCGGTTTGAGGTGTCATACACTGATGTTAGAAACATTCTTAAGTTCACTGATTTCTAACTATTTGACTTTTTTCATTCTGTCATTGTTTCGTGCTACCTTCAATTATCATTCGCAGATGTTTCTACGTGTACTCTTTCTCAGAAGTCTGATGTTGGCGGCAAGGACCTGACGAGGAAAATGATAAATTGAAGTCATTTAGCAATACTATAAAGATAATGACAACAACCAACAGAGCATGGATTCAAAAGTTTGAAAACCACCAAAGATTTAGGAAATTCAAGCCCAGAAAACATGATTATAAGTTACTAAAGGTACGTATTTTCGCATCATTCTAAATTATGATCCCGCGGTGAGCAAAAGAGCCACATAAATACATTTTTATTTAGCGACAATGAATTTTGGACTGAAGAACTCAACACCATGCGTTTACTCCACAAAACATACTACAAAGTATTATAATTAATAGCCAATCTAAACAGGACCATTACTCTTCTTTTTTAAAGAAAGAGCTTTTAAAGTAAGCAGAGCATAAACAATACGAGGTCGTCATAATGTTACTTTGAGAAACATAGGTAGAAACATTTTATGCCCCCTATACTCTATTTTTGATTCCCCTTAATTAAATTCTCAAAGGTAGTGTAATTCTGTGTCCCCTGTTTTGAAATTGAGCCTACTTAAGGTCATGGAAAAAATTAAATGAAAGCTCCGGTGAAAAAATGAAGATACTGGCAACTTTCTCTCTTTCTGAGGAAGATACCTCTACCCACTCTTTAGGAAAGCAGACATGCACCATAACTTTACGAAAATGTTCTTGAAAAAAATTCAAACTTTACAAATTTACATAGTTTAAAAATATATGATATTTTCTTTCCTTTTTCATAATAATTTATTTCCACAAATTACCGGCCAAAAAATGTATTTAACATAAAATTTCGGTACGTATTGCAATTCAAAATAAAATCGTCTCTCGATTTAACAATAAGTTTGCTACAAGTAATTGCTTAAACGCAAGAGACTTACCCGGGACATAAATAAATTTATGGGGTTAAAAATTAGTTCAGTTTGTTTCTTGTATTGTTCATTCCCTACATACTACTTTCCTGCAAGCTGATATTAATGTAACAAGGCATCTAAAGGTAATACCCTAACGAAAGGGGTTCACCAGCTCTTTATTCATACCTTTAGAAATCGAGACGGTCAGATTTGTAATCAGGGCTCTATTTCATAAAAGTTAGGAATATTCCTATCTTGGACTTAGGAAGAATTCATTCCTATCTTCATGCTGAAGTTTTTCCTAGGCTTAGGAATGATCTTTGGTAGATTAATAAATGTTCTTAATTGATTTGGTAGGAAATTTACAGATAAAAACAGTGTCACTTTTGATTTATCCCTCAATAGTTAAAGAAAGAAATGATTTCGGACGAATCGTTCTTAAGCAGTTTAGGAACTTTAATTTTAGGAATATTCCTAACTTTTATGAAATAGAGCCCAGATCATGCTCTCATGACTGATGTCACATGATTATTGAGTACATTAACGACTATCATGACGTTACTATTATTGGTTCCTCTGTAAACGGGTGATATGTTTTAAACAGCCATAAGTTCTATTAGTTCTCTTTTACCCTTGTATAATCATTTTGATTTAGCAATAGTTCTTTCAAGTAGAAATATGAATATTTTCTAAGTTGAATAAATTTCTTTGTGTCATCACTAGTTACAATGATTTAGTTCTCGATACGAGCTATATCGAGGATCGTGGTCAGCAATGATTCAAAACTGAATTCATGGCAATTTGAGTAGAGAGGTTAGGAGTCGTCAGAAACATGATATAAAAAGTAGTTGAGTATGATTGTGAGAACGTCTTTCAATATTCCGGTCATTTTGTCGGTGTGGGGAAAAGTGAATACTCCATTGATACGTGGCAAATACCGAATTACATCTAAAAAATGTCCAAACTGAAGAAATTTCAATTTTTTACAAACATATGGGTTCCCACATGTTGAGTAAATATAACTCACGAAGGTTAAGAAACGGCAAAAAAGTGATTATCCGATTCATGGCTAATGGCCTTTGCTACAGCTATTCTTCCTAAGATTGTTATAAATAGGTTCATGACAGCACATTTGAAGCGTTGATAAACGTAAAATTTGACTTTAAGAGACTAAAGGTAATTTTTTGGATATATGCTACACCGCAATAATGGAACCTGAAATATTTAGACACTTCAAAAGTGAAGATGATAATGCGCTTTGACATAAGCTAGGCATAATCAAACGTTACCTTAAAACTAAGTTGGATCCGATTCCCACGTAACAGAACTAACATTCAGTTTAGAAAGATAGATAATAAAACCTTGACCTGGTAAACAGATTAATAACCTCATAAAAATTTTACATCACAAGTATTTGATCTGTAGTTCTGGCAGGGCTAGAAAAGTTCTGTCAGGGAATTAGGACACAGTGTAAAGATCCTGTATATACGTTACGCATTACGAAAATTAGAAGCAACAACAAATAGTTGTACAACGTAAATGTAATTTACACTTTACAATTACTGCTGGTTCTGAATAGAGAGTTGCCACTAGGTTCTCAAGGTGAAAAACTGCGTTTAGTTAACCATGCCATTGTTTCGTTCATTATCTCATACGGTATGTATTAAATTACACATGCCTTTCACAACAATTTCGTCTTATATCCTACAGTACCTCTTCATTCATGAATCATATTACTAGCATATTTAGTTATTTGCTAGCAAATGCAGGACAAAACGATGTTGCACAACACCGAGTTCCTAATCAAATTCTTTATAAAATGTATCTATCAGTATCATAATACTTTCTACACGAAGCAAACTAGGTTGAAATTAATTTTTGGAAAAATGGTAAAACGAAAACCTTGACCAACTTATACACCCTTACATTCCTCATCGACTACATCTTTATTCTGAAAAGATGTTATATGGGTATATCTATTTTCTTGCTAGTACTTTTGTACCGCCTGCCCAAAATCTTATTCACAAAGTAATCGTCACTCTCTGTACGTAGCTGATCGTATATCATCAGCCTGCAGGCTACTTAGACTGTCTACAAAAGCTCTTCTCACGTTGACGTGTAGCGAAGGTAACACGGTGTTCCCAAAAATTGAGCAAAGCGACAAGGGCCTTAAGCTGGTAGTCTTAATGAGTGCCCGACGAATGTCGCTACTTTATTAACATGGTGTATACTTTTGGGTGTTGCTACTAAAATTTTGAAAACATTTTTCCTTATTGTGTTTGAGGCTGAATGAAGGCCGAATTACCTTCTCCCCACAGATTGCCATGTTTAGCCAAAATTGTTCGACCAAACTGTCGAGTCAGAGTCCAAAATACGGCCCTGTAGTGCATTAACCTGTAAAAATGTATTCCACGCAACGAAGAGAAATTTGTAAACTGTTATTCATATGACATTAAGTTCGACCATCATGACAAAAAGGAAAGTAAAATTTGTGTTTGTAAAAGATAATGAGAGAGTGATGTACTCTTACCCCCAAAATGTTCATCAAAAGATTTGCAACTGACACTTGCGTCTTCCTTATGTCCACAATTAGGATAATCCGACCTGGGGCATTCTGCTAGCGTTAGTTCGTATCCAAAACAGGCTACATCGTCAAAATGAATAGGCCCTTTACCCATTCCGAATGATGCACCTGTCAACGCGTGATAGGCGGTTTGAAATCCAAGTTGATTACACACCACACGCGCATCATTGATGTCCCAATAATCGTCACACACTGTACCCCATTCACCATTATAAAATACTTCTACTCGACCAGCCGTTTTGTTTCCACTAGCTAGTCGAATATCGCCATTAACTATTATGAAGGAACAAAACGTACAATGTATGTTGGTAAACCCTGAATAACTACAGACTAATTCTTTGTTTGTTATGTATTGTGAATACAAAATGGCATAATTATGAATTACCATTTTGGCCTTCGTGGAAACAAAGAATGCTTCCCTATTAAATTTGGTTCTCAGTTGAATGCACAAATTGCAAAAAAGGCAGAGTGGCAGCTAGCCAGATTATCCCTTTCTAGAGTAAGAAGGATGAAAATTGAATAGATATGATAGAGACCATAAATTGTGCTAGGGAACTTAGTATTTTTAATTTCAGATTTCTTTTATCGGATTTGATGTTGACAAATGAGAACAAGCTACAGAAAAGGTTCGGTGACTTTCTGTTCCCAAGTTTAATACGCTGCTCTAAGTAAACATTTGTGAACGTTTAATAATAATGCAAATTATTTCGATTTGTTTGCAAATTCTGCACTGGGGAACGCCAACTTTAACGTTTAAGTATTGTTTGAAACTAATTTAGTGGGACTACAATGAATTCCTCCAACAATCGAACTGAAATTGTTCGTCTAAACGTTAAGGCTGGCAAATGGTCATCACATATCTTACCACGGCGGCACATATTCTCCAGTCTAAAGGGGTCCAAAGACAATACCAACATAGTTATTATGTTGCTCACCCCCGAGATGAACGCCCAATTATTAAAGCATGCACATTTTCCTGAGCCTTACATTAAAACCTTTTATCTTTGTTTTTGTTTCAAATATCTTGGAGTATTTGTGCAAATCAGTTCAATAGGAACTACAGATATTAAACGAAATAGATATTTGAAGAAAAATGTGAATTTTTCCTTACCATAAGAAATGCAATCTACCCCCGCATATACTTCCATTGTACAGGAATCCGTAGTTATATGTGAACAATTACTCAGTAAAATCTCAGTCCCTTCACATTCGTAATCAGAAAAGAATATCAGGCCTCCATCCTTGATCGATGTATAGCTTGTTGCATTCGAAGCAGTCTTGAAACCAAGTTGACGGCAAACTACATTGGCATCATTTAAATCCCACCCTTGATAGCAAAGAGACCGCCACTTGTTGCTTTGATACATCTCTATTCGACCGTTAGTTTCACTTCCACCCGACAAGCGTACATCTCCATTTTCTTACCGATAAAATATAATTTAGAAAGTTTTCAGTGTATTGACAGTTTGACAATTTGATGAAGAGATTAGTGATAGTCATTGAAAGCTGCTACTGTCACTCTTGTAACTTTGTGCATGTTGCGCTATGTCCATGTTTTTTTACAAGAAACAAAATCCCTTGAATCGCCATGCTGCACATACCTTTTGTTTTCAACTGTATATCTTATAAATCTACATTAAAAGTAATAATGGGTTCTTACCTAATATTGTTTGCTCGAAAGGTTTGCAACTGACACCAGCATCTTGTTGATGTCCGCAATCCGGGTTATCTGATTTGGGACATTCTATTAGTTCAAGCTCGTTACCGTGACACGATACATCATCAAAATGAATTGGCCCTTGACCTAATCCAAATGCCGCGTTTGTGAACGCTTAGTAGGCTGTTTTAAATCCAAGTTGATTACACACTATACGAGCATCATTGATATCCCATTCATCGTCACAGATTGTTCCCCATTGACCATCATAAAAGACTTCTACTCGACCAGCTGTTTGGTTGCCATTAGCTAGCCGAATGTTTCCATTCACTACAGAGAGCAAATACATTACACTAAATGTTTATTAGAAAAGCGCATAATAGACATGAGAAAAAATAATCAAATTGTACAGGTGCACTCATTTTGATGTCGAAAATATTTGAAAAGGTACAAAAAATCAGTAGTGTAATTTTTAGATACAATGGTAGACTAAAATCCTGTCAACAGATGCCAATGATTATTTCCACCAGTATTTCATTGATAATTGTCTCCAACTCACGTGCTTAATAAAATGTATCTGTGGGCTCATTACACACAGGCATTAAAATTCAGACCGATATTTTGCAAGCAGCTAAAACAACTTGACCATGTTAAATTACTGTGAAAATGTTTTCCCCTTGAAAAATGGAACGATTTTGAAAGATTTGGGAGGACGTTTTTTCGTCTTCCAATTTCGTCCAACGCCTTTTGATGATTTTGCTTTTGAAAGATTTTTCCAGGATAAGAAGAAAGGAATGTTTCATAGCGCAATCGGTCACTGTTTCACCTTAAAATGGGGATTTATTTACCTTTATTATTGCTGCCTACTGCTGAGGGACGAATTTAGTTGTTTCTTTCATAGCACGAGGAAACCTTGCAGGTTGTTATGGTTCCTGTTCTACAAAAGAATAGTCTAGGCAGCAATACTTCAATGTATAACTGTTCTTGACAATTTTTAATTACAGAACGATTTTGGAAGACTTAAGACAAAATCGTCCAAAACCAGTAATTTTTCGTCCCCTTTTTTAGTGGGTTTGTACTCACTGAACGGAATGCAATGTGCTCCTGCGTAAACGTTCTGTTCACATGTATAATTGGACTGATGAGGACAATCTTCCAAGGAAGTCTCGTTTCCTTTACACGAGAAGTCTGAAAAGGTTAAAATATCTTTCTCTTTCTCTATCGAGATATGTCTGGTTGCATTTACAACTGTTTTGAAACCAAGTTGACCACAGACTACGGAGGCATCGTTTAAATTCCAGTTGAAGTCCCTACCGCTAAAGCATATTGGGATCCACTCGTTTCTGAGATACATTTCAACTCGACCGAATGTATCATTGCCACCAGAGAGGCGTACAAATCCAGTTTCTAAGACGACAAATGTGTTATAAAGAAATGGTTTTTAAACACTATGATCGGAATGTAATCGGTAGAATAAGTGTGATGGTTCTCCAACGAAATCATTTTCGTTGTATTCCTTAACATTACTTCGAAGAATTAATAAGATTTGCAAGTAGTATTCTTGTTGTAGCTGGTATTTGTGGTGGTCAAGCGATTACAATGCATTAAATGGGTTAATGGATCACTTCGTAATTAACTTTACAATCTAACAACTGCTGGTTTTAAACATATAGGAAGAAATTCCTTCTTTAAGTTCATAAGTAAATCATCCGAAGACATACTTTTCGATACTTTTCGTTCCATCTAGTGGTTATATTGAAAACGTGTTGGACAACACGGACGGAATTTTCTGTTCCTCTCTTTTTAGCAAAGATCAAACAGTTATTTTGAACTAACACTTTATAATAGCATGCTTTTATTCTCCCTCAAAAACAGATTAACCAGTATTAACCTGATTAACTATTTAACCAAAAACCCCTCCCCTAATAGTTCCCTGCAGAGGATGGTCAGACTACAGTATTTTGTCACTTTCGGTAGCCAAAATTGGCAGTTTTAGGTATAAACAATGCCCATCACGTACCAAATGGTGCACAGCTGACGCCAACATCTTCCGTGTGTGTGCAATCATGTTGCCGGGAGTACGTACATTCCCAAACAGAAGTTTCGTTGCCATTGCAAGCTACCTCATCAAAGTGAATAGGTCCTTCTCCAGTTCCGTACTTGTTTGAACTGAACACATTAAAAACTCCCTTATAACCAAGTTGGCGGCACACGACAACAGCATCTATAAAATCCCATCGGTCATCACAAATTGTTCCCCATTCATTATCCAAGTAAATTTCAACTCGACCTGCTGTTTGGTTTCCAGAAGAAAGTCGAACGTCACTTTGGCCTTAAAATTAAAACAATAATCAAACATTTTAAGGTCTCCAAACAAGGTGAAGTCACTATAATAAGACATAGATGGCGAGAAAAACAGTTCAAGCAATCAAACATATAATCGTTTTCATTTTTAACACAATTAAATGTGAAGTAAAGATAATCCGATATCATTAAGATGTTAATTGGGGACTTAATCATATATACAATTTATCAAACAGGAGGTAAAAGGTACAAAATGATATAACAACTGGTCCATCCCCAAAAGGAATGTTTGCAAAGTCTTTTTAAAAGTGTGATATCGTTTGCATCCTGCTTAACAGTTGACCTAATACAGTTCTGTGAATTTCGGGAGTGATACCGTAGCAGCATATTTATAAAAAAAAATAGTTTTGTTTTGATGGTCCATGTTTCGGTTGAATTGTTGTACCTTGTACTAATGTACATCTAAAGCTTTAAACACTAATAAAGATGTAACTGTTTCTCATTTACGAGTGCATCAAACTTTGATGTTACTTTTAGGACACTGTAATAACACTATCTTTTCTTCAGGTTCACCTTTGATAGATGTTAAAATTGCATGACTAGAACGAAACTGACCTTCTGGTAACCCGTAGCAGCTCACTCCTGCATATTTGTTATATGAACAAAACTTCAATGACATGCCAGGACACTCCAGAAGTATGGCTTCGTTTCCATGACAGCGAATGCCAGTGCTTGGAACGTCTTGTTGGCCTGCTTCATATGACAAAGTATTTGTGTTGTGGAAGGCATTACCAAAGCCAAGTTGACGACAGGCAACAACGGCTTCACTCAGTTCCCAGTCTTCATCACAAACACTCCGCCACATGTGTTGGAAGTAAATTTCTACTCTCCCAGCTGACCAATTACCTTCAGTTAATCGTATATCTCCAATATCTGTTTCACATGGTTTCATGAAAAACAAACAAAACCCTAGAATTTTTTTAACACACTTCAGATTTTCACTTAGCAAACATAGTTTCTGAATTCCTTACTGCCTCTGGTGATTGCTTTACTAGTACCAATTACACTTTCTACAAGTTATGTTTAAAAGTTAGTTAGATGAGGTTTAACGTCCCAGTTTCCAACCAATTGGTTCAAGTCGAGACGACCACGGCCTTTTTTCCAGTTGTGGCTCACTGGCTTGTTTGCCCTACTCCATTGCTTATACTGAGCACCAAGCACAAAGGCAGTAGGTTCCATTTTTAAAGTCTTTGGTATGACCCGGCTAGGATTTAAACCTTAGACCTTCCGGCTGCAAGTCGGATGCTCTAAAGTTATGTTTAAAAGGAATTTTATTTTGCACTATGCCAGCTACCACAGTACCATGTACAGTTGTAACAATTCGATTACAGTTGTAACAATTCTATTACATCTAAGCTTACAAAGACTTTTTTGTAAAGCCCCGTGTCACAATCAACTCAAATACGTTTTTTAATCCCTTCAATATGACTGGAGTTTGTTACGCAAATCACTGAAATGCGGATGAGATTACATATTCTTCAAACTCTTGTCATTACCGAAAGTTATGCATCGTACACCTGCATCTTCTTGGTGCCTGCAGTCATTATTCGAAACGTGAGGACATTTAGTGATAGACGCCTCGTTCCCGGAACATCTAACGTTATCCATGTGGATTGGTCCTTGGCCAGCTCCATATCTCGCTTCAACAGCCGCAAGGAAAGCGCCCTTGAAGCCGAGCTGACGACAAACTACAGCCGCATCACTCAGGGACCAGAAGTCGTCACAAATTGTTCCCCATTCATTGTTAATGTAAACTTCAACACGGCCTTCCAGTTGATCAGCTCCTCCGACAAGACGGATATCTTTAAAATGTATTGCCAAATAGTTTAAAAATTGCCCGAATTACATGAATTAAGCAAAAGATGATAATGTCTACAGTGATCTCCTGATATTTCGCCACTTATTATACCATTACCAGGGCTATACACAGGAAGAAAATGAACAGTGGCCCCTCGCGACTAAGGTAAAAATATTGGTCGTTAGCCTAACCTTAGCTAGAAATTACACAAGCACCTGAAATTCGTTTAAAGGTAAAGTATTGTAGTCACGGATGCTTCGTCAAGTTGATATTGCCGCCGTACATGGGAAGAACTTAAACGATCCACATTTGTGACCACAAGACACACCTGGTAATAAAATTTTCTGTCTGTTTAGGATTCCACTTGACTGCTTTGAAGACAATGTGTGTGCTGGGGAGGGGGTGTTAGAAATTGTGTGACGTAAATGTAATACCAAGCTGCCTTATGACAATTTTTGGGCTATTCTAATAGATAAAACATGATTCTCTGAAATAATTTTGGGTGACCAAAAGTGTTAAATTCCACTTGTTAATGGGAAGTGCAACAAATTAACCGGTCATAAAGAGAGTAAAGTGGTGGCCAATGGAGCAATGTACCTCCCTGACTATTACACATAATTTCTCTCACTACAAGAGTACCATACCTACCTGGGCTAGCCCAATTTGGATCCACCTGGTAAAATGTGAAAAAAAAAAAAAAAGACTTGTTCCCAGCTGGTGCCCTTCATGTAGCCCATCTGGAGCCCAGACGGGGCCCACCTGGGAATGTTGGTTGGGGTAGTAACCTAGCTAGAGCATTTTAACTTTATTCGTCAAATTAACTTTTGTTTTCACTTTTGAGCTGCCACGTATTTAATTCTTAATTCGAATGGGAGATTAAGTAGACTATGAAGCAAGTAAGAAACATAAGGAAAGTTTTCTTGCAAAAAGATTACCACTAAACCCATTTCTGGCCAAAAGATGAGCATATTACATGTCCAGACCACCAATTTCGTAGCTGCAATTTCCACTTGAAATAACGCCCTAAAAAGGCTGAATCCCTTTAGGTCTGTCATAGCCCCTTTTGCTGTAATGAGTGTAGACAGATGTAAAGTATTAAGAACCACTTACCCTGAGCATACGATTGAAAATATACTTTTAACAGTAAAAATGTTGATATAACCGTCGATATGTTGTTTTTAATGTCCATACCAGGGCGCACCCTTTTCTAGTCATGTCAGTCAGTATTATTCAGTGCTGTGTGATTGGTATGGATTCTTTGCACGTTTTGTTGTCACGAAGGCAATAGCCTTTCATTAGAATGCAACTACAATAAGACAAGCAAAACCAATGAGGAAAGCGTATTGGTCGAGGCAAAAACCTGTGCTATATTGCTATAAGGGCATTCCATTAGCGTTAAGTGTTGTCAGTATGATACTGACCACATGCAAGAATGTAGAGTCAGTTTGTTCGTTTGATGTGGAGTTTTCACTCTAAATAAATTTGTAACTATGAAATGGAGCTCCTTGTAAGATGAATACCAGGCCTTGAAAATTGTTTTCTATTCTCTGCATAATTTGACTCTACCATTTTTGTAATGTTACTAGGATTCCTGGCGAATGAGGAGCCTTGTTTCATTATGCCAAAGTGCATACGCGTGTTAAACTTTTTTATTGTTTTATTGTTACTCCATAACAAGTATCTATTAGATTAACCATTACACTTACCTACTAGGCTCAATTGTTTATGAGGAAGTGAACAGGTACTTTCTTCTAAAATTCAGCACTCGTCATAAGAGGCACTCAATCAGATCTTAATCCCCATTTAACACTCTCTCATCGATTCAGTTTATATTTCAATGGCTTGGGTTTCACTTCGAAAGTAACAATCCATGTTAGGTTTCAGTTTTAGCCCAGTAAGTATGTACATATCATTTGTAGAATTTCCATCGAATGTCTTACTTTCCTTTCGAAAAATTATATTCCATTGAGTGCTAATTATGGATCGTTTACATTTTTGGTGCAGTCACTCAAACTTAACGATAAGTAATTCTTAGAGTGTGTATTCATAGATGATGTCAAATTGTTTCAATGATTCGTATTGGAAGTTGGTTAAGTGATTTTAAAGTTACGAACGTGTTCATTCAGAGCAGACACCACACTTTGTTTTACATTACAAGGCATACTAAGGGCAGGAGGGCCTCCGACTTCTAGTTCATTTTCAAACCGACGTAACGGAGGACGGTGCGGTGAGGGTCGTTCACCTGGATAAAGCCCGGACGCCAAAACCCCGAAACCTGAGAAATGCTCACGTGCTCTCTCGTGGAACCATAAGTTCAAAATTGTTAGTTGTCAGACACAAACTGACTGGATGCAACAGTTTGAGATATTTTCAAATGCCCTTTCCTTGTTTTCTTTAGTTTAAATCAGTCGTCTCATGTTTTTTAAAAAGACATACAAAAGCCCGTGGGTAATAAGTTCGATAAAAAATAGAAGGATAACGAAAACCAGTAAAATATTCTCTGTGGAATTTGATAAAGATTGGAAACTTGATTAGGCGCGTAGCCAAGGGGGCGAAGGGGGCAGCAGCCCCCGCTCTTGAGCATATTTTTGTATTTTTTAATGATTTTTTTCATGATATTGCTAATAACTCAAAATAAAAAATGTTTAGTTGCAACTTACAAGACCTAGGAAGTGCCATTTCCAGGGATTTGGGAGGTATTTCCCGCCAAATTTTCTTGGCGCTTCACGCCAACCTATGGTGGCACTACGCTTAGATAGTTTGCCTACAGGCTTACCCTCGGCAAATTTCCGGCTACGCGCCTGATTATGATGTACTTTGTTGTTCTGTTATTTTTTGTTTTGAAAGCCACGAGATGCTTAACTCTTCCTGAAGCAGACCTAGGATTCCTCAAAAAGAGGTGTTCGAGACAATCCCGTATAACCTTAGTTGCTGCAAGAGATCATACAACTTTCCTTTTAACTTTTACTTGCAAACTTTGCAATCCTTTGGAAAATTTTATTTCCGGATCAAGAGATTTTTCCACCCCCGTTTCGTTCTGCACTATACAAAATTACTGTGGTCTTTTGCTGAGATAGTGTCAGGGAGAGTGTGCCTTTCAGAAGGAATGCGTCAGCCTCCACCAACCTCTAAAAAGTTTATCTCCATGCCTGACAAATAAATACATTCAAATATTGTTAAATACTCAATAATTGATCTAGGTCTTCCCAACAACATTAGTTTTACTTATTATAATGATACACTAGCAAATGAGTTTTGAAGATCGCATACTCCAAAATGTAAAGACAGACATTCAAGTTTTCAAGACATTCAACTTAGAACGACTGCTCAAGTAAACATTAGGATAGCTTTGTCTTACATTGTACCCTATGTTACATGTTAACGAACAAGGGAGATCCATGAATTGTTGGTTAGTTAGATGAGGTTTAAATTAACGTCCCAATTTCCAACCAGTTGGTTCAAGTCGAGACGACCACGGCCTTTTTTCCAGTTGTGGCTCACTGGCTTGGGAGATCCATGAAGTGAAGAATCTACCTATGTAAATTTGGCCATACAAATAATCACTGCACCTGTAAATAAGACATAGTCATCAAATGTTAATAAAAAATATTATCCGTCCGGTCTCTGAAAATAGGTATATTTATCCAGTAATATCCAACCGAGGAGGATATGCAAAATATCATTACCTTATCTTAATCATTACAAAATTTCATAAAACTTTCAAAGCCTAGGAATGTAATAAAACAGCCTGAGCCACAATGGCTCACAGAAGTGGTCGTGTTAATTCTTCTCTAAAACTCTTCTGTTTAATTGGGGTAGATCAGATTACAGACTCTACAGCCCAAGGTCATTTTTATCCATCCCTCATTACTTTTTATTTGAGTCTCTCCGGTACGATTTCGGCTCTAAATGTTTTCTGTTGTGGTACCAGTTCCAACGTTATAAATATTAATTCATCGTTGCATATTTTGTTGCTGTATTAAACAACCAAAAACAAACGGTTTCAAGGATTATGATACGTTTCTCACAGATAAAATTTGATTATCCTCTAAGAATCATGATTTGGTTACCTGATGGATCCCTCGGTATAAATAGTGAAGGAACCTAATAATGCCAGGTTAAAATTTCGTGCATCTATTTAACCAGTTACTACTCTCAGAGTCTGCACGTCAGTTTTTCTTGCAGCACGCTCACCCCAAGCTCCCTAGCAAATGCGCGTGAACCTGTCAAATATTTCAAGCACGCACACACAAAGACATACACCCTCAAATTTAACACGCAAAGCCTACAGGGAACCTTCTATATACAGCTCTATACTGAAATGGCAAACCAGCTCCCTCTGACCTAAAGGTCCCTTACGATCCTCGACTAAAGCTTAGAAATCTGAATTTGTTGCACGTATATCTCTCGACAGGAAAATTTATCAGTAAATATTTATAGCTTGCATATAAATAAGATCAAGTCCGCCGAAAGATTTGCAGGTATAAATATATTCCTATTCTTTTCTCCTGTTGTGAAAAAATGAAAACATTCTTAGGATGACCTTATCAGGTTCGGCCATCATATATAGTGTATAGTGTAAATCTAGGCTATGTTTACCTTATAACGCTGGGACTACCTTACCTCATAACGCTGGGACTGCCTGTGGCTTGTCCCTACCCTCGTTCGAGGTTCGATGTCTATGCCTTGGCCTAACTAGTGACTGTTAGAAATATAACCTTAAGCTTCCTCACATGGATAATCTGTAACCACCTAATGACTACAGCATACACAAGGTATCCGATTTAGAGGAAATAAACCATTTTTTCTGAAGGCGTCAAGAGGAAAACCTACGTTAGTTTTTGACTTTATCTGCTTTCTGTCCGAACTTGGCGTTAGGTATCGTTGTAATTGAACGGTGTGTGTTGTGACTTATACAGCACTACAGGACACTGAACAGTACAGCCGAATTTGAAACTAGCTAGCTATACACTACAAGAGTTGCATTACTTTCTCAAGCTTCTTTACCTCTGACACAAAAACAGTGGCGCCGGCACGGGGGGGGGGGGCATGGGGCGCGTGTCCCCCCCCCATCGATTTTAGAATTTTTTTTTAAATTTTCAAATGATCTTCAAAGGCGTTTAAGCTATAAATTTATGTAAGGGGTAGGGTGAAGTGTACTTTCAACCGAGTGATGGATCTGTGGTAATCATTTTCTATCACAAATGATTCTCAAACTATCAGAACTATCTCAGATCTTTCGCAAACTATCAAAATTTTCGCGAGCTCCGCGCGCTCCAAACCTTACCTCAGCAATATCCTTATTGTCAAAATTTCCGGTGGTAACTCCCGCAGAAGCACAGTAACAAAAGCTGAAGGCTGTTTAAGAATTCTCAGGTAAAAGATTGGCTTTGTGATTGGAATATAGGTTTGTTGAGGAAATGAAAGTGTCTCGATGCAGAGGATCACGAATGCAGGAGTTTTGTCATGGTAATCTTATTTAGCTACTATCAGTTCCAAAAATATCCTAAAGAAAGCACCATTTTGCGTCTAAGCAACCTTAAATTAACAAAATTTCTCAGGACCCCTCCCCCAGGACAGCACCTTTATGAAGTGACGAAGGAAGGATTATCACTGCTGTAAAATATGGCATGGACGTATACTCTCCTCTTTCACCTCACCAAAACTTAGAATTTACTAAATTATGGATATTTTCCAGCCATATATGATTAGTTCAAAAAATATCCAAAAGATGGCACTATTTTGCATCTAAGCAAATTTAAATTAACAAAAATTTCTCAAAGGGGAGGGGGACACCCCCTTAGACCCCTCCCCCAGAATGGCACCTTTATGTAGTGACAAAGGAAGGATCAACACTACTGTATACGATCGCAGGTACGCATAAATAGGTACAATTTACGCAGACTGGGGGAAACTGAGGTGGCATTTTGACGTCATCTGTGGTTTCCCCCCCCATCACCAAACTCTGGCGACGCCACTGCACAAAAATATGAATATCAAGAACTTATATCTTCTGATCACACTTAAAATATGGTTTAGCATCGGTAAGTTACACAAAAGTTATGATTGTCTCTTTCAATTATTATTCCATCTGTATTTTACCCCCCTCCAGATCTACTAGAAAGTTTTATCGATAAAAGTAAAAGAGTTGAGTTTTTCACTTATTTTGATATGCTACATCCATCCGCTGCATTGTGTACAAAAAGTTCGAAATCGAACAGCCGATTTTTCTCCTTTGACAATATTTTTCATACCCTTACTAATAATGACCATTCAAACGCATTTTCAGATAAATTTGATAAAGTGTTCACAAATTGCATGAACAGATGAGTTGTGTTCGTTTTCAAGGCAAAGTAGATGAGTAATCAAAACTTTGTACACTCAAAATAAAGGCTTAAAATAAGAAATCGGGAATAGCGGAGTAAGGCTGTAATAGGTTACGATATACTATGGTAGTCCAAAAACGCCTATGACGAAACTTTTAGCCAGTATCTTGTAGGTACAAAGAGTCTTCTTGCTTAGATGGTGGATGGTAATGGACCCATTTTAGCTTTGTCACGTCTCTGCAATGGACCACGAGTACAACATGCTACAAGTCCAAAACTGTAGCGTTTGATCCATACAGAAGCTCTCTGCCATTCTCCTACATGGCCACAAAAACAAAACTTAAGGTCAGGTGTAATGGATCTATACGGGTAAAAGAAAGTCAAACGGTAGCAAAAATAAAACCAATAAATAATTAGTAATAGTAATGACGATTGTCACTCTTAAATGCTTTTGGCGAATCGAAACCTAAGAAAGATATGGCATTGTGTTCCACAAGACAATCATTTTGTGGAGAGAAGATGATATACAAAACGATTTTGGGGATGGGGCAATTTCGGTTACCGAGAGAGCGAACAAAGGTTTGCCCCCTTGAGGTTTGAACGCTAAGATGACTTTGTTGTCCGTTATGTGAAATAATCCAATATAAAAATTTGTTGTGTCTTATAGGGAAAACAAACCAATGAACCACAACCGGAAAAAGGCCGTGGCCGGCCCGACTTAAACCAATTGGTTAGAAACTGAGCCGTAAAACCTCATCTAACTCGAACTATATAGGGGACATGTTGACCAGGTCGGGAGAATAGATATTGCAGCAAAGGTTTTAGCTTTTAAATTTTTAGTTGAAAGTCAGCTCAACGTAACAGATTGGGATAGAAAAAGCAAGTACCATTCATGCATTGTCAATTAGGCTATTCAGACTATTAATTTCAGCTCAAGTTAGAATTGTATAGTTACTCTTGAATCCTACCCGTGAGGTCCGATATAGGAAGAACTATTAACGGTCTCTTGCAGAACCCCTTTCCTAAATCCTGGATCCGCCCCTGCCATTATAGTTACGCGAAGGCTACATGATCTCAAGAAAATAGGGAGATTATCCCAATTTCAAAACTGTTGTGGAAGATAACAGTTACATAAAAGAGAATCAATGGAACTTATGTTTAGGGGTGTATAAAGTTTCACTTGTGGCATTTCTTCAAGTGAAGGGGGCTAACTCCTTGATGGCAAAGCTCGCACCTACGAGCGTCAAACGTACAAAAACCGATAAGGATGGGGTTCTAGGAGAAAACTTGACGTAAAATTTAGACACTTAAATGGTATTTTCTGGCACCTGACAATCAAAATAAGCATACATAATGTACAGCAGCTTTGGAACTTTCTCAAAGAAAAGTAATGGTGCCGAAAAAGGAGGAGGGGGAGAAGGCCGGGAGAGCCCCCGTCCCTGGAACCGCGCTAGAATGGTCAGGGAGGGAATACGACAAGGAAGGTTGGATGCAATTTTAATGATTGCACGTTTCGTTGAAGACAGAAATATCAGCCTGGGGTGTTCTGATTCCACTTAAATGCGAATGCAAATAGATAAAGCCCTATAGATATTGTTTTTGATAAGTCACATGATATAATGACCACATACTATTTGGTAGAAATTTGTAGCCCCCTCCCAGCAATGCAGGTGGCTAGCCTACACGTTGGCACATCCTTGCGCTACCTCTTCTTTAAATTGAGGTAAAGGAATCCGAATATGACCAGGAATCAGAAATATGAAGGGTTCATCATGGTCTGTCCATGAGACTCATATTTTGTGAGAGTTAAGAACTTATGTGAGTTTGTGGGTAAAGAAATATGAAGAAATGCGGGAGCTATTATAATATTTCACTTTTTAAGGTTTGTATGATCATTCAATTGATATTAGAAAGTCTAACGATTTTAGGCTTCAATGTTTCTCAACATTTTTCTACCACAGAATGCATCATTCATATGTTATAGAGAATAGAGAGAATTACCAGTTTACAAGTATTCTTTTAGTTATCATTCAGGCCAAAGTAGAAGTACCAACTCTTCACCATTCAACTTAACGTGCTACCTTTTCTTAGGATACAAATATATGTTGATTAAAATTTTGGATCAAAAACATTGAAGAAGTACTGTTTTTACTAATTTCCACTTTATTTTTGCTGAGTTCGCTTTTAAAGTGACAGTGAGTACAGAAATCCCCTTTACGCTTTCACATTATCAGCAGTGTTCTTTCGTAATACGACAGTAGTCGTTGTTATTCCTGGGCAAAATAATTTAGAGGAGTTGGCTTCCATTTCTGCAAGTCCTGCTCCATTCCGCAACATCAATTGTATCTACTGAGTAGACAAGATCTGTAAGATCGGGTGACCCGGTAGTGAAATACCCCAACACAAAAGGCATATTTTTCTTCTTGATGTGCATCCTTACAAATCGAGTTGGTTTGCTCAATGTCATGCGGTCCACATCTTGGGTATCACTCAATCTTCTTACTTGGAGACAAACAGTTGGTAAAGGCTCTTCATCCAGGAGAACATCCCGTACTTCTGAAATACGTAATATTGAATGAGATAAAAGAGATAAGCATATAAAATTTTGCCTATTATCGGTGTTATGAATCGTTAGTGTCTTTTCTAAATAGTCCCTGATAACAAACACGGATCCAGGAAATTTGGAGGTGGGGGGGGGGTGGGGGGTGGTAGCAGGATGGGAAAAGGTACATCACAACCAGGAAAGAGGGTTTGCACGCGTGGGGTCCAGGTACCTTGGCCCTTACTGGTCCCAGGGGAGGAGCGATGATGTCGGTCCACAATATTACATGTTAAGATCTCAGACAATCGGTTGTAGATGCTCTTTTAAGGAGATATTATTTCCTTTCATATTTTAAAAAATACCCTGTTAGTGACTGAATACAGGGCATTACAAGGGAACCTAATGAGGCCTAGGGCGAATATAAGTTATATCAAACATGGACACTGGTCCGCGACACGTAGGCTACATTTAGTTTTTAGAAAATGGTTTTTGTCACAAAAAGTTCGTTATAATTTTCATTTGGTGTGGGACGCGAATAACGACAATTGCGAAACGCGCAAAACAATTTCATTATTTTTTAAGTTATTTAAGTCTGATAACAATTTCTAGGTCAATTATGAACACTAGTTCCCTCAAATATGTTTGTTCTTTCAAAAGTACTGGAAGGCTGGAAGAATTCCCCTTCTTCCAGAGTTACAAACTTTGTTCTTTCGTAATCAAGCCTATACAAAAAGTATTAAAGTACTTTATTGACCTTGCAGCTGAAAATGTTGGGGATACTATTGGAGGAGAAAATTAAAAGAATTTCACTGGAAATGAAATTTATGTAGTTTGTAAAAGATTTGAAACAGAGAACAATTAAAATATTTGAATTATTTATTCCTAAAGACTTTTTTCAGGGCCGGACCCAGAAATTTCCCGGGGGGGGGGGGCAGCGATGGATAATCTCAAGTGCACCAAAAGTGCACCACCAGCACGAAGCACGAGTTTGCACGCGTGGGGTCAGGGGCCAGCGATAGTTCCCCTGGCAGGTTCCAGGGGCTGAATCCCTGTGAGGGTCCAGGGGCGAAGCCCTCGGATGCTCTCGCAATGATACATGATAACAACGCAGAAAATCGGCCGCAGTTACACTGTTGGGAAGATTTCATGTCATGTTATATGCTATGCAAATCGATATCAATGGCTGGGTAGTACAAGTTAAAACGAGGACATCTGGTGCAGTCCAGTGGCAAATCTCAGGTGATTTCAAAATTTAGGCCCTAGCATGAAGCTCAAGGTGTACATTAAGGTTCAGAAAATGGCTCAGTTAGGAAAATAAATCGGATTTATCAATGAAATGTAAACCGCTAGAGAACACTAGTTTCTTTCAGACATGTTTTTATTTAAAAACTAGTGGAAGGGGAGAAGAATTCCTCTTCTTCATTAATTACAAAATTTGCTTTTACTCATTCTCGCCTATGCAGGAGAGCATAAATGTGACACATTTAGTCTTGAATGATTTTGAGACGGTATTGAAGAAGACAATAAAAAACAATTGAACTGAAGTTGAATGAGCAAAAATTTAGGTGGTTGTGAAAAATTTATCATAGAAATATTTAAAATACGTGAATCTCTTATCTCAAAGTCATTTTACCCCACCTCCTTTAGAAAACGTTTGTCTGAACTTCTTTTAAATTATTTTAAAAATCCATTGGAAACCGTTAGGTGTGTATACTCGTCACATGTAATACCTTTTTAGCATACTTTTGGCAAGAGAATGGCTAAATGGCGGAAGGGTACAGTGGTCTACACGGTAGCACGTTCCCTTACCAGCTCGGTGTTTTATCATCCTAGAACGACTAAATGACAAAAATTTAACCATTCAGCTTTTTAGCACAATGTAGCCCTAGGTTTCGAGGTGAACCACCTTGATGGACAAAAGCCAACATAACCCCCTTCCTATCCTTTACTCATTTATTTTTGCAGCTGTTGGGGGGAGGACACCCTCAACTTTAAATTGCCGCCAGGGATACCGTTCTTGTCTCCAGCGAATGAATCTACTTCGAACATAGAAATCAGTATTCTCCTGAATTGTGGTTTTATAGTCCCTATAGTGCTCAAAAATGATTTCAAAATGGATCCGAACACTTTCTTAGTTGTTGTAAAGGAAAGTGTTTTCAGAGTTCTCGCAAGTATTAAGCTTCAATTTTCACCATAGCACACCTTAAGAGCACGGCGAACCTGCCACCCGTATGGCCTATTTCAAGTTGGAAGGATGAACCAGTTGCATTTCCACTTGACTAGGCAGTTACTCTAAAGCTAGATCTTGAGTTTAAAAATGCACAAGGCTACCTATATCCTGGTATTCCATTGTCATACTGATAATGTAGGTCGCCAACATTACGAACTCTTTTGTTTGTAATGCCAAAGAAACGATGTGGAACTCCTACCGTAATTCATTCTTACAATCAGCACTTTCATTCCAACGAAAGTCTATGTTTTGGTCCTTTTGTTGTTAAAATATAAAATTTCCTTTATGAATTCACTTGAAAAAGATTCCTTCAAATGGAACCACATACGTAAATATCCCTGGCTTTCCGACGGTTCGTCCTCATGGATTTCCCCCAGGCAGTACTCGGAGAAAGAAACTTAGCCATTGCTCAATCACTTGTTTGTGAATGAATTGTACAAAGTTGCAGATAATGTAAAAATGTGGTCTCCTGTAGAAATTTAAGGCATACTACTAACTTTCCTCCTATGTATTAATTTCAATCCATGCGCGGCTAAGACATTCGTGGTACCTGTTTATCAATAAATTTTACTTTCGATAAGCAACTTGATTTATTTTCCAAAATAGTGTTGCTTCATTTCATTTAAAATTATAATTTTGAAAATGTTGCAGAGGCACTTAACGGTTTTGTGCAACTGGTACCAAACAGAAAGTGGCCCTTGAAGCCCACATGCGTCCCCGAACCCCAACCAGAAGAACATGGAGAGGGTTGCATTTAACTATGCGTAAGGCGTCACTACTTTGGAAAATGGAAAATGTCCCGACCGGATGGGGGCCCCGTCGCAGGGGGTCATGCCCGCTTGCCCACCTGGCGTCACTCCTGGTATGTGTATACTTTTATGGTCTTGTGATTATGATTGAAGCAGAAATCTGAATAAAAAAGTAAGACGATAGGAAGTTAATTGATAACTCACCAACATGACAGATATCTGAGGAACCATGATCGTATCGCTTGTTTCTATGAATTTGCTCTTCGATCTCCCGTTGGGAAACCTCGAAATGAGCAAGCAATGCAACGATGTCTTGAGCTTCCCCATCGCGTTGTTTAGTTGTAGAGGTCACGTCTCCAATGGCAATAAGAAGTACTACCAGGGCACTTAGTACGGTGGGATGCATTGCAGTGCCTATGTTGATAGAAGCAGGAATATATAATTCCAAACCTCGTGTGCCTCTTATTATAAGATTTGGCTGGATATATTTAAAATTTTGCAAAGTATTTTTTATTAATTGTCCAATGAAAATACAGAAAAGTAAATATGATCAGTCTGTCCCTGACTAGTTTACAGTTTAGTGCAGCTGTTATTGACCCAATTAACAGGCAAAAGGTATGGCAATTTTCAACCAGCTAACCATTATTCTATGAATTTTTAGAGGAAAGCTTATTATATGTAGCATAGAAAGACAAAAATACTAGACGATATCCCCCGATGATGAAAAATGGTAGTAAGATAGTTAATGAAGCGATACACAGAACGCTCTGCAGATTTTTCGTCTTCATTACCCCTTAATATAGCTGACACGATTTAATGTGGAAGGATTTTTGACAACTAAATGCATGGCAACTAATACGGTGGTCAGGAAATATTAAGTTCATAATTTTTGCTTTTTTTCGTGATAACGTGCTATTTTATATTCTCTGTGTTAACAATTTAGTTAGTTAATACGACAAAGGGCTTTTTGTTGTTACCTACCCCACTGAGCAGACTGTAACCCAACTTTATTGAAATATGAATGACCAAGGTATTTACAGTATAGCAAGCTTCTCAAATAAAAATATTGAGAATGAACTGTCTACAAGGATAGCATGATAATGGTCTGAGTATTAGGTGGGTAGAAAAATCGTCTCTGAGAGTAGAGAGGCCTATTATCTAACGAATTGTTTATTTGAGTGTGTTAAGACATCGTCAAGTCTTATTGCTATTTACTATGAAAACCTCTCCAATACTTTAGTATCGTCTAATTTTGTACATACTCGTGTCATTTACCTCGGAAGATCCCGTATGAACGAGTGAAAGCGCTTAGGATTTTATACATTTTATGATACCATGTTGGTGGAGTTCTGTAAAGTCATTTCAACTTTTCTTTCTATATAAATAAATATATATATATATGTATATATAGATACAGGTCGATAAAGGTTTTAAAAAATGCTAAAAGTTTGCGGAAAATTCCACGACGTTTCGAGTATAGACTCTTCATAAGGTAGTATAGTGCTCCGCAACATTTCCACTATATATATATATATATATATATATATATATATATATATATATATATATATATATATATATATATATATATATATATATATATATATATATATACTTTGGTTTGGAACTTGACACCTTTGTTCAAGCTTCTCCGTAGAGTCGGTCAACTGCAATGATAGGCTATTTATTGCCATTTGTACTGTGAGACATAGTTCCCTACAATGCTTAGGGAGGGTGGAGTACCTTCAGCGTTTAGGCAAAACCCGTAATATTTGCTTTTATTTGCCCATAAGGCGTGATCCCTAGTAATTGGTTGAGTGGGGCAGAATTTTTTTCATTTCCTCTCATTTTCTGTCAAAGACGGTAGTATTTAGCTGTTTTGACCAAGAAAGGAGCAGCTAACTATAGTTAATACACACATGGTAAGTACTGAGGCACTCGTAGAGGCACACAGGCGCATAACATATTCAATTGCATATTCTAGGGCTTGCAATTAGTGCACTTCCTTGGGATATCCCCATGTATTTATGCAAGTTTTCTCCAGAAGACGTTTTTTGCTGGTCAACCGTAGTGATATTTGCTGATATTGGTTTTACTTGAGACACAGTATATTCCAATAATTTGCGAAGGACAGACGAAGTACCTTTACTTTTTTGGCAAATCCGGAAGTATTTGCTTTTATTAGCGTGTAGGTCAGTTAGGCATGATTTCTAGTTATTGGTTGAAGAGGATGAAATCCCTTTCATCCCCTCCAAATTTTTGTAAAAGCCGTATACATGCCTGGTGATTCCTCGTGATGCTTGGTATGTACGCACACAGGCACATAATATATCCCACTGATATTCAGAGCATTCAAATTAATGCACTTCATTTGATATTCCCATGCAATCCTACAAGTTTACAAGTTTTTCAGCAGACTTTTTATCTTCTACAGTTCTACGCCCTTCGCAGGCATGTGTAACTATCTCGTGCTCTGTCAGGCACCCTTTTGTTATCCCCGATGTTTCATCATCCCTGTCACGGACTCAATCAATTGGTTGTTGTGTACACAAAACTGAACTGGCAGAGGTTCTGTTTGACTTCTGAACGCACAGTCAATGCTATTTGCGCGATACTGAAAAGGAGAATATACAAAGTTTGTGCTCCTTCGGTGTTTTGGCCATTGGCTTCAAAAAAGCGCGGGCAGGGGGACATGATACCCCCACTTTTTTGAAAGAGGAATGGGTATCATATTCGTTTGTCCCTCCCTCTACTTTTTCCTCAGAACTCGAAACAAAAACCATAGCAGACATATTAGATTCCATAGCTTACAAAAATAGCCAATGTTCCATAAAGCACAAGCCGGGAATGGAAGAAACAATCATTTTAATGAATTAAAATGTGGCAAAATACACTCAGATTACATCTCAGGTCTTGCTTAAATCCATTTGTACCGAGAATCCCTTATCTAGCTTCGCAATTGTCGTTATTTTATTATTTTCGTTTAGGTTATGTACCCCACTTATGAGCCTGTTGACGCTCTGTGCGCCCCTAATGAGATCATTTCGTTACCAGCATCATTCATAAATGTTTACCTCCTTCTACATACGTTACGTATTACACATACGTCTGTGTATACGTCAACGTATACATGTAGACATCTATATATAATATTATGATACATATATAGATTATTGTTATATAGATATACTACAGATTCATTTTGAGGTTCCGGACCCAAGCCCCACTCCCCGGTCTAAACCCCAAAACGCCGCCTATTTAGGCAAAAAATAAGCCATATGACAAAGTTACAGTCACCTTGCAGGTTAACACGTGCCTGGGTAGTAAGAAATACCAATGTAAGGAGTATACCTGAATCATGCGTGTTGAAAAGATATATATTTTGTTCTTTGTAATTTGGAATAATACAAAGTTTCAGGGGTCCCCAACTTTGATGGACACGAAAAAAACACAATTTGGAAGGGTGGAATGCTGACTTTAGTATGATAAAGAGGCGTGGTATGCTGCTTACCAGGGCAGTATACATGTGGTAGCTGGACCTGACATATGTATACATTGCAGAAATGTGAACACTTGTACATAACACAAAACCTTGAGGTATGAATATACAACAAGCTGGTAACGATGTCTACAGTACGAAACTAGTTTTGCAACGAAACGTGTTTGTTTTTGTGACTGATATCAATTTTAAACAAGAAGCATGTGTTATTTCCTTATATTCGCTTTATCATTTTTTTCAGCTCTTCATCTCCATATTATGTTAAGGGCAATGCCCAACTATGCTTGGAAAAGAATAGGACATAACGAATAGGGAATGCTTAGACTATTAATTAGATGTTTCAGGAGTCGTTAACGAGAAAGTAACGTAGATTCCTTTCTATAATAGTCATCAATTGTTATTATGGACATTTCACTTGCTTGAAGATCAAATGTAAAAATTAAAGAGTAATTTATAGCAGTTATAGAATAGAAAGAACCATTGAAATCATGACATAGGTACTTAAAGACTGTGGCAACTCTGAAACACGGCCAGATATATATTCTTTATTCCCTCTTATAATGTGAGAGCAATGGAGCTACCTAACATTTTTTCTGTTCCATGATAAAAGTTAGTGTATAGCCTATACTCCTGACCACCTTTTTGGAACTACTCTTATAAAGAATATTATACTATTACTTACTTCAATATCTTCACGTTACACATCTATTTATTTTGTTTCAGTATCCAAATATCAGGACTTTATTGTATCTTCTTGACGAAGTTTCTCTGCAGTGGAACTGCTGCAAAATTTGCGTTTAATCGGTACATCATACACTGCACATGGTGTTAGGCGAACATCACCTCTGATCCTTTCATAGAAATAAAAGTAAGGGAGAACGCTGACACAATGCATCCATCATGTTTAACCGGTTGAAGCACGAAATGTGAAGGCGCTTCGTTGTACGGCGAAAAGACGGTTACTTGGTGTGTGTTCTTCGTACGTACAGTGTGCATTCTGCTGCAAGAAGTTATAGTTATTTTATCCGTTTTTCGAAGATTAGGAGTAATTGTCACAACAGAAATATAAAGTCAGGTGCCTTAAGTATTTTGTTTTAGTACGCCTAACTTGAAAGACTGTTAAGTTGCTTTGCCCAATAATTGGGGCAAAAAGCAAATGACGTGATATTTGTATTACGCGCAGGTGCTCTGTTGCCGTACACCTGGCCAAATCAATGGCTTCAGTCCAGATCGGCAAACGCTCATTCTCCTTACTTTATTTCTTTGGACCTTCTAGAGAAACGCTGCTGCATGTCAGAACAATTTCGACTTTATTATACGTATTATAAGATTGCCAAAAAACATGAATATTAAAGTAGAATCTTCTCAAAGGTGGGTGACCAGCTGGCCACACTCCAGTTTTACGGTAAGTTACGTCCTTTCTCCACTGTGTATGACAGCTTTTCATACAATGTGGTAACCCGCTTGTCCCTCTTAAAAATGGTGAATACCTGAAGGGCAAAACCTTCTAATTGTAAAAAAGGTGTCTTCCAGTTGTTCTTTTTTCATATTAGCCTTAAACATTAATTCAGGAACGGGAGCTTCAGGTTCACAAAATGCAAAGAGGTAGCAAATTTTACCCAGTTACGAGGGGCTAGTTTATGGCAACATTATATCTGTTTTCTATTGCCCTTTATGCTTTACTTTAGTCTGTTGGGGGCTAACCTATAGAAGTGCCACTAAGGAGCGCTTAGCACTCAGGAAAATGCATAAAGCAGTGTACTCTTTTGCTGAAGCAGTAGTAGTTACTTATAATGCAAGGATATTATATGATGAAAAAAATTGTTGCGTATATCTTTAGGAATTCTAATGGATAGTCTAATGAAACTACAGAAACATATAACGACCAGTTTGTCATCGAATAGTGTTCACATAAGAAGCCTTTATGTCGGAGGGGACTGTAAGTTGATGCAATTGAAAAGGCGGTGACTAATTTTATAACCACCAACACTACCTTCCTTTGATTTTACGGGACAGCTTTTCTACAGAAAGTTTGTAAACAAGAAAAATATAAAACCGATATCCTATGTAGTGTAAAACAGAAGAAATAATAAAAATTAGAAGCATTAAATGATCGCTTTTGGCAAAATTTTTTCATACTTATAGCCTTTTATATAGCTCACCGTGTTTATGTGGACTTCGAGAGAAGAGTGTTGGGAAGCAGAACTCCTTGGGAGCCTCATTTGCTTTTGCCCTTCTCTTTAAAGTGTGGAGGAGAATTTGAGCAGAGCTTTGTGGTGGTTTATGTAAACTAATTAAAGGAAAATGAACACGAAGTTATACAAGCCAAGGAATGCAGTAATAAAGGTGATTATAAGTTTTGGGGTTGAGGTCACAAATTACTCATTTACATCTGTGAGTTTAAAATTCTAACAAATTAAGCGCCGTAACTGTGTAAAATGAGTTACACTGAGTCAACTAAGCGTAGGCAGTTCCGCCTTCAAAGTTTAGTGTGTCTTGCCTTACGTCTACAGACACTGTTGTCTCCAGCTTAGCCTTCGAAAATTAATGGATTGAATGTCCAAGGTGGTATATACAGACAGCTTGTTCTCAAATAAGACACTGTGGCACACTATCTACAGCCACAGGTCTGTTTATGAGCGGTGGGCTTAGAAATCGCTAGACAGGAAGTTATACGCTGAAACATTGCTGGTGTCTTAGTTTAAATTACTCTTCGATCACATTCGTCACCGAATCCTTACACATGGTAAAAGTCTGTAGGTGTATGTCCGCTTCGCTCTCGCACGTCTGTCGTAGCTCACGCGGCGGCTCGAAACTGGCAGTAGCTGTCCGAAACACTTAGGCCCAGTGAAATGAGAAGTCACGCGCGGCTGCACGTGGGTGCCTTGGAGCGCAGCCCGCCCTGAACACCTACATTCTTACTCACCTCGTTGCCGGAAGCTTCGCGGCTGCTGGAAAATTCCCTTGCATTTCTACCGGGTCCTTTACTACAGGGGCGTCAATCGTAATTGAGTGTGGGGGGACACACATGACAAGGCGCGCAGTCAGAAAACTGTCGGGGGGGGGGGGGCAATGCGGTAGATTTGCAAGGGAGCGCGACTGATCGCGAGGGGGGAGGTGTGGAAGGTGAATGTCCGCATCCCACGGTGGAGAAGCTTTGGGTTTTTATCTCATCGCTCCGTGATGAGGATGAGATATTGTAGTCACTTGACCTGTTGGGCTTATATTCGGCAATGCCAGAAGAAATAACAACCGTTGCCATGGTAACAGTAAAGTTTTGAAAGTTACTAGTGTAAAGTCCTAAACCCATGGTGGGGTACCCGGTAGGTGACCAACACGTTCCATAACCGAGGAGGGGTCAAAAACGTGTCCTGTGTGTGTCTGTGTGTGGGTGAGTGTAATGTGTGTTTTGTGCACCCGCATTCTGGCAATTATATAAACTAAACTCACTCCACCCTGATAAACGCAGTTGTTAATTAACAAACAATCTGTAAGTCCGAAAAGACCATCTGCCAGGAAGTGTATTGGAATCACGGACTCAATAAGTCTTTGAAATTTCACGGTATGTGCTACATAAACACGGCAGGTAAAAAGGTGAAAAGGAAAGGTTTTGGTCATTTTGTTTTCAATGAATGGAAAGCCTTTGCATTCGTGATGGTGTGTATGTGCTTGTGTGTTGGTGTGTTGGTGCATGTGTAAGTGTATGCGTCACTCATTTAGCTGCAACACTTCGATATCTCAAGCCAACACTGATAGATCTCATGGGAGCCGGCCAACTGTACTGTGCTCGAAGCCACAGCGCGGATTCCAGCACGGAGCAACATGTTAGAAGTATGTGTGCCAGTCACGCATTTTTCGTGCAAGCCCTTTTTCTTTCATTAAAAATTAAAAGTCTCTTAATGATCTATGTTTTGTTTTCAATCACATGGGTTTTCAATTGAATTTTCTGCAGGTAGCAGTTTACAACACATATTACGAATAGCACGTCATGCGCTGGAAGGTAGAGGGCCCAGGCGTCATGGGCATGGGCGTCCGCGGAAAAAATTCAGGGGGCAAAAGTTTTAATTGATCAGATCAGCAGGCTCGTAGGGTTCCCCCTCCCCCTTTGAAAAGTTTCTGCCTTTTTCAAGGCCTAGATGCAAAATGGTGCAAGATTTTCGACTTTTGACAGAATATGTCTTGAAGGTTTAGTTATTTTTTTTCTTCAAGTTTTTCAAGTTTTTGATTATCCAGGGAGAAAGTGCCCCCTCGACCCCAATCTGCGGACGCCCATGGACATGGGATAATATTTTGTAGGGAACTCAGCCATCTTTTCGCGAAAAAAGCAAGGGAAATTGTAAAAAGAGCTTTGCTTGACTTTTTAAGAGTTGCATGTAGTAATGAAAGGAAAATGATAGATGTTTTTTTTTTTTTTTTTTTTTTTTTTTTTTTTTTTTGCCCCCTTTGTTTTTTTTTTTTTTTTTCATTCATTTTTTTCTAGGCCAGAAGTTTGATGTGGAAAAGCACTAGCCTGAAGCTGAATAGTCATAAAACAGTATATATCAGTTCAAGTGAAAAACAGGGTACAAATAAAGTTAATAAAGGTGGAAACTTAAAGTGTACGTAAAGTCTAAAATTCAAAAATATATGTTACAAAGCTTGAAAAATGCATCCAAATGGTCCAACTCCCATCTTCACAGGACATTCCTGAGTAGGCTGCATGACACATAAAATGTTGAAGCTTATTCACTCAATTTAAAATTGAAGAAAGAAAGGGGAGGACGAGAGTATTGCAGAGAGTAATGAGAATTTTCATAGGCAAAGTTGAGCGTAGAAGGCCGATAATTCCAACATTTTTAGAAATTTTCTTAGCAACAACGGAAATGTGGTGTTTCCATGATACGTGCTTATCAATTAAAACTCCCAAGAATTTGGCAACATTAGAAAGTGGAATTTGTGTTTTACAAATATTTATTGATTGAACTGTAGTATCAACTGGTTTATTGGCCGAGCTGAACAATACTGAAGTAGTCTTCCTAACATCTAGTGAAAGCTTATTAACGCAAAACCACCTGTAAACCTTTACAAATTCTATCCTAAAAACAATATTCCAAGAATGATGTTTAATATAGGATGTGAATAAAAAATGTTGGTGTCATCAGCATAACTAATAACATTGCAGGATTACCACTTTCTCTGTGATAAATTCATTAAACATAGATTATGCAAAGATGTGGTCCCAAAATAGACCCTTGAGGAAACCCACCACAGGTTGACCTTTCACGATAGTGAGAATTTTACATTACTAATTGAAACGAATTCGTGTGTCTTGAGATAAGTAGCTTTTGAACCATTCTAGTGCATTATTTCTAATTCCATAGTGGATTATAAGTTATTGGAATAATAAAATTTTTTAGATCAAGAGTATCAATCAAAGACGCCCTTACTTAGACCGGTCCAAACGAGTTCCAAGAGGATACCAGAGACAAAGTGTCTCTTTTCAAAAGCATTTATTATGATATCACTGAAATGTAATAAGGCATGTGAAGTAGAACGGCTAGGTAGAAACCCAAACTGATAATTATGAAAGACATTGTGCTTCATTAGAAAACTGTAAAATTTTTCAAAAAAGATTTTTTTCCAAAAAATTGGAGAAATATGGAAGGACTGAGATTGGTCTGTAATTGGTCACAAGTTCTTTGTCTTCATTTTTAAAAACAGGAACGACACGTGCACTGTTTGAAAGGTTGATGTTTTAATATCAATCTGGGGCGACTGATAATTTTCTTTAATGTATGATGAAGTCGCCATGGTAAAACTGATCGGTTTTTACTGTAATTGCAGATCCAAGTCAAGGTTAGGAACCGTATTTACATTATTCAAGATCTCTATCAGGTGTACAAAGGTACCGGTAATGAAGTAATCGGAACCCTACTGACTTCAGTTACACCCTGAACTGGGGTGGGGGACACGGGAAATTGCAATAAGCGACAAACTGCATGGAACAGTTTTGTAAATCAAACCCTTAGTACGAAGTGCTTCTCGAAAGCCAATATGGCCTATATCTTCTTCTGTCATAGAGTGAACGGCGATGATTAAGAGGGCAAGAAAGGATGTGTGAAACTTTATTGAATAGACAAGCTCATGCAGAACCGATGTGTTATTGTATTGTATTTATAGCACTGGGATAGATGTTGCATTTGCAGAGGCTCGCTTGACTGGGTGGAAACAAAGAATATTATGAGAAAGCACAAGACACAGTGACGCACTTATAATCTTTCTACGGCTTCATGGAAATCCCCAGAAATGAAACTGATATCAATTCCTTAAATTGCACAGCAAAACGGCCAATAACTGTTACGGGTTTTCAACCCCCCCCCCCCCCATTGCAGTTTTGCAACTAACGTTACTACGTGGTTGTCCAACACTGGGAATTGGGAAATACTACAAATATGTAAAATATATATATCTAATAATACAAATATGTTGCAGTAAATTATAACGAAAGACTGTATTCTCTGTCAAAACCCAGGGACAGAGAGCGTTTACCTCCAAGACGATTTCCACACTTCAGCTAGTTCAATCCCTTGCACTGAAAGCAAAAGATCGACGCTGCATATGATCAGGGTCAAATAGCAACTCCCTGATATGATATGGTAAAAGAAAAGGGTTGCAGTGTCAGTCTTTGTAAAGACACTCAGATGTAGCGCTAAAGCTGGCTGTGTTCATATCCTTTAGACATTGTGGATGTCAATGTCACGGAAACTTTTTTGGAAACCTATAGGTGAACATTGTTCGATCAGGATTCGATTAAACTTCTCAAATTTCAATCAATCACGGTGTTCTACACAGCATGATTCTAGCTAAAAAGAAAAAGAACAAAAATGTGTTAACTTGAGAACTATTCTCAGCTGGTGCTGAACGGGTTTAGACCGTTATATCCTGGGCGGGTCTGCATGAGAGGAGGGGAGAAAAGTCTTTTGAGATTTTAGAGTTCTCATGCACATAGGCATATTAGCTAAGCTAAGGGGGAGGGAAGCCCTACAAAAGTAGGCCTATGCCCTTCGCTAATCTTGACACGCAGGGGTCGTTCCCTTCCGTCAGCAGTTTACTCGGGCGCGTAGCCAAGGAGGGGCAAAGGGAGCAACCACCCCTCCTTGAGCATATTTTTGTATTTTTCGGTGATATTTTTATGATATTGCTAGTAACTCAAAATAAAAAAACGTTTAGATGCAACTTACAAGGCCCGAGAAGTGCCATTTCCAGCGATATGGGAGGCATTTTCGGCCAAAATTTTCTAGTACGATTCGCGCCAACCTCATGATGGTGGCGCTACGCTTAGATAGTTTGCCCACAGGCTTTGCCCCTCCTTGGCAAATTCCTGGCTACGTGCCTGAGTTTATTGTTCCCCTTTTCCCTTCTCCCAATTTGGCAAATCGATAGCCGTAAAATTTTACTAGCCACAATCATTCGCCCCCGTTAAGTATACATGTTTCCTTAGCGAGTGTGGTGAGACGCCTTTACGAGTGAATAATGGAAATATTTTAATTGTTTTCTATTAATAATTTCACATTAACTACCCAAATATTTGCTCCCTCCGCACTCCTCAACCCTTAGTTCTATTATTCTAAGGCCGCTTTAAACTTACCCATGTTTACAGCTTTATTCAATGGAAAGGGTTTTACTGTTGTCTTTGGCTGTAGGAGTGATTATGTTGAAACACGCAAAAATGGCAAAGCTGCAGAGAAGCTAGAAAGTTTTGCTGCCGTTCTCCTTCCTGTGAGAAGATTTTGAATTTAGATTAGCCATCGTGACAAAGAAGCAGACAGAATTTTATCAGAAATTAAAAGGGTGCCGGGGCTGATCCTGCATGTGTCTTTTACCAGGAGGTTGGCATTATGGAGTTACATCGGAAAACTTTAATTTATAATTTGTCCACCTCACCTTGTGGAGATCTCATAATGAGGGATTATTGAACTTAACGGTATTGAACTCTTTTATTTGATACCTATAGGTAACCTCATCCGTACCAGCTCTTATCTAACAAAGGGCTTTACATGGAACATAGTGTTACGGGGTTGGCTTCTGGGGGTGTCCTGCCGTCCCCGTGACATGGGTTCTAAATCTTACAACCAGAGATGTCGAGAAAAGAGAAAACACAGTCTTTTGACTTTATACTAAGCTACAGATTTATTTGTGGCATTCGAAGACGACTCTCAGCCAAACCCGTCTCTCCGAGGTTTTCGCAGTATTTTAGCAAAGTTCGTAAAAAGGCGTAACAAACAAAGGTATCATATAAGGTTGTCAATAATGTAAATAATAATGATGAATTACAAGCACAAACTGGGCCAAGATGATCGAAAGTAAAGACAAACGAAACTAAAATGACGTGGTCAGAGCGGAGAGCTATTCTAAGGTAAATGAACTTATAGAATGCGAAGCTTAGGATGACTCATCCCTTACTTATTGTAACAGTTACACACGGTAACAAAAGCTTTGATGTCTAACTAGTTACGAGTGGATATCAATGATTTAAATACAAAACGACTGTATATGGCTACAGAACGTACAAATACTAGCAGTAGAAGAGTACTGCTGTTGCATGCAAATGAGCAAAAAGGAGAAAGTCAAAATTTTATCGACTGACTGGCATCAACTGGTTATAATTAAAAGCGTTAAAATGCGTCGAAAGCCGCAAATTAGCCGTCAGAACAAGCGACTGGTAATGGTAGGGTAATGGCCGAGCAAAATTTTGAGACTTCCCTCTTCAATGTGTAGCAGACGGCATTGTTTTGATACACCTTGACCCCGAATAATTGCAAACAACGGCCCGCTTGTTGCAATTCCAAGAGCAACATACAGAGAGATTATTGTCGGCAGCTAGTCAGGAGGTCAAAGCTATTGTTTCAGACGTATCTCCATCTAATACCACCTCCCTGTTTATACCATGCATCAATGATTTCTTATGCAAATTTGTCTCCAAGCTTCACTCATTACGTACTTCCAACGGTTCACATTATTTGCCTCATTAACATAATTAGCACAATAACCGACAAACTGAACTATCCTGGCCTAAACTAGACATACTCAAGTTCATTAGTGGTCGTGCTTTTAGAGGAATCTAATCTACTTCCATGTCAGGGTTGTACTTCCATGATCTAATTGAATAATATTAGCAGTGTGATAACTATTATTTAAAGAATAATTATTAACATAAACCTTACATAAAGGCATTTAATCAATTCAATTGGTGGGCTATAGGCGTATGTTTATTTTAATACTTTTCTTCAAAGAGTTAGCATCCCAAATTATAATTGCAAGCCCCATGAGCTCAAGTGCCTTTACACAACGTGTAAGTAAATAGCCTGCGGAATATTCGCACGACCAAAAATTTACTGAGAAATCAAACTATTTGACTGAGTTTTGGCTACAACAATTATTATAAAGCTAGAACTCAAGTAGAAGTTAACCCCCATTCGTCCTGTGTCGAAAAAGTCACACATCGGGCCCCATTCAGGAACTCTGTGAACAGGGCTACTTAGACACTTGACTCATTGGTATGTTTCTCGATGATGTAAACCTTGGTCAACGTGAAACATACCCCAATGAGTCAAGTGCCTGAATAGCCCTGTTCACTGTTTTGAAGCGCCGACTCTATTCTTTTGGCTACTTTTCGTTTTCCCACTCAGGCAGATATAGAAGCTCTCTCGTTGTTAAATTGATGCTACTCCCGATGATAAAGGGTAGTAAAAAAGAAGATAGCGCCATCGCCACTTTTGATTCTTTCTCGACTCGTGGCGATTGTTTCTGATTCTAGGCTACGAGCCAGCAGATGAATATATAATGAGTGTGGTGATAAACTTCGCCAATACATTTACTCTTTGCAGTAATAAATTTGCCTTACTTTAGCGGTTTAGTTCGCTGTAATTTGCTTGTAAGTAATTATCCTGCCAATCTCTTTGTTCTCTAATAACAAACATGACATAACAGGTTAAGGGGGAAAGGAGGGCTAAGACCCCATAAGATGCTCCGATTTTAGGCTACAGCTTAACTCACTCTACCGGGGAGCTGTGAGAGGTCACTGCAGCTCCCTCAATGTACTACCGTAGATGTGCGATGTAGGTCTTTTCTTGGGGACTGCTTGTCCTTCACTGCCTCGAAACACGAAACTTAGTAATGTCAGTCAGGCCGGCAGGAAATCTGACACTTGACAACAGGACCCAGCAGTCGGTGGAACAATAGGACCGTTGTCCTAGCGCTTGATATTTCTAGGTAAGCTACGAATAACAAATACGCAGGGCCGTAGCAAGCGGGGCGTGTGAGGGTGTCACCCCCTCCCCCCCCCCCCAATATTTGGTCGCCGTCGGCAAATTTTCGTTCTGTCGGCAAAAGGGGAGAGGGAAAGGAAAAGGGGAAAGAGGAAAAAAAGAGAAGGGAAAGGAAAGGAAGGGAGTAAAAAGGAAGACGGAGAATAAAAGGAGAAAGAGAGAACGGGAGTGCGTGGCCAGTCTGTTATCGGCTATTTCGATTTTCACCTCTTCCTCTAATTGGCCCACTCAAGTTGAAGACCCGTCGGCAATTGATTATGCATGTGACGGCCTTATACGACCGTATCAACGGCTGTCGGTGTAATTGGACGAGTGCCGTCGGCAACTTAGATAAAGAAAGGGAATCAGTGGTGGCGCCAGGTGGGGGCAGGGGGCCATGGCCCTCCGTCGGGGAAGGCTGCCCCCGTTGGGGAAATTTTCCGATTTCGTCGGGGAGCTGTTATGTATACGATAAAATATGTAATCCCCGATAACGGCCAGTCGCCCCGACGATTTACTTAATTTTGATCTAAATAAGGGCAAATTCTTCAACCCCCCCCCCAAATTTTCCATTTTTTTTCTCTTAAAACCCATTTTTTCAAATTTTCCGTGGTAAAGGCCCAATTTTTTCAAATTTTCTCGAAATAGAGCCCAAAATTTTCGGCGCGCTTCATGCGCCAAATTTTTCCTTCAAACATCGTTTCGACACTCTATCGGCCTCGTTGAGGCTTTGGGTTATTGGCCCCCCTGTCGGGCAAATCCTGGTGCCACCCCTGAAGGGAATTAAAGGCTTCCATATAGGCGCACTATTTCGGGTCATATGACATTCTTTAAAAAAGAATTTCTGCACATTATTCCTCACTTTTATCATCACCATGGGGAGGAGCACCCTATTACCCATGGAGTAGGCATCCTTAGCCCGTTTTCTAAACCCTAACCTTGACTTCAAACACATTTTGCAAACTCACGAGGATCCGGTTTACCCACAAACCTGGGAAAAAATAACGCATCCTGGGAAATAATTAATGCGTGCCGGGCGTTTCCCTTCACTGCAGTCTCAGGCTTTTAACTTTTTGAACACCAAAATGAAACAGATACAGAACCCGCAGAGAACCCGTCCTGGAGTTCAAAGCATATTTTGAACGCTTGTGTAAAGATTCTGAACACTTTTTCTCCCTTTTTTGAACGCCGGACGCCTATTTGAACACTTACCGTATTTGAACGCCTGACGCGTCTAGTGTTCAAATGCTGAACGCATAGTGTTCCAATTCTGAACGAACAGGTCCAGCCCGTTCAAGTATAGTGGCATGACGGGACGAATAGCCTAACACATTAAATTTATCTGGAATCTTTGCATTGGATAATGTATTATGAACCAAAACATACCTATCCTGCATGAGACAATTTTTTTATTCAGAGATTATGCTCAAACCTCAGAGCTTCCGGGGACTTCGCGGGCCAGTCATTTAGCCAGCCCCTATTCGTGCGACAATGTCGCATAAACTGCGACAAATGTCGCACAATAAAAATCTGACAAGCAAATTCTACCCGGGTGTAAATTTTGAGGTTCCTCATTGGGGCAGAAATCCACTCAAATATTGCACCAATTGCAATCTAGGCACCTTTCAAATTCCAAAAATTTCCGTTAGACCCCTCCCCCAGGCCATAGATCAGTAAATGTGGCACTGAGAAAATGTCCTATCTGAAACACTGGCGGACCTCTGTATATCCCAACCGCTTAAAACTATAGTGGTTTGACGAGAGGAATAGCCTAATACATCAAAATTATTTGGAATCTTTGCATTTGATGATGCATTATGAACAAAAATATATCCATCCTGAGACTTAATTTTTCAATCAGAGATATGCTTATAATTAAACCTGAGAGTTTCCGGGGGCTTCGCCCCTTCCCCCTCCTCTGGGGCTTGCCCCTAGACCCCACCATGGGCCCTAAGGCGGGCCCCTGGACCCCACCTGCTAAAGCTTGTTTCCGCGCTACACATTACCAGATCTGTCGGCAAACATAGTCTCTACACACCCCCTCCCCCAGAGAAAACACCTTCGCTACGCCCCTGCAAATACGCACGTGTGAAGGGTCAATTTGCTTCCCAAGACCTGAGTTTCACTACAAAATGTTCATCATTCACTCGTAAAGGCATCTCATCACACTCACCAAGGAAACCGTGGCTTAGGCCTAATCGAATTTGGGGTCATTTTAAATGTTGTTCATGTGCTTTATAGCACCTATGTATGTGACCAGTAAAATTTTAGTGAGGGCTATTGATTAATAGCCAAATTGTGAGAAGGTGTAAAGGAACACTTCCAAATAAAACCACACACGGTGTTACGTTGTGACAATTTGTTATTTTTTCATTTTGCTTTTCATTCATTTTATTTATTTTGTTGATCCTTGCTACCAGCCTACTCCTTGCAGTTTTTCCCCAACAGGAATTTCTAAGCCGTGAGATCCTAAAATAGCATACGGTGTAAGCAGTGAGCCAAAGACAAGCTGTAGATGAATAGGTCTCGTATTATTATAGCGTTGTGTCCAACCAGGGAGATGCGATGCGGGTAAGTAACAAAATGATGAGTATATACTTTTTGCGTTCCATACGCGTGTATTCGACTGTACGTAAGTGTAATCGTAAACAACGCCAAGTTAAATTTATGATTTATAATATTAATAGTGCAGTGCAAGTGGTGCTGATGGACGCGTCCTAACGTTAGGTTTCTGTACTGTTTTTCACGCAAGAATAACCTATTGGTATTACTAGGCATCTGGATAAACTGTCCGGAAACGGTACCTTGTCGTAAGTTTATGTTGCAAACCGTGTTTCTTTCTCCGCCTAAATTTACACAAGTTTTGAGTGTTTAAAATATAGGCCTAGTGCACTAACGTAGGTTAACTAACGAGTAACGGTAATTTGTAGCAACGTTATTAGGCCTAGGCCTACTAACGTTACTACTAACAGTTAGGCCTAGCCTATAGTATAGGGGTCTAGCCTACTATTAATACGTTAAGCCTAGGGAGCCTAGGCCTTGTACTAACACCATCAGTTTTAGCGTTAATAGGCTACTCGTTAGCACATCGTTATGCCTAGCCTTATGTAATCGGTATAACTTACACAGGATACATAGGCCTATAACATAGCGTTGCCAGTCATGGCCCCCTAGCACAATTAGGCCTACAGTATGTGTACCAATAGCGTGAAACACATTTATTGGCTGTATTTTTCAGAACTTATCAAATTGTACATCGAGTATCATCCATATTCAGTACAAAGCCATAGTCTTTCATACAACATTAAAATAATCTCACAAAGTTTATTAAGATATCGGTAAACACAAGTTTATTGGTTTCACGCTATTGGTACACATACTGTAGGCTAAGCAGTTTCCCCTGCCTGGCGCAGCCCACAGATCACAGAGGTCCTCCCCTGGCAAACAAATTGGCTCCCTGTAGGCCTAGGCTAGGCTATAATAATTAATAGGCGCCTATAAGGTTAACATAGGACAAACTCACCTGGCTCAGGCTGGGCATTCTTAATTAGGCCTAGGCAAGGCCTAATATGTAATGAAGTCAAGGCTGTGATGCATGTAATTTGATAGGCCTATATTAACCTAGGCCTACTGAATTCCCCTGAAATTACATTGTGCGTCATGACTATTCGCACGTCGACTAGCCGCCATGCAGACAAGATGCAGTGATTGCTTACTCGCACAGCCCACTGACCGCGTATAGCCTACGTATGGTAAGATTGAGGGACACATGTATAAATCGGTAGCGCTGCCCAAATGCATATCGCAAGCAGTGCAATAACATGGAGGTGAATGAAGAAAATGAAGCTTTGGTTGGAGGGATTTGACAACAGAGGGAACAGCAAATAGGCTAAGCATGTGTCTTTCAAACTTCCTCTTAAAAATACAGAATAGAGTACCTTGACTTGCGTCGGTCAGTACTTTGTGTCGGTCAGTGCATACAAAACATAGCCTAGGCCTAGGCTCAACTACATAGGCTACGTACGTATCACCATGCGTGCTACCTACAACACCAAATACCCATAGTCGTATGTAGTAAAGTATGGCAGCTAGTCCACGCGTGAATAAGCAATCAACGCATCTTGTCCGCACGGCGGCTAGTCGACGTGCGAATAGGCCCTGTAGGACAATTCCAACCAGGAAAGTCCAAATTATCCTGAATAACTTGGTTTGGGTTATATTCCTCCACGCAGATATGAGAAAAACTGATAGTTTAGTTAATAACTGTTTATTCTGAATCAGTGTCTGAATCAATCTGTAATCTGTACAATCATCTGCAAATCTGAATCTGAATCTGCAAATCTGTATATCTGTATATCTGTATATCTGAATATTCGTATCTGAATATTCGTATATCTGATTATTCGTACATCTGTATTCGTATATCTGTATTCGTATATCTGTATTCGTATATCTGATTCGTATATCTGATTCGTATATCTGGTGACTGTAAACAAACAACGAAAACACCTGAAAATATACTGCAAAATATTATGCCCAAACATTCTCAATAAACTTCCAAGCTTTATAAGTTATAGCCAAACAATCAGCGTGATAAACACCAAAACGAAAACGTTTTGGCAATTCTGAATTCAATCATTCGATCAAGTTGCGACCGACATTTTGTTAGCCCGTATAAATCAAGACTTGAAATTGTCCACATAGGCTTAGAAAATTGTTAACATTTTGCCAAGCTGTAAACGATAATGATGATAATGTATTTTAAGCTCACAGCATTGTAAATTGATGTAAGCTTGCTCCATGCGATAAACTACGTACGCAACTATACAACGCAAGCCACTTGACATTTTTTATATAAAATTATAAATTATTATAAAATTGAATTAATTAAATGTAAGTCACACGAACGAATTCTTACGTGAACATAACCGCTCCCTAACCCACAAACTCAGTCACGGATTCGATGTTAAGCTCCTCAGAACAATTAGCCTATACGAAATGAAGCGTAAATATGCGTCAATTAATATTCGTCAATAATGAAAAACCGCCAATATGTTACACAGTATATGAGTGAGCACTTTAATCTTTACTGCACTCAAAAGTTTATACGCCTTAAACATTTTAAATGACTTAAATATAAGTGAAAAAGAAACTACTAGGCTACGCATCCTTAATGCGTACATAAATAAAGTAATCCTCTTAAGGAAAAAACTATCGATGCTGGCCTGGTGAGCCCATACTTTTCCGTGTAAAATTCAATTGATTTACATATGTACATTCAAGGAGCAAAACGATATCACATATAAGTAACAAAATATGATATATTCTCTTCTTGGGTTTAATCCTGGAGTAATTGTAGATTAATGTTTACTGCTATACAAAGTTTGTTTGTTCATTCCGCAACTTTCTTATATAATGTAACAAATATTAATTTAATCAGTCAGTTAATTAGAACGGAATTAAAAACATATTGCGTACCACTTTGTAAACTTCTTCTGTGACTTCTGGTCCACCTTTGCGGGCATAAAACATGTAGCCTACGTGACTTGGCTGCGGCGCTTCTTGCCGGTCCAACGTCTCGCCGTTAATTAAATTGTGTTACAAAATTTGGAAATTTAACGATGCATAAATGCGACGGCACACACTCGGCAAAAGGCCAAGATACATCATAAACGCATGCATCTCGCGGATACGTAGCGCGCGCGCGCAGGCGAAGCAAGCGTGAACTTAAATATTAAACTGAACGTAAATAACCAAAAATTACTTAAAATACGCGCACGCAAGCATTTGAGAGCAGAATACTCAGCCAAGAAATTGAGGGCGCGCTCATAATAAAAATAATGAGAAGTCGTTAACCACTCCCCACGCTGAAATCTTGAAACCAGTTGAGAGGATTTCAGGATCAAATCACTTCATTATTACTTTAATGGTTCTCTGTATACTATACATAACTTAGCTACTGGACGCTTCAATACATTACCTGCTACTTTAACGTCAAACACTTCTAACTCTATCATCCTTACCTTTATACACTGACAATACTCTTCCCATAAGCCACTTACTCTCTAGGTATGCTAGCATCGACAAGTAAGACGACGTCATTAACTTTTTACATTTTGCTTTGGGATTGTCCACTTGTGCCTTTTTTGTAACAGCGGGAGGTACTCCCTCCTTCTCCAGCGTGTCCAAAACAGAGATGCTAAATATTGAGCGTGTAGCCATCTTTTCCTGCTGTAGGTTTCTACGCTTCCTATTGGCGCTTCGGGTCCCTTTCTTAGTAGAAGTAGATGATTAGGAGTCAGTGGTTCTTCATCGTCTGAGTTAGGAGGAAATGTCTGTCAAGGGTTCTAGAATTAAGTATGCTTTCAGCTTCAACCAACACGGTAGAAACACTTCGCTGTTGACAGTCTGTTTCTCTCAGTATCCCATGCAGTATTCTTCGAACTGAGCGAATAAGTCTTTCCCAGACACCTCCAAAATGGCTGGTGACGGGGGGTTGAAGTGCCAATTCACATTGTCTAGTATGCATAAATTCTTCTACTTTATCTTGGTTCATCTTACGGAGTGCTTCTCTCAGCTCTCGCTCACCCGCTACAAAGTTTGCTTCCATTATCGCTGAACATTTTTTCAACTTGTCCTCTCCTGTCGACGAATCTGCGGTAAGCGTTGATATAAGAATCGTTATCTAAACAATCAGCTACTTCTAAATGAACGGCTCTAGTCGCCAAACAGGTAATAATACTACCATATCGTTTCACTGTGGACCTACCTTGTTTGTCGTCGATTGGTCCGAAATAATTCGACCCTAGGAAGGTAAATGGGTGTCTGTTTCCTGTCACTCGTTCTGAGGGTAGCGGTGCCATTATTTGCTGAACTGGCCTTGCATTACACTTCTTACCAAATTACACAACTCCTAAGGATGCGTTTGAATTGTGCACTTACCCTTAATTATCCAGAACTTCTCACGAAGCGCATTAATTGTAGCAGCCCATCCACTATGTCCTACTGCGGTATGATAATGTTCCAACAAGTAAACCTTACAACGTCTCCCTTACTGGGGAGTATCACTTGATGCATAAGCTTCATAGTCTATTGAAGCGTTGTTCAATCTACCTCAAACTCTCAATAGTTGGGTTCTCGAGCATTGGATTCAAACCCTTGAGTTGTTGGATCCCGTTGCAAGTTTTGGAAAGGACCCTCTTCTGTTCCCATAACAGAATCGTCTTTTCGCTTTCCTTAATCTCGGAAAACAATCAAATTACCTGTCACAATAGGTTCATTCTTAAGCTTGGTTTCTAGCTGACCGGAATAAAACGTCGGATCCAGCTCAACTCGTTACCAATCTTGTCCACGAGGAATACTTACCAACCAAAATCGTCAGTAGACTATTATCGTCCTTCGGTAACGTTCGTCTGAAGAACTTTCGCCCGTTGAACTGTATTTTGACCTTTTGACCTCAGGATCCTCTGTCAAATCGACGTCTTCAAACTTTGACTCAGGCCAACAAACCTTGTCTTTAGTCAGGAAATCAGGGCCGGTTAACCACTTTCTTATGTGGAAAGTCCCTCTTGACCCTTCGTCTGCTGGATTATCTTTAGTTCCAAACATGTCTCCACTGATGGAGGTTTGAGACACTGCGAATCTTCGCCACTCTATTGGGCTACAAATGTTTGAAAACCTTGTACTCTTCATTTCTGAGGTAATTTAGGACTATCATAGAATCGCTCCAGAAGATCGTTTCACCAAATTCGTACCTCATTTCTCTTCGAATCGCTCCGTCAAGTGTTGCCGCGAGCACTGCGGACATGTAGCTCTAGTCTGGGAATTGAAACTGATTCAAAAGGACTTACCCGGGCCTTGCCAACAACAACCTGCAAGAAACATCCTCAAGCTGATTGTGTTCTGAGATAGGCTACAGCCGCATAGCCCTTTTTCTGACGCATCACAGAAAATGTGGGGTTGTACATCTACAGCTACATCTAACTTTAACCATCTTGGAATTGTACTTTAGACAAGTTAGACGTGTTGTTGAGCCACCGTTGCCATACTTCATGTTCTCGGTCGTGTCAGGGGGCTCGTCCCAGTATGCTCCTCGCTTGCATACTTCCTGCCAAAAAGTGACTTAGCGATAATATAAATGGAGCGGCAAACCCTAACGGATCATAAAAGGAGCTCGTAATTGACAGTAAAACTCTTCTGGTAAGGGGCTCTCTCTTCAGAAGTACCTGGAAAGTAAAAGATCATTCTCAGCATCCCAAGACACACCTAAAGTCCTCTCAGTGGGTAAATTGTCCAATGAGACTGAAACTGAGGGCGCTCGTTCAGAAAGCTTCGATACTTTGTAATACCTGTCTATCGTTGCTTAGCCACTTGGTGAGACGAAATCCCCCTTTACTAAGAAATGTTTAACAAGTCGCTTGACTACCTGAATAGCGAACTCTTGGTTACTAACGGAAACCCAAAAAATCATCCACGTAAAATCCATTACGTATAATGTCTATAGCCCTTTGACCTACCTCATCTTGATTGTCGATCTCATTGTCTTCGGCTGTCTGTTTTAATGCCTTACCTGCGCAACAAGGAGAGGAGGTTGCCCCGAACAATTGAACACACATCCTATATTCTTTGGGTTGATTTGCTCATGTCGCCCCCTTCCCACCATAGGAGAACCTTAAAGCGTCTCTGTCTTGCTCGATCATCTGGACCTGATGAAACATAGCTTCAATGTCAGAAACTATGGCAATCTTTTCTTGCCTGAAACCTGAGTAAGACTCCCACAAATCGTTCATCAAGTCTGGCCCTTTTAATAACTTATCATTTAGTGATGTCCCTTGAGATTTGGCAGCACAATCGTAAACTACTCTTACCTTTTTTTTTGTGAGGATGTACCACTGGGTGATGGGTAAATACCAAATCTTACCTGGTTTTGCTCTCTCTAGTGTTTACCGGTTCAGCAAAACCCCTTTGGCTATGTATCCCTCAACTACTTCTGTGTACTTTCCGTGCATCTCTTTATTGGATTCTAACCTTCTTTTCAGGGAAGCTAGCCTCGACTCAGCCATAGATCTACTATGGGGCAAATCATGATTATCATGCTTCCCAAAGTACCCCATCTCATAATGTCCATCTTTAGTCAACTTAATGGTCGATTTCATTATCTCACTCGCTCTAATATCTTGAATTGAATCCTTTTTCTTCGGAGAGGCCGGTATTTTTCGACTGCCCAGGATTTTCGACTTCTTGAAATAGTTGTTCATTACTTACCTTCTATGCGATGACTTGTGACCCTGTTATTTCCTGATCCCCCTGGTCCCATGATTGACCAACCTAACATCGTTCTCATCGCGTAAGGTTCTTTCGGTTTACCTTTGCGTTCTTCAGCACGCAGAACGCTTCAGTGTGCATCTGCTCCGATTAACAAACAACTTCATTTGACTGTTGATTCTCCCACGGGGGGATTCCAAATGACGCCATTTACTTAAATCCTCTGCTCTGGGTACGCTTTCAGCTGCAGCGGTTATTTTGGAACAGATAGAAATCAATGGTCATCCCTTGTTTCTCATGCTTACCTTTAACGATACATCAAACTTAAATCCCTCTCTTTCTTCATCCCGTTAATAGTAGACGACGTAACTTAACTCTCTTACCTCTCACTTTAAGTTTCTTCCCGGAAACTCTCGGAACACAGGCTGGTATCTGAACCATGATCAAGTAAAGCTAGAGTACTCACCTGATAACCATTATGTGTGGTGACGACCACTGGAAAGGATTCTCAATAAAACTCTGTTACCGTTTGATGCAGCATTTGACATCACCTGCTGCTCAGCGGACTTTTACTTTCCTCCTTTGGCGGTGGATGTAATTTGTTGTGTTGCCTACTTGATCCACAACTCCGACAGGTCCAGTCCTTTCTGCATTTTTAGTGCACCGTGACCGGGTCTCAACTCTAAAACATAACTTTGCTGCTTTAAACCATTTTTCATTTCTCTTCATATAGCAGCTTCGATAAGTTTGCTACAAGTATAAATACTGTGGATTTACCTTCACACAGATAACACTTAAAAGGAATGCTGCTAACATTATTCGACTTAAACGCTAGCCTTATTCTTGAATCTGTCATTACCTCACCTGAGGTTTGGACACACTTCTTCCAAACATAGTGCAACGATATTTCAGCGTGCCATTCTGAAATTTCAACATGTCTACAAAATTCTGGCTCCCCCTGGTTCCCTGTCATCGTACAAAATTTCGTGAGCCTTCTTTGCCCAAGCAGTTTGTAAGTAGGTTGGCAACAAACTTTGAATTTTCAATAAGCTTGTCGTACTGTTGAATCACTTGGTGTAACTATCTGAGTTAACGTGACAGACACTTTTTCATTGAAGCGATTAAGTCCCACAAAGAACCTGGCGTCATTGGGGTTTTCAACGGCTTTTTGTTCAACAATTCTTCATGAGAGCATTCAATATCATGTGAGGCTGACCAAACTGCCTGCTCAAAATGCTTTTCGCTTGAACAAAACCATCATCGCCAAAGAGCGCGCAGCATTCAATACTGCACCGAGCCTTGCCTTTACCACATTTGTAACAAATATTGTAGACGTGTAGCATTGTACTTAATTTAGACTCAACATTAGTCTCAAAATTAGACAGAACGCATAGAAATCTACTGGATTACCATCAAATTCTGTGAATTCTGCTTTTTGGCAGTTTCTAAAGCCCGCTTTATCTCATTAAAATTCTTTAAACTGCTACTATCGCAGTGCTTCCTAGACTCGATATCTCTGCCGTAACATCATTATTACTATTATGATTACCTTTCTATTTACTTGCTAATACTTTTAGCTGATGACCGGACCTTCCAGAAGGACGTGTGGCATTCTTCCATCCACGCTTCTAATGATTCTACTTCTTCGTCCTCTGCCGTGTTCATCAGTTCTTCATGTATAGCTTCTATAGCTGTAAATCCTTCTTGACTTTTAGAAAGAAGTTCTTCGACAGTATCACTGTTTGGGTCTTCCTTCGATTAGTTTTTAACGTATTCAACAACCTAGTCATCGCGCCTTTGCGACACCGCTCTGCTTGATTAGTTTGTTCTTTTTCCTTGGTTGCCATTGTTGCAACGTGTTCACTAACTAGGACGTATCCTCTGACTAAAGCGTATTCTCTTGCTAAAGCGTATTCCTTCACTTGAACTGTGTTCACTGCACTGTAGGACAATTCCAAAAAAGGAAAGTCCAAATTATCCTGATACTTGGTTTTTTGGGTTATATTCCTCCACGCAGATATGAGAAAAACTGATAGTTAGTTTAAACTGTTTATTCTGAATCAGTGTCTGAATCAATCTGTATCTGTACAATCATCTGCAATCTGAATCTGAATCTGCAAATCTGTATATCTGTAATCTGTATATTGTATATCTGAATATTTCGTATCTGAATATTCGTATATCTGATTATTCGTACATCTGTATTCGTATATCTGTATTCGTATATCTGATTCGTATATCTGATTTTATATCTGGTGACTGTAAACAAACCAAAACACCTAAAATATACTGCAAAATATTATGCCCAAACATTCTCAAATAACTTCAAGCTTTCTAAGTCTAGCCAAACAATCAGCGTGATAACACCAAAACGAAAACGTTTTGGCAATTCTGAATTCAATCATTCGATCAAGTTGCGACCGACATTTTGTTTAGCCCGTATAAATCAAGACTTGAAATTGTCCACATAGGCTTAGAAAATTGTTAACATTCCAAGCTGTAAACGATAATGATGATAATGTATTTTAAGCTCACAGCATTGTAATTTGATGTAAGCTTGCTCCATGCGATAAACTACGTACGCAACTATACACGCAAGCCACTTGACCTTAGTTATAAAAATATAATTATAAAATTGCATAAGATTTAAATGTAAGTCACGAACGAATTCTTACGTGAACATAACGCTCCCTAACCCCAACTCAGTCACGATTCGATGTTAAGCTCCTCAGAACAATTAGCCTATACGAAATGAAGCGTAAATATGCGTCATATATATTCGCAATAATGAAAACCGCCAATATGTTACACAGTATGAGTGAGACTTTAATCTTTACTGCACTCAAAAGTTTATACCCTTAAACATTTTAAATGACTTAAATATAAGTGAAAAAGAAACTATAGGCTACGCATCCTTAATGCGTACATAAAACTAAGTAATCCTCTTAAGGAAAAAACTATCGCTGCTGGGCCTGGTGAGCCATACTTTTCCGGTAAAATTCAATTGATTTACATATGTACATTCAAGGAGCAAACGATATCACATATAAGTAACAAAATATGATATATTCTCTTCTCTTGGGTTTAAAATCCTTGAGTAATTGTAGATTAATGTTACTGCTATACAAAGTTTGTTCATTCCGCAACTTTCTTATAATGTAAAATATTAATTTAATCAGTCAGTTAATAGAACGGAATTAAAACATATTGCGTACCATTTGTAACTTCTTCTGTGACTTTCTGGTCCACCTTTGCGGGCATAAAACATGTAGCCTACTTGACTTGGCTGCGGCGCTTCTTGCCGGTCCAACGTCTCGCCGTTAATTAAATGTGTTTACAAATTTGAAATTTAACGATGCATAAAATGCGACGCACTACCATCGGTCCAAAACAAGGCAAGATACATCATAAACGCATGCATCTCGCGGATACTTAGCGCGCGCAGGCAGAAGCAAGCGTGAACCTTAAATATTAAATCTGAACGTAAATAACCAAAAATTAGCTTTAAGAAATACGCGCGCACAAGCAAGCATTTTTGAGAGCAGAAATACTCCAGCCAAGAAGAAAAATTGAGGGCGCCGCTCATAATAAAAATAATGAGAGAGTCGTTCAACAGGCCCCACCTACATTGTGTTGTGGTCATTAGGTCTACATAGTAGGGCTAGGCCATAGGCCTCTCATAAGCTTCGGGCCAAGTTGACCCCAACCAACTTGATCGACCTAACCCAAGTTGGCGCTGAGCTGACCCCCAGACCAAACTCCGCACATAGGCAGCCATGCACAACATTGGCCCTTAAGCCCAACTCGGCCTCAGTTTAAGAATTCCCTGATTAAGATGTTTTTTTTTTATAGGCAAGTGATGAGAGGGCAGTTGTCGCACTGAAAAAGCCTAGGGAGCCTGCCTATTGAAAAATGTTAGGAAAAGGCTAGGCGTACCTTGTTACTTGTTCAGGTTCCCCTAGTCTGCCAGTCGTCTGCATTCCCATGCACTACAACACGAAGATCCTTTCGGCGTGAGCACCGACTCCTTCTCGGTCGTAGCTGGCGGGCAAACGGTACTTGTAACTTGTATTGCCCGATGCATTACGTACATGTATACATACGTACGTACAAATTCGCTTAAAGGGAATTGCTACTGACTAGTTCGTAACGTGTGTGTACTATGTACCTGTCCGTGCATTGCCCATGTATGGTGACAGTGTATGCATCCACGTACATGTATACTGTACTTCACGTACGCACGCCTACGATTGCTATTATATGCACCGTACAGGACATCCCGGCGTTAATATCATCCCGGCGTACCTCCCGTCGTAAGGCCTTACATGGAATTGGCACCCTGTAGGGCCCTGGTATTGTTATTTTAAGATGAATCATTGATAACGTTATCATTTTAGCTAATTTGCAAGAGGTAGATTCCCAGGATACTCTGTGTGACATAACACGAAGAGGAATTGAAGCCAAGGGACTTGGGAATCGCACCCTTTACAAAATTTTATGTAGGTCTAGCCTTTGCAAGGTAACAAAATGTGCAATGTGTGTGGGGAAAAAATTTGGAACTCTAGGCTACTAAGCAGGGTCGAATTTTAATTTTTTTGCTGGTGTTTGGGGGGGGGGGGGGGTGGGGGGGGGGGGGGGTGGGGGGGGGGGGGGGTGGGGGGGGGGGGGGGTGGGGGGGGGGGGGGGTGGGGGGGGGGGGGGGTGGGGGGGGGGGGGGGTGGGGGGGGGGGGGGGTGGGGGGGGGGGGGGGTGGGGGGGGGGGGGGGTGGGGGGGGGGGGGGGTGGGGGGGGGGGGGGGTGGGGGGGGGGGGGGGTGGGGGGGGGGGGGGGTGGGGGGGGGGGGGGGTGGGGGGGGGGGGGGGTGGGGGGGGGGGGGGGTGGGGGGGGGGGGGGGTGGGGGGGGGGGGGGGTGGGGGGGGGGGGGGGTGGGGGGGGGGGGGGGTGGGGGGGGGGGGGGGTGGGGGGGGGGGGGGGTGGGGGGGGGGGGGGGTGGGGGGGGGGGGGGGTGGGGGGGGGGGGGGGTGGGGGGGGGGGGGGGTGGGGGGGGGGGGGGGTGGGGGGGGGGGGGGGTGGGGGGGGGGGGGGGTGGGGGGGGGGGGGGGTGGATGACAAAAAATACCTTCAAATATTGTTAAAATCACTCAATAATTGATCTAGGTCTCCAGCAAACCAACCTTAGTTTTATTATGATAATGAACACTAGCAAATGAGTTTTGAAGATCGCAACTCCAAAATGTAAAGACAGGACATTCAAGTGTTTTTTCAAGACATTTCACTTAGAACGGAGACTGCTCCAAGGTAAACATAGCGATAGCTTGTCTTACATTGTACCCAGTTACATGTAAACGAACAAGGAGATCCATGAATTGTTGGTAGTTAGATGAGGTTTAAATTAACGTCCCAATTTCAAAACCAGGGGTATCAAGTCGAGACGGGAACAGGCCCTTTTTCAGTTGTGGCTCACGCTTGGGAGATCATGAAGTGAAGAATCACCTATGTAAAATTTGCCATACAAATAATCACGCACGTAAATAAGGACATAGTCATCAAATGTTAATAAAAAAATATATCTCATTCCGGTCCTGAAAAATAGGCAGATGCTATCCAGTATATCCAACCGAGAGGGATATGCAAAATATCATTCCTTAGCTTAATCATTACAAAAATTCATTAAAACTTTCAAAGCCTAGGAATGTAATAAAAAACAGCCTGAGCCACAATGGCTCCCAGAAGTGGTAGTGTGAATTCTTCTCTAAAACTCTTCTGTTCTAATTGGGGTAGATAAGATTACAGACTCTAAAGCCCAAGGTCATTTTTATCCATCACATACTTTTTTATTTGAGTATCCCGGTACGAATATTTGGGCTCTAATGGTTTTCTGTTGTGGTACGTTAACAACGTGCTATAAAATTAATCATCGTTGAATATTTTGTTGCTGTATTAAACAACAAAAAACAAACGGGTTTCAAGGATTATGAGACGGTTCTCACAGATAAAATTTGATTATCCTCCTAAAGAAATCATGATTTTGGCTTACCTGATGCACGAATCCCTCGGTATAAAATAGATGAAGTGAACCTAATAAATGGCCAGGTTAAAATTTCGTTGCATCTATTTAACCAGTTACTACTCTCAGAGTCTGCACGTCAGTTTCTTCTTGCAGGCAACGGCTCACACAAGATCTCCCTAGCAAAAGCGCGTGAACTCTGTCAAAATATTTCAAGCACGCACACACAAAGACATACACCCTCAAATTTTAACACGCAAAGCCTACAGGGAACCTTCTATAAACAGCTCTATACTGAAATGGCCAAACCAGCTCCCTCTGACCTAAAGGTCCCCTTACGATCCTCGACTAAAGCTTAGAAATCTGAATTTGTTTGCACGTATATCTCTCGACAGGAAAAATTCATCAGTAACCGATTATAGCTTGCATATAAATTCATAAGATCCGAGAAGCCCGCCGAAAGATTTGCAGCTAAATATATTCCTATTCTTTTCTCTCCCGTTTGTGAAAAAATGAAAACATTCTTAGGCTGACCTTATCAAGTTCGGAAATCATATATAGTGTATAGTGTAAATCTAGGACTATGTTTACCTTATAAACGCTGGGACTATCCTTACCTCATAACCTGGGCTGCCTGTGGCTTGTCCATACCCTCGTTCGAGGTTCGATGTCCTATGTCCTTGGCACTAAACTAGTGACGTGTTAGAAATATAACCCTTAAGCTTTCCTCACAGGATAATCTTTAACCACATAATGACTACAGTCATAACACAAGGTATCCCGATTCTTAGAGGAAATATAACCATTTTTTCTGAAGGCAGGTCAGAGGAATAACTACGCTAGTTTTTTGACTTTATCTGCTTTCTGTCCGAAACTTTGGCGTTAGGTATCGTTGTATTTGAACGGTGTGTTGTTGTGACTTATAACAGCACTAACAGGACACTGAACAGTACAGCGCCGAATTTGAAACTAGCTAGCTATTACACTACAAGAAGTTGCATTACTTTCTCAAAGCTTCTTACCTCTGACACAAAAACAGTGGGCGCCGGCCGGGCACGGGGGTGTGGGGGGCTATGGGGCTCTTTGTCACCCCCCCCAGTCCGTGATTTTTTAGGAAATTTTTTTTTAAATTTTCAATGATCTTCCATAAGGCGTTTAAAGCTATAAATTTTTCATGTAAGGGGGTAGGGTGAAGTGTACTTTCAACCGATGTGGAATGGATCTGTGAGTAATCATTTTCCTATATCACAAATGATTCATCCTCAAAACTTATCAGTCACACTAGATCTTCAGATCTTGTCGAGCCAAACTACTCAAAAAATTTCGCGAGCTCCGCGCGCTCCAAACCTTACCTCAGCAATATCCTTATTTGTCCAAAATTTCCGGTGGTAACTCCCGCAGAAGCACTCATTAGTAACAAAAGCTTAATGCTGTTTAACGAATTCCTCAATGGGTCTCAAAGATTGGCTTTGTGATTGGAATATACCGTGTTTCGTTTTGAGGTGAAAATGAAAGTGTCCTCGATGCACGGGAGGATCACGAATGCAGGAGGTTTTGTCATGGTAGATCTTATTTAGTCTACTATCAGTTCCAAAAAATATCCTAAAGAAATCAACACATTTTGCGTCTAAGCAACCTTAAATTAACAAAAATTTCTCAGGACCCCTCCCCCAGGACAGCACCTTTATGAAGTGACGAAGGAAGGATTATCACTGCTGTAAAATATTGCATGGACGCATACTCTCCTCTTTCACCTCACCAAAACTTAGAATTTACTAAATTATGGATATTTTCCAGCCATATATGAGTTGTTCAAAAATATCCAAAAGATGGCACCATTTTGCAGCCAAGCAAACTTAAATTAACACAAATTCCTCAAAGGGGAGGGGGATACCCCCATAGACCCCTCCCCCAGGATGGCACCTTTATGTAGTGACAAAGGAAGGATCCACACTACTGTATACGATCGCAGGTACGCATAAATAGGTACAATTTACGCAGACTGGGGGAAACTGAGGTGGCATTTTGACGTCATCTGTGGTGCCCCCCCCCCAACCCCATCACCAAACTCTGGCGACGTCACTGCACAAAAATATGAATATCAAGAACTTATATTTTCTGATCATACTTAAAATATGGTTTAGCATCGGTAAGTTACACAAAAGTTGATTGTCTCTTTCAATTATTGTTCCATCTGTATTTTACCCCCCTCCAGATCTACTAGAAAGTTTTATCGATGAAAGTAAAAGAGTTGAGTTTTCACTTATTTTGATATGCTACATCCATCCGCTGCATTGTGTACAAAAAGTTCGAAATCGAACAGCCAATTTTTCTCCTTTGACAATATTTTTCATACCCTAACTAAAAAGACGATTCAAACGCATTTTCAGATAAATTTGATAAAGTGTTCACAAATTGCATGAACAGATGAGTTGTGTTCGTTTTCAAGGCAAAGTAGATGAGTAATCAAAACTTTGTACACTCAAAATAGAGGCTTTAAATAAGAAATCGGGAATAGCGGAGTAAGGCTGTAATAGGTTACGATATACTATGGTAGTCCAAAAACGCCTATGACGAAACTTTTAGCCAGTATCTTATAGGTACAAAGAGTCTTCTTGCTTAGATGGTGGATGATAATGGACCCTTTTTAGCTTTATCACGTCTCTGCAATGGAACACGAGTACAACATGCTAAAAGTCCAAAACTGTAGCGTTTGATCCATACAGAAGCTCTCTGCCATTCTCCTACATGGCCACAAAAACAAAACTTAAGGTCAGGTGTAATGGATCTATACGGGTAAAAGAAAGTCAAACGGTAGCGAAAATAAAACCAATAAATAATTAGTTATGGTAATGACGATTGTCACTCTTAAATGTTTTTGGCAAATCTATACCTAAGAAAGATATGGCATTGTGTTCCACAAGACAATTATTTTGGGGAAAGAAGGTTGATATACAAAACGTTTTTGGGGAGGGGCAATTTCGGTTACTGAGAGAGCAAACAAAGAGTTGCCCCCTTGAGGTTTGAACGATAAGATGACTTAGTTGTCCGTTATGTGAAATAATCCAATATGAAAATTTGTTGTGTCTTACAGGGAAAACAAACCAATGAACCACAACCGGAAAAAGGCCGTGGCCAGCCCGACTTAAACCAATTGGTTAGAAACTGAGCCGTAAAACCTCATCTAACTCGAACTATATAGGGGACATGTTGACCAGGTCGGGAGAATAGATATTGCAGCAAAGGTTTTAGCTTTTAGATTTTCAGTTGAAAGTCAGCTCAACGTAAGAGGTTGGGATAGGAAAAGCAAGTATATTATTCATGCATTGTCAATTAGACTATTTGGACTATTAATTTCAGCTCAAGTTAGAATAGTATAGTTACTCTTAAATCCTACCCGTGAGGTCGGATATAGGAAGAACTATTAACGGTCTCTTGCGGAAACCCCCTTCCTAAATCCTGGATCCACCTCTGCCATTATAGTTACGCGAAGGCTACATGATCTCAAGAAAATAGGGAGATTATCCCAATTTCAAAACTGTTGTGGAAGACATTAGTTACATAAAGGAGAATTAATGGAACTTATGTTTAGGGGTGTTTGAAGTTTCACTTGTGGCATTTCTTCAAGTGGAGGGGGCTAACTCCATGACTGCAAAGCTCGCACCTACGAGCGTCAAACGTACAAAAACCAATAGGGATGCGGTTCTAGGAGAAAACTTGACGTAAAATTTAGACACTTAAATGGTATTTTCTGGCACCTGACAATCAAAATAAGCATACATAATGTACAGCAGCTTTGGAACTTTCTCAAAGAAAAGTAATGGTGCCGAAAAAGGAGGAGGGGGAGAGAGCCGGGAGAGCCCCCGTCCCTGGAACCGCGCTAGAATGGTCAGGGAGTGAATAAGACAAGGAAGGTTGGATGTAATTTTAATGATTGCACGTTTCGTCGAAGAGAGAAATATCAGCCTGGGGTCTTCTGATTCCACTTAAATGGGAATACAAATAGATAAAGCCCTATAGATATTGTTCTTGATAAGTGACATGATATAATGACCACATACTATTTGGTAGAAATTTGTAGCCCCCTCCCAGCAATGCAGGTGGCTAGCCTACACGTTGGCACATCCTTGCGCTACCTCTTCTTTAAATTGAGGTAAAGGATTTCGAATATGACCAGGAATAAAAAATATGAAGGGTTCATCATGGTCTGTCCATGAGACTCATATTTTGTGAGAGTTAAGAACTTGTGTGAGTTTGTGGGTAAAGAAATATGAAGAAATACGGGAGCTATTATAATATTTCACTTTTTAAGGTTTGTATGATCATTCAATTGATATTAGAAAGTCTCACGATTTTAGGCTTCAATGTTTCTCAACATTTTTCTACCACCGAATGCATCATTCATATGTTATAGAGAAGAGAGAGAATTACCAGTTTACAAGTATTCTTTTAGTTATCATTCAGGCCAAAGTAGAAGTACCAACTCTTCACCATTCAACTTAACGTGCTACCTTTTCTTAGGATACAAATGTATGTTGATTAAAATTTTGGATCAAAACATTAAAGAAGTACTTTTTTTTACTAATTTTCACTTTATTTTTGCTGAGTTTGCCTTTAAAGTGACAGTGAGTACAGAAATCCCCTTTACGCTTTCACATTATCAGCAGTGTTCTTTCGTAATACGACAGTAGTCTTTGTTATTCCTGGGCACAATTATTTAGAGGATTTGGCTTCCATTTCTGCAAGTCCTGCTCCATTCCGCAACATCAATTGTTTCTACTGAGTAGACAAGATCTGTAAGATCGGGTGGCCCGGTAGTGAAATACCCCAACACAAAAGGGATATCTTTCTCCTTGATGTGCATCCACACAAATCGAGTTGGTTTGCTCAATGTCTCGCGGTCCACATCGTGGGTATCACTCAATCTTCTTACTTGGAGACAAACAGTTGGTAAAGGTTCTTCATCCAGGAGAACATCCCGTACTTCTGTAATACGTAATATTGAATGAGATAAAAGAGATAAGCATATAAAATTTTGCCTATTATCGGTGTTATGAATCGTTAGTGTCTTTTCTAAATAGTCCCTGATAACAAACACGGATCCAGGAAATTTGGAGGTGGGGGGGGGGGGGGGGGGGGTAGCAGGATGGGAAAAGGTACATTACAACCAGGAAAGAGGGTTTGTACGCGTGGGGTCCAGGTACCTTGGCCCTTACGGGTCCCAGGGGAGGAGCCATGATGTCGGTCTACAAAATTACATATTAAGAACTCAGACAATCGGTTGTAGATGCTCTTTTAAGGAGATATTATTTCCTTTCATATTTTAAAAAATACCCTGTTAGTGACTGAATACAGGGCATTACAAGGGAACCTAATGAGGCCTAGGGCGAATATAAGTTATTTCAAACATCGACACTGGTCCGCGACACGTAGGCTACATTTAGTTTTTAGAAAATGGTTTTTGTCACAATAAGTTCGTTATAATTTTCATTTGGTGTGGGAAGCGAAAAACGACAATTGCGAAACGCGCAAAAAAATTTCATTATTTTTTTTAAGTTATCTAAGTCTGATTTAACAATTTCTAGGTCAATTATGAACACTAGTTTCCCTCAAATATGTTTGTTCTTTCAAAAGGACTGGAGGGCTGGAAGAATTCCCCTTCTTCCAGAGTTACAAACTTTGCTCTTTCGTAATCAAGCCTATACAAAAATTATTAAAGTACTTTATTGACCTTGCAGCTGAAAATGTTGGGGATACTATTGGAGGAGAAAATTAAAAGAATTTCACTGAAAATGAAATTTATGTAGTTTGTAAAAGATTTGAAACAGAGAACAATTAAAATATTTCAGTTATTTATTCCTAAAGACTTTTTCAGGATCGGACCCAGAAAGTTTCGGGGGGGGGGGGCAGCGATGGATAATCTTAAGTCCACCAAAAGTGCACAACGAGCACGAAGCACGAGTTTGCACGCGTGGGGTCAGGGGCCAGCGATAGTTCCCTGGCAGGTCCCAGGGGCTGAATCCCTGTGAGGGTCCAACGGCGAAGCCCTCGGGAGCTCTCGCAATGATACATGATAACAAGCAAAAAATCGGCCGCAGTTACACTGTTGGGAAGATTTCATGTCATGTTATATGCTATGCAAATGGATATTAATGGCTGGGTAGTACAAGTTAAAACGAGGACATCTGGTGCATTCCAGTGGCGAATTTCAGGTGATTTCAAAACTTTGGCCCTACCATGAAGCTCAAGGTGTACATTAAGGTCCAGAAAATGGCTCAGTTAGGAAAATAAATCTGATTTCTCAATGAAATGTAAACCGCTAGAGATCACTAGTTTCTTTCAGACATGTTTTTATTTAAAAACTAGTGAAAGTGGTGAAGAATTCCTCTTCTTCACAAATTACAAAATTTGCTTTTACTCATTCTCGCCTATGCAGGAGAGTATAAATGTGACACATTTAGTCTTGAATGATTCGAAAACTTTTGAGACGGTATTGAAGAAGAAAATAAAAAACAATTGAACTGAAGTTGAATGAGCAAAAATTTAGGTGGTTGTGCAAAATTTGTCATAGAAATATTTAAAATACGTGAATCTCTTATCTCAAAGTCATTTTACCCCACCTCTTTTAGAAAACCGTTGTCTTAACTTCTTATAAATATTTTAGAAATCCATTGGAAACCGTTAGGTGTGTATACTCGTCACATGTAATACCTTTTTAGCATGCTTTTGGCAAGAGAATTGCTAAATGGCGGAAGGGCACGGTGGTCTACACGGTAGCACGTTCCCTTACCAGCTCGGGGTTTTTATCATCCTAGAACGACTAAATGACAAAAATTTAGCCATTCAGCTTTTTAGCACAATGTAGCCCTAGGTTTCGAGGTGAACCACCTGGATGGACAAAAGCCAACATGACTCCCCTTCCTATCCTTTACTCATTTATTTTTGCAGCTGTTGGGGGAGGACACCTTCAACTTTAAATTGCCGCCAGGGATGCCGTTCTTGTCTCCAGCAAATGAATCTACTTCGAACAAAGAAATCAGTATTCTGGGATTAAGACTCCCGACTTGTGGTTTTATAGTCCCTGTAGTACTCAAAAATGATTTCAAAATGGATCCAAACCCTTTCTTAGTTGTTGTAAAGGAAAGTGTTTTCAGAGTTCTCGCAAGTATTAAGCTTCAATTTACACCATAGCACACCTTAAGAGCACGGCGAACCTGCCACCAGTATGGCCTTTTTCAAGTTGGAAGGATGAAAAAGTTGCATTTCCACTTGACTAGGCAGTTACTCTAAAGCTAGATCTTGAGTATTAAAATGCACAAGGCTACCTATATCCTGGCATTCCATTGTCATACTGATAATGTAGGTCGCCAACATTACGAACTCTTTTGTTTGTAATGCCAAAGAAACCATGTGGACCTCCTACCGTAATTCATTCTTACAATCAGCACTTTCATTTCAACGAAAGTCTATGTTTTGGTCCTTTTTTGTTAAAATATAAAATTTCCTCTCTGAATTCACTTGAAAAAGATTCCTTAAAATGGAACCGCATACGTAAATATCCCTGGGTTTCCGACGGTTCTTCCTCATGGATTTCCCCCAGGCAGTACTCGGAGAAAGAAACTTAGCCATTGCCCATTCACTTGTTTGTGAATGAACTGTACAAAGTTGCAGATAATGTAAAAAATGTGGTCTCCTGTAGAAATTTAAGGCATACTACTAACTTTCCTCCTATGTATTAATTTTAATCCATGCGCGGCTAAGACATTCTTGGTACCTGTTTATCAATAAATTTTACTTTCGATAAGCAACTTGATTTATTTTCCAAAATAGTGTTGCTTCATTTCATTTAAAATTATAATTTTGAAAATGTTGCAGAGGCACTTAACGGTTTTGTGCAACTGGTACCAAACAGAAAGGGGTCCTTGAAGCCCACATGCGTCCCGAACCCCAACCAGAAGAACAAATGGAGAGGGTTGCATTTAACTATGCGTAAGGCGTCACTACTTTGGAAAATCGAAAATGTCCCGACCGGAGGGGGTCTCGTCGCAGGGGGTCATGCCCGATTGCCCACCTGGCGTCACTCCTGATATGTGTATACTTTTATGGTCTTGTGATTATGATTGAAGCAGAAATCTGAATAAAAAAGTAAGACGATAGGAAGTTAATTGATAACTCACCAACATGACAGATATCTGAGGAACCGTGATCGTATCGCTTGTTTCTTTGAATTTACTCTTCGATTTCCCGTTGGGAAACCTCAAAATGAGCAAGCAATGCAACGATGTCTTGAGCTTCCACATCGCGTTGTTTAGTTGTAGAGCTCACGTCTCCAATGGCAATAAGAAGTACTACCAGGGCGCTTAGTACGGTGGGATGCATTGCAGTGCCTATGTTGATAGAAGCAGGAATATATAATTCCAAACCTCGTGTGCCTCTTATTATAAGATTTGGCTGGATGTATTTAAAATTTTGCAAAGTATTTTTTATTAATTGTCCAATGAAAATACAGAAAAGTAAATATGATCAGTCTGTCCCTGACTAGTTTACAGTTTAGTGTAGCTGTTATTGACCCAATTAACAGGCAAAAGGTATGGCAATTTTCAACCAGCTAACCATTATTCTATGGATTTTTAGAGGAAAGCTTATTATATGTAGCATAGAAAGACAAAAATACTAGACGATATCCCCCGATGATGAAAAATGGTAGTAAGATAGTTAATGAAGCGATACACAGAACGCTCTGCAGATTTTTCGTCTTCATTACCCCTTAATATAGCTGACACGATTTAATGTGGAAGGATTTTTGACAACTAAATGCATGGCAACTAATACGGTGGTCAGGAAATATTAAGTTCATAATTTTTGCTTTTTTTCGTGATAACGTGCTATTTTATATTCTCTGTGTTAACAATTTAGTTAGTTAATACGACAAAGGGCTTTTTGTTGTTACCTACCCCACTGAGCAGACTGTGAAACCCAACTTTATTGAAATATGAATGACCAAGGTATTTACAGTATAGCAAGCTTCTCAAATAAAAATATTGAGAATGAACTGTCTACAAGGATAGCATGATAATGGTCTGAGTATTAGGTGGGTAGAAAAATCGTCTCTGAGAGTAGAGAGGCCTATTATCTAACGAATTGTTTATTTGAGTGTGTTAAGACATCGTCAAGTCTTATTGCTATTTACTATGAAAACCTCTCCAATACTTTAGTATCGTCTAATTTTGTACATACTCGTGTCATTTACCTCGGAAGATCCCGTATGAACGAGTGAAAGCGCTTAGGATTTAATACATTTTATGATACCATGTTGGTGGAGTTCTGTAAAGTCATTTCAACTTTTCTTTCTATATAAATAAATAAATATATATATATATATATATATATATATATATATATGTATATATAGATACAGGTCGATAAAGGTTGTAAAAAGTGCTAAAAGTTTGCGGAAAATTCCACGACGTTTCGAGTATAGACTCTTCATAAGGTAGTATAGTGCTCCGCAACCTTTCCGCTTTTTATATAGATATATATATATGTATCTATATATAGATCTATATATATCTGTATATATATATATATATATACTTTGGTTTGGAACTTGACACCTTTGTTCAAGCTTCTCCGTAGAGTCGGTCAACTGCAATGATAGGCTATTTATTGCCATTTGTACTGTGAGACATAGTTCCCTACAATGCTTAGGGAGGGTGGAGTACCTTCAGCGTTTAGGCAAAACCCGTAATATTTGCTTTTATTTGCCCATAAGGCGTGATCCCTAGTAATTGGTTGAGTGGGGCAGAATTTTTTTCATTTCCTCTGATTTTCTGTCAAAGACGGTAGTATTTAGCTGTTTTGACCAAGAAAGGAGCAGCTAACTATAGTTAATACGCACATGGTAAGTACTGAGGCACTCGTAGAGGCACACAGGCGCATAACATATTCAATTGCATATTCTAGGGCTTGCAATTAGTGCACTTCCTTGGGATATCCCCATGTATTTATGCAAGTTTTCTTCAGAAGACGTTGTTTGCTGGTCAACTGTAGCTATATTTGCTGATATTGGTTTACTTGAGACACAGTATATTCCAATAATTTGCGAAGGACAGACGAAGTACCTTTACTTTTTTTGGCAAATCCGGAAATATTTGCTCTCATTAGCGTCTAGGTCAGTTAGGCATGATTTTTCTAGTTATTGGTTGAAGAGGATGAAATCCCTTTCATCCCCTCCAAATTTTTGAAAAAGCCGTATACATGCCTGGTGATTCCTCGTAATGCCTGGTATGTACGCACACAGACACATAATATATCCCACTGATATTCAGAGCATTCAAATTAATGCACTTCATTTGATATTCCCATGCAATCCTACAAGTTTTTCAGCAGACTTTTTTATTTTCTGCGCCCTTCGCGGGCATGTGTAACTATCTCGTGCTCTGTCAGGCACCCTTTTGTTATCCCCGATGTTTCATCATCCCTGTCACGGACTCAATCAATTGGTTGTTGTGTACAAAACTGCATGGCAGAGTTCTGTTGACTTCTGAACGCACAGTCAATGCTATTTGCGCGATACGAAAAGAGAATATACAAAGTTGTGCTCCTTCGGTGTTTGGCCATTGGCTTCAACAAGCGGGCAGGGGGACATGTCCCCCACTTTTGAAAGAGGAGGGGATATCATATCGTTTGTCCCTCCCTCTACTTTTTCCAGAACTCGAACAAAAGTAGCAGACATATTAGATTCCATAGCTTACAAAATAGCCAATTCCATAAAGCAAGCCGGGAATGGAAGAAACAATCATTTTAATGAATTAAAATGGTGGCAAAATACCTCAGATTACATCTCAGGTCTTGCTTAAATCCATTTGTATCCGAGAATCCCTTATTCCTAGGGCTTCGCAATTTGTCGTTTTATTATTTTCGTTTAGGTTATGTCCCCCACTTATGAGCTGTTGACGCTCTTGTGCGCCCCTAATGAGCTCATTTCGTTACCAGCATCATTTTCATAAATGTTTACCTTTCTACATACGTTTACGTATACACATACGTCTGTGTATACGTCAACGTATACATGTAGACATATATATATATATATATATATATATATATATATATTTATATATATATATACAGATCATTTTGAGGTTTCCGACCCAAGCCCCCACTCCCCGGTCTAACACAAAACGCCGCCTATAGGCAAAAATAAGCCATATGACAAAGTTTACAGTCACTGCAGGGTTCACACGTGCCTGGGTAGTAAGAAATACCAATGCTAAGGAGTATACCTGAATCATGCTTGTGAAAAGATATATATTTTGTTCTTTGTAATTTGGAATAATACAAAGTTTCAGGTCCCATCTTTTGATGGACACGAAAAAACACAATTTGGAAGGGTGGAATGCTGCTTAGTATGATAAAGAGCGTGGATGCTGGCTTACACAGGGCAGTATACAGTGGTAGCTTACAATGACATATGTATACATTTTGCAGAAGTGAATACTTGTACATAACACAAAACCTTTGAGGTATGAATATACAACAAGCTGGTACCGATTCTACAGTACCAACAACCTAGTTTTGCAACGAAACGTTCTGTTTTTGTGACTGATATCATTTTAAACCCGAAGCATGTGTTATTTCCTTATATTTCGCTCTTTATCATTTTCAGCTCTTCATCTTAATATTATTGTTAAGGGCAACTGCCAACTATGCTTGGAAAAGAATAGGACAATAACGAATAGGGAATGCTTAAGACTATAATTAGATGTTTCAGGAGTCGTTAACGAGAAAGTAACGTAGATTCCTTTCTTATAATAGCCATCAATTGTTTATATGGACATTTCACTTGCTTGATATATCAAATGTAAAAATTAAAGAGTATTTTATAGCAGTTATAGAATAGAAAGATACCATTGAAATCATGACATATGGGACTTAAAGACTGTGGCAACTCTGAAACACGGCAGATATATATTTCTTTATTCCCTCTTATAATGTGGATGAGCAATGGAGCTACCTAACATTTTTTCTGTTCCATGCTTAAAAGTAGTGTATAGCCTATACTCCTGACACCTTTTTGGAACTACCTTATAAAGAATATTTAATACATTACTTACTTCAATATCTTCACGTTACTACATCTATTTCATTTTGTTTCCGTATCCAAATATCAAGGACTTTATTGTATCTTCTTGACAGAAGTTTCTCTGCAGTGGACATGCTGCAAATTTTTGCGTAATTGGTACATTCATAACTGCATGGTGTTAGGCGAACATCACCTTGATCCTTTCATAGAAATAAAAGTAAGGGAGAACGCTGACACAATGCATCCATGCATGTTTAACCGGTGAAGCCACGAAAATTGTGAAGGCGCTTTCGTTGTACGGCGAAAGACCGGTTGCTTGGTGTGTGTCTCCGTACGTACAGTGTGCATTCTGCTGCAGAAGTTATAGCTTATTTTATCCGTTTTTCGAAAGATTAGGAGTAATTTTCACAACAGAAATATAAGTCATGGTGCCTTAAGTATTTTGTTTTATACTCCTAACTTGAAAACTTGTAGTTTCTTTGCCAATACTTGGGGCAAAAGCAATGACGTGATATTTGTATTACGCGCAGGTGCTCTGTTGCCGTACAACCTGGCCAAATCAATGGCTTCAGTCCAGATCGGCAAACGTCATTCTCCCTTACTTTTATTTCTTTGGATCCTTTAGAGAAACGCTGCTGGCCTGTTCAGAACAATTTCGACTTTATTATACGTATTATAAGATTGCAAAAAATGAATTAAAGTAGAATCTTTCTCAAAGTGGACCAGCTGCCACACTCAGTTTTACGGTAAGTTACGTCTTCTCCACTGTGTATGACAGCTTTTCATACAATGTGGTAACCCAGCTTGTCCCTCTTAAAAATGGTGAATACCTGAAGGGCAAACCTTGCTAATTGTAAAAGGGTGTTCTTCCAGTTGTTCTTTTTTCATATTGCCTAAACATTAATTTCAGCCTGGGAGCTTCAGGTTAACAAAATGCAAAGAGGTAGTCAATATACCAGTTCAGAGGGGCTAGCTTTTATGGCAACATTATATCTTGATTTCTATTGCCCTTTTCTGCTTTACTTTAGTCTGTTCGGGGGCTTAATATAGAAGTGCCACTAGAGCGCTTAGCACTCAGAAATGCATAAAGCAGTGTACTCTTTGCTGGAAGCAGTAGTTACTTATAATGCAAGGATATATACTATAAAAAAATTTTGCGTCTCCTCTTTAGGAAATTTCTAATGTATAGTCTAATGAAAATACAGAACATATAACGACCAGTTTGTCATCCGAATAGTTTCAAATTAAGAAGCCTTTATTGATCGAGGGGACTGTAAGTTGATGCAATTGAAAAGGAGACCAATTTACAACTCACCAAACTACCTTCCTTTGATTTTCACGGGACAGCTTATTCTACAGAAAGTTTGTAAACAAGAAAAATATAAACCGATATCCTATGTAGTAAAACAGAAGAAATAAAAATTTATGAAGCATTAACTGAATCGCTTTGCAAATTTTTTCATCTTTATCCGCTTTATATAGCTCACCGTGTTTTATGTGGACTTTCGAGAGAAGAGTGTTTGGGGAGCAGAACTCCTTTGGAAGCCTCATTTGCTTTTGCCCTTCTCTTTAAAGTGTGGAGGAGACTTTGAGCAGAGCTTGTGGTGGTTTATGTAAACTAATTAAAGGAAAATGAACAAGAAGTTATACAATGGCAAGGAATGCAGTAATTAAAGGATTTATAAGTTTTGGGGTTGAGGTCACAAATTACTCATTTACCTCCTGTGAGTTTAAAATTCTAACAATTAAGCGGCCGTAACTGTGTAAAATTGAGTACACTGAGTCAACTAAGGCGTAGTCAGTGCCTTCAAAGTGTGTCTTGCCGTTACCGTCTACAGACACTGTTTGCTCTTCCCGCTTTAAGCCTTTCGAAAATAATTGGAATATGAATGTCCAAGGTATATACAGGACAGCTTGTTCTCAAATACAGACACTGTGGACACACTATCTACCAGCACAGGTCTGTTTATGAGGTGGGCTTATAAATCAGCTATACAGGAAGTATACTCTGCAACATTGCTGGTGTCTTTAGTTTAAATTCTCTTCGATCACATTCGTCACCGAATTCTTTACACATGTAAAAGTCTGTAGGTGTACTGTCCGCTTCGCTCTCGCACGTCTGTCGTAGCTCACGCGCGGCTCGAAACTGGCGTAGCTGTCCGAACATTCGGCCAGTGACATGAGAAGTCACGCGCGGCTGCACGTGGGTGCCTTGGAGCGCAGCCCGCCCTGAACCACCTACATCTACTCACCTCGTTCGCGGGAAGCTTCGCGGCTGCTGGAAAATTCCCTTGCATTTCCTACCGGGTCCTTTCCTACAGGGGCGTCAATCCGTATTGAAGTGTGGGGGGACACACATGACAAGGCGCGCAGTCAGAAACTTGTCGGGGGGGGGGGGGGCAATGCGGTAGATTTTGCAAGGGAGCGCGACTGAGCGCGAGGGGGGAGGTGTGGAAGGTGAATGTCCGCCTCCCACGGTGAGAAGCTTTTGTGTTTTTATCTCATCGCTCCGTGATGAGGATGAGATATTGTAGTCACTTGACCTGTTGGGCTATATTCGGCAATGCCAGAAGAAATAACAACCGTTGCCATGGTAACAGTTAATTTTTGCAAGTTACTAGTGTAAAGTCCTAACCCATGGTGGGGTACCCCGGGGTGACCAAAAGTCCATAACCGAGGGAGGGGTCAAAACGTGTCCGTGTGTGTGTGTGTGGGTGAGTGTATGTGTGTGTGTGCACCCGCGGTGTGTGAGCGATCCTGTGGCTATGGGTGCACCCGCGGTGTGTGAGCGATCCTGTGGCTATGGGTGCACTCAGCAACATGTCCTTAACAGGACACGGTACAGCCGGCGAGAGCTCCGCTCTCGCACGTCTTTTCTAGCGGAGCTCGAAACTGGCGTAGCTGCCCGAAAATTCCGTCGCTGCAATGAGAAGTCTCGCGCGGCTGCACGTACCTGCCTTGGCAAGCAGCCCGCCTTTCAGATACGTACGTCTGCTGGGTTAGTTGGAGGTCAGCCAGGCTAAAGCCGCGGTCACACTACAACGAATTCGGATCGGATTCCGATCCGATTTTTGTGAGTTTTTATTAAAATCTCCTCCATTTCGGGTCGGAATGAACCCAAAATTTGCCAACCTGTGTAATTATATGACTTTTATCGCAGGACTACGAAAATTAAATTTATTCGAATTACTTCGTGACGTCACATCGACAGACAGCTTTTATCGGACTACGCGTGTCCGATAAAAGCTGTCTGTCGGTGTGACGTCACGAAAAAAATCAATTAACAGTTCATTTTCATAGACCTCTGATGCAAATCATATATTTACACTGGTTGGCAAATTTTGGGCTCTATTTGACCAGAAATGGAGAAGATTTTAATAAAATCTCATAAAAATCGGATCGGAATCCGATCCGAATTCGTTGTAGTGTGACCGCGGCTTAATGGGGAAATCCCGCGAATTCCTTACCGGTACATTTCCCGCGTACCGCTAGACTTGGCCAAGTCTCTCGTGAGTGTTCTCGTACTGCTAGTACCTACAACTCACCATATTTACCTTGGGTTTAATACGCCCTCTATCGGCTGCTTATTTGTATTGCTTCTCAACGAGAGACTTGGGACACTTGGTTTCTGTGACGTCATAATTTTAATGTTATTTCTTTATTTTATTCATCCTTAATTAGGGATGAATAATATGTAGTAGTCTGTCAACTTCTAGTCCAATCAAAATCAGTAAATTGAATGTTATGTGAATAAACAATAATGAATAAACATATATGAAGTTTATATCACGTGATTAATTGCTGCAGGGTCTACGACATTGCCGATAGCGAAAACTCATCAATATCAGCCGTAAGAATTGATCAATATGACGGTTTTTGCAACTGGAAATTTCATGGGACAGGATTCACGAGGAGCGAAACCGTGCCATGATTTGATTTTCATAAAAGAAAGACAAAATCGTTGGTTCAGCGACTTACTTTGAAGAAAGTTTTGCTTCGAAATCGGTATCGATAGCGGTCTGATTCTCAGGCGTTCGGAGCGTTATACACAAATACATATACAGCTCTGTGTACAAGCAAGGTAGGACACTTTGGATCCTTGGCATCGCGGCACTCGCTATTATCTGCGTAGCCATCCATACGGTCTCTCTCACAAAACGCATAATCAGATACGTAAGGAAAAGCACAGTAGAAGGCAAGTTCGCTTTGCAGATGTAACCTTCGTCACTCGCAAATCACAACGCATGCCATTGCTGTGAATCGCGAGTGCGGGAGCCTGGCGGGGATTCGAAGTGGCCTACTACCTTGTTCGTATACTTATAGGCCAATATGTATCAGCTTTATCATCTTGCTAGCTCAATGTGCCCTCAAGCGGGTAATGACTCAGACTTGCTATTAGACCAATTGTTAAAATCACTCATGCATGCCAGGCAATGCTACAGTAACTTTGCTTGTTCCTCTTGGAGAGGTCTTGTGAGAACAATATAGCAGCAAACCTGAGCTTGGAAAACCACAAAATTAACAAAGTAGTTTGGGAATTAGGCCTAGCATGTTTCCAATGTAACCAAAATTCAGAACTGATGGACTATGGGAGAGGTCTAAGGGAAGAGGGTGTCCCCCTGCCCTTTGGAAAAGTTTTTCATTTTAAGAGGTACCTATATAACAAATGGTGCAATATTTGACACAAATTTTTCTTGCAAAAGAGTGAGCAGTACAATTTGATTGATAAGTGATTCTTTGCAGAACTGAATCAAGGTGATATAGGCCTATTTGAAATAAATACCTGCATGGGCAGAAATTGCTCTTCATATTTTTTTATGTGACAGTTCTTTGCATTTATTATAGGCAACATTTGTCATTGATACAAATATACTAGTTTGCTAAGTCACTGGTGAAGTTAAATAAATAAATTTTAGGCCTATCGTAATCCACAAATTCCAGCTAAGAGCATGACTATAAGAGCTAAAAACCTTAGAGGTTTTGTGATCCTTACATTGGGCAGGTCAGGGACAGAGCCAGGATTGAAGGACTATTTGAAGGGCCTTTTTGATAGGCATTAGGCTTCTACATGAAAGTGGGATACCCACTAGACTAAACTTTCACTTGCAAGGTTCACTAGACAAAGGATGGACCAAAAATCTTCTTTGGCCCAGCTGGTGGTAAGGTTAGGATTCCACTGAGGTATAAAATTTATAGGCTACTTGGACTAGCCTCAGGTAAGATTAGGGTTTGGGTAAGGATTATGGTTATGCATTAGGATTATTAAGTTTACAGTAGCGTTAATATCTTTGGTCTACTCTAGGGAAGCATTGATATAGTACTGAACCTGTCATCTAGACTCATGAGCCTTGCAGCCCATGAAAGCATGTCTATGGCTTGTGCGTGTAGACATTATATCAAACTGAAGGTGTATGTTGCCTTTCCAAGTCATATAGACTGTGCCCCCAAAGTGCTGAGCCCATTGCAGAATTTACCAAATGCAAAACAGTTCTTACAGGGATTGGTTTAATTATCAGCTAGAGATGGTAAGTGTCTGGTACATCCAGTGAAAGTTTAAGATGACTAGCACTATTTAATATGCCCTTGTAGTGGACTTACAACCTTACAAGTGGACCAAATACATGTTTTGCAATGTCATTTAAAGATAATGCAATCATTTAGTTGAAATAACATAAGAGAATGCAGGTTTCAGTAGACTCAGGTCACATTGCTAAAGGGGAGGGATCTTAATTTGAAAGTAGTGGACCAAAGCTATAACCATGGTACTGTGCAACCATTCAGTTGTTTTAAGTAGCACACCTAGTGCAACATTACCTGAAAATTGATTTCAGGATAGTTGATGTATGTAGGTCGGTACAAAATGAGTCAAATTTTGTATCAGTTAAGATCCAAGAGATTACAAACCTGAAAATTTTTTTATACTAGGACATCCCCTTATTCAGGAAGCCTTCTCTTGAATCCTTGACCCAAGATCCCTGCTAATTTAAAACAAGAAGGATAAGGAAATTGGGTAACTGCCACCCTCCCTCATTTCCATCCCACTTTCAGGATTTATTACCTGTATCTACAAAACCTTGACTTAATTGTACTATCAGGCATTAAAATCTGCAAATAAAAATTCAGTTTATACAACAACAGATGACTGAGCTCGAAGACATAGTACTCCTGACCCCAAAAGTTTGAGATTTAGAGGCACTGCAATCTTCAGTTGCTTCAGACAGTAAAAATTACCCCTACTAAATTTTCTTCTAGCCTCTCCTCCAAATGAACAAAAACACCTGTCTATTACAGCTCCCATACAAAGTTATGGTACATTTCTCTGAGTAAACATTGTTTAAAGCCACATCCATGCAGTACTGTGAGTGAGCTGAGCTTAATTGGGAACACAACTGACTACTCAAGTCATTATTGACCAACAACAGTGAAGCTAGTGTTTCAACTAATGTCATTCAAAGAGCAGTCACTAAACGCACTTAGAGGTATGGTCATATCCCTAAATATGTTTGAGGTGATCCTATAGCCCCATTTCAATTGGGTTGTTCTTCTCATGGGTGCTATTTAACTCTTTTTCAGTTAAGCAGAAAATGCAGCCAGAGACTTGAAAAGATTCTTTCTTTGAAAGTGGATTTCAGATTCAGTGTTGATTTATGTCAAATTTTTTAGATTAAGACATTGGTGTGGGTAAGGAGGTAGAAGGAAGGGTAGAGGGAAAATGTACACACTTTTTGCATGAGTGTTATAATTCTTGTAATTCTTATAATTATGAATGATTCCTAATAAGGCAATGGCCTACTGCGTGTACTGTAAAATGACTAGGGGGAACTTGGCTCTCACTAACCATCAAAAAAGTTTTTGTTTAATTCCAGTCTTGTGAAGAGAAATTAATTGAGCAAACGGTGATTTCTCAATAAACCCAGAGATCAATACTGTAAACCCAGAGATCAATACTGTCAAAACTGTTTCCTTCATTCGGTTCAAATGTTCATTATACCTTATAGGCCCACATTCATGCAGGGAGCTGCCATTTAAGTTGCAGCATCCTGATTTAAGAGCTGTATTAGGAGGGCAACATCTCATAGCAAAGTAAAGTCCTATTCTCGGTATATACTTCATGTAAGCCAACCTCAAACTGAAGTGAATAGACACCTACGAATCCTATTCACTTCTGGCTATTCAGCCTATTCATTTCCCTTCAGTTGTCTATTCACCTCAGTTTGAGGTAGTCTTACATGAAGTATCTCCCCTATTCTCCTTCACCCCAAGGAGATTATGTGGTAGTCTACTAGTGATAGTGCCTGGAATTCTTGATTGAAGGGCTGTGGGTCCCTTTAAACCATGGTTACTACGGTGTGTGACTAAGTAAAACAGTTACGGACTTCCTCAGTATAACCACCTGGATATGGGTACTAGCTTCAGCTAGAGATTTGTCCAGTGATACCCCAATGATGTCCCATTCTGAGGGATTGTTACACTCTTAATCTGCTAGACTACTTCATGTCTCTATCATGGAAACCAGGTTGAAGCAACAGCATACATGCCCTCTGTAGTAAGATTCCTTCTCTGAGAAGATTGAATGTAACCAAATAATTCACCTCAGCCCATTCTCATTTGCCTCTTTTCAGACACCCTCCCCCACCAACACCAATCACTTCTGTTAGAAGGAAACCTGTGTGCCAGCAATGCCGCACATTGCCTCCACACAGTCATCATTATAGAAATACTTGCTCTACTGCAAACTGGTTTTAACTGTTTTCTGAAATAAATGAAAAAATACCACACTAAGCATGAAAGCTTCGGTACCCAAATTCCCAAAGATCAACATTCCACAACTAAAACAATGAGACTTTCCTTGTCCTTTTTCAACAAAGCAACAAAGATCTAGAAATTTTTTAAGCCCTACACACATGCTATGCTACAGCAGGATATTACTGAAACTGAACATATTCTTTGATAAATGTACTTGTAGTTTGATTCAAGAAAAAAAGACTTGAGAAGCAACACATTGTGCTCACTCAATGCTTAAAGATTGAATGCAATATGACTGATATATTGAAATATCTTCCATAATGAAATATAGTATCACATTATGTGATATGAAAGGGTACTTGAATTTTGCTTTTGAGGAGAGGAAAGTGTGTTCAGTATTGCATAGAATTTGGTTTATAAGTAGGTCAGCTTGCTCCAAAAATGTAGAAATGAATCAGCTTTACTCAAGTCATCTTATAGTTGCATGTTAAATAAAGAATTCTAATTATCCTCCTAAATTTCAACACACATTATTATTTACTGGATAATTACTCAAATGCTTGCTGTGATGGACCATGACAGATTTGGTATTATGGTGTCCTTGCTGTACATAAAAACAATTTCCATGTCAAATTTGCTCTAGAAGTAACAGCCTAACATACTGCATAATACTTTGTAGAGAATCTCACATGTGACCACCACAGTGCTCCCAATCCATGCAGCATCAAAGATAAAGATTCTGGTGTAAACTCAAGTCTCAACCTAGGAAGAGGTCTTGCCAGGCAGTGTGAAGATTTGTTATATCTTGGTACATGTATGTATACATGTACCCAACTTTTTAATACTCATGCATCAGGTCTTCCTCACTTTTGGGTCATGATGTAAAATAAAAATGGTCTTGAGAAGGCAAGCTTCAAACAATTTAGCTCAAGAAGATGCACTAATTGTTGCTAAGTTAGTTCAATTGCCTTCCCTGACACATATGACCAAGTACCATACATGTCAATTGTTATGTTTGCATCAGGATAAAGCATATGACCATGTACTGTTGAACTTCACAGTGTTTCTCTTGGTAGAAACTGAAGAGGTTAAACTGTACAGGTAACAGTTACAAGTCCATAGAAGTATAGTTGACTTCTGGAAAATGAAAATATGCAAGTTGTCAACTATTCGTTTAATTGCAACAGATGCTTGAATTTACCTGTACCCTCCACTTCTCAGGGATTGGTAGGTGGAGGATGAAGGGGCAGGGAGCCAGTTCTCTGGCTCATATAAGCTAACACAGTTTGACTCAAAAATTTGTTTACATGGCCCTAAAATACACTGACAGTGCTTGCTAAAACATCTGAGGCCAGAAGACTGTTACAAATATGGATAACTCTTTTCAAAAAGATTTTTTTCTCAAATTCAGTCTACAGAACTGCAATGACAGAGGCATTACTGAGTCAGCAAGGCTTGGAAAACAATTTCCATAGGGGAAGCTGCTGTATTTCATATACTAATTTGCTCATATATACATACTGTACAGTACTGTATAGTGCCGCAACATTAACATGTCTAAATGGCCTGCCTTGGCAATATACATTGCCTTAAAAAATCTGCCAAACAGTTCTCTGTTTCATTCACACTGGCTGCACTTATAAGTTCTTGTAAGTTCACAGTGTGGTACTGCCTTGGCATATACTATAGCTACATTATATCCAAAGTAGAGCATGTGTGAAGTTACACAAGGTCACAAAGATTGGCTGTGAGTTAAATTGAAACTTATATCAAACTTAAGACATCTGGCATTTGTTGTACCTTACGCATTACTCTGACAGCTAAATTTAATAATTTTTTTTTTTGCCACATTTTAATTTACTTGGTGGAGGCTAATTTTGGGTGCCCTTACCCAAGAAGAAAAAAGAAAGCAGTAAAGAAGGACTTGAATACTGTCAGCCACCCTTATGACATTCAAGGTGACTGCGATATGTGACTCTACAGTATACGTGTTGGCTACGGTACACACATAGCTATTATCATGTCAGGCCATGCAATCAAGTTCTGCCAAAAGAATTGTAAACATGCATGCATAAAAGGCATGTATAAGAATCGAAAAGCCACCATGATACTGTAACTGAAGCTAAAAATACTTTGCCAAAGACACAGTACATGGGCTGAATTTAGTCATGAAATCATGACTTTTTTTGAAGATCATGTGTTTCCCATTTAATTAAGGTCAGGAGATGTGATAAATTTGTAGAGTCTCTCACATGGGCTATGATGGAGAATGTGTAACAAAAGTACAATGCACTCTCCAAACTTCAAGGTCTAGATAACTCTGGGCACTGTAGTACTCCTTGCACTATTCAAACTGGGCTACTACATTTACATAAGCTATAGGCCCTGTAGACAAACTCACAACTGCCTAGTATTAGCTACATACCTTCACATTTTCCAGTAATGAGGGATCCATGGAAAACAAAGGTTTCATATAAGTAAATTGATAGGCCCAACATAAAAAAAAATAACAGCCAGTAAATAAACATGCTCATGTTGTTCTTTTCTTTTATCACTTAGTCACTCGATCTTAGTTCTGTATTAAGAAATGCCTAGCCCCGTGATAATATGATATATATGCATGGCCTATCATGTACGTCAGTTTAGTACGGTTCAAGCAGGGAGTTGCTACAGGCTACATGCTGAACCAACGTTGTTCACCTACAAGATTTAACTTCATTTAATTGTGGCTAGAATCATGACGCAGAGTAACTATGTGCTAGCACAGAGGAAAATAAATAGAGCATTCACTCTTCGATTATCTCACGGGTGCTAGAGCTGGGGCTCAGCTGGCGGCTACTTTTGTATGGACGCACGAAACTTCACAAGTACAAGTACCCATTCTGCTAATCTTTGTTTACGTTTGGAGTTAAGTACACGAACCGCTAAATGGTACCATTATGTATAGGGAAATATATTGACACATGTTTCTCTAAAATGGATTACAAAGGTCTTATTTGTCATCAAAAATTTTATTTGTGTAATTTTCGTAACGTAAATTAGTTTTTAAATATTTATTTGAGTATAATTTCGGCGACTCAATTGTCAAAAATATGTCATATCAAATAATATTCTCTTTAATTGGACGATACTAATTTCTGCACATGAGGACTGTTTATTGGATTATGAGGTTGACGCCCCCTCCTTATGAATAATGTACTAAGCTCATTAGTATGACGTCACAGAAAACAAGTGTCCCAAGTCTCTCGTTGAGAAGCAATACAAATAAGTAGCCGATAGAGGGCGTATTAAACCCAAGGTAAATATGGTGAGTTGTAGGTACTAGCAGTACGAGAACACTCACGAGAGACTTGGCCAAGTCTAGCGTACCGCTAAAGAAGCGAGGGTGAGTGTGTGTGTGTATGTGTGTGTCCAATTTTGTTTTCTTAATATCTCCAAAACGGTAAAGCCTATTTTCTTCAAATTTGGTGGGAAGGTGTCCTAGGTAGAACTCCAGTTCTACATTGACTCCCGGAAGTAAAGGTCAAAGGTCAGAGGTCAAAGGTCAAATTATGTGAAAATCACTCTTTTTATAATAACTCCCAGAAAAAACATCCCATTAACATGAAACTTCACACATATAATAAGAGTGTCTGGCACTACAAAAATATATGGTTGCCATGGCAACCAAGGTCAAAAGTCATGTGATATTAACATTTTAAGCAAAAAAGTGTTCCATGAACTCCTCCTTGTGGGCTAGACCGATTCTTTTGAAATTTGGTGGGTAGGTACCTCAGAGTGTTAACTTGTGTCTCCGTGACTTTCGGCAGAAAAGGTCAAAGGTCAGAGGCCAAATTCAATTTTTGGGAAAATTTACGGTTTTTTAGTATTTTTAGTATAATTCCAGAAGGAATCATTCCACGTACATGAAACTTTGCACATACGATGAACGTGCCTAATACCACCAGAATATATGGTTGCCATGGCAACCAAGGTCGAAGATAAATTTTTGTGAGAAATCATATTTTTTTCAGTTTTTTTAGTATAATTCCAGAAGGAAACATTCCACGTACATGAAACTTTGCACATATGATGAACCTGCCTAATTCTACCATAATATATGGTTGCCATGGCGACCGGATGAAAGGTCACGTGAAATAAGGTCAAAGGTCAATTTTTGTGAAAAATCACATTTTTGTAGTATTTTAAGTATAACTTCAGAAGGAAACATTCCACATACATGAAATTTCGCACATATGATGAAAGTGCCTTCCACATATCATATTGTGTGCACAGATTTTCTGTAAAGCGCAGTGAATTCGTCCTTTTTGCAGAACAAAAGGGCGCATGGAGATGCAAATATAAGGGCGGCAGTGCGGATTTGACATACGCGCCTTTCTATTAGGTGATGTGCGTATAATAGGTACGCATTACGGAAAACATCATTGTTAGAACAACGCGGCTTGCGTAAGCATTGAATACGCGCAGAAATTAGTTGGCCTGTCTTTTTATCTAGAATACTTCACACGTACTTCTGCGTTATCGTCGACGAAGGCGTTGGTAGTTGCTTTCACTTTGCGAGCTCGTGAAAACTTAAAGGCCGATATTAAAGTGAGTAATTTGAAGATACCATAGAAACTGACATACATATGGATAGACTATGAGCTTCAATTCAAACCACTCATTGTGCGTTCATATTCAAGTGCACTTATTCAGAGACCGGGGAGCCAATTTTGAAGTGCGGGGGTTAATAATCGAAGCCGCCCAATATGTTCAATAAAATAAATGCAGTTTACTGCGGCCCAAAATACCCACGGCAGAAAAGTGTGGGGGCTAAAGCCCCTTAGCCTCCCGTCTCAGCGGTCCCTGCAGTTATGTGTAGGCCTTATGCCACAAGGAAGAGAGAAAGTTCTTCCTGTGAGTTATATGGCTTAGCGATGAGATAAGCAACTCCGTGGATTGCCCTCTTGTTTAATGTGAAAATATGTGACTTGGTGCCCCCTCCCACGGTGAGAAGCTTTGTGTTTTTAATGTGAAAACGTGTGATTTTGGTGCATGCTTTATATGGTATTTTGTATGCATAAAGAGACATATTATTATGTATTTTATGAAATGTTTTGTAGAAATAACCATATAGAAATCAAATACACATATTGCTGGCAAATAATTTATCATTCTACAAGTATGCAGAATCACAAAACAGCTTCCAACTATCAAGCCCTTTTTTGAAAAGGGCGTGTCTTTCTATAGGCCCTTCCCTGTTCCCCCTCTTTGTGATAACTGACGTTGTCCTGTTCTAATAAGAGTATGGATTCCAAACACTGGCGCAACCAGGATTCTTGTTTGGAGGGGACCAACTGCGGGGCCTAATCGCCGGTCTGGGGGAGGGTCTAAGGAGAGGGGCTTTCCCTCCCATTTGAGGAATTTTTGAATATTTAGGCATCACTTGAAGCCATTTTTTGTTCCAGTAACAATTTTTTCGGGGTTCGATGGGGGCATGATCCCCTGCCTCCCCTCTGTTTACGCCAATGATTCCAAAGTTAACATGACCATCATAGATGATCTGATAGTCGAAATACACGGAGTCCAGGGAATTACTTCAAGATGTTACTTTAATCATGCCCAAAAATAGCTGACACAGCAGCGTTGATCATTGTCAGAGATCATGGACGCCAACCACCCTCGTGGCTAGGGTCATATGTTTTTGGGTGTGAAGGCCCCAATTCGGACTGGCTGGATGTTTTTTCCAACAGAGTGGCGGGGGAAAATGGCACTTTGTTATGCGCTCTGCGTTTTTGTTTACAGCTGTGGTGATCCTTCCTTTGTCACTGCAGTAAGGTGTCGTCTTGGTAGAGGGGTCTAAGGGGAGGGGGTGTCCCCCTCCCCTTTGTGAAATTTTGTTAATTTAAGGTTGCTTAGGTGCAAAATGATGCTGTCTTTGGGATATTTTTGGAGCTGATCGTATATGGCTGGAAAATGTCCTTAATTTAGTGAATTCTAATTTTCCGGCTGCCTGGATGCTTTTACTAACTGCCGTGGAGATGAGTAAATTGCACCATTTTATGCACCCTGCGTTTGTATACAGCAGTGGGAATCCTTCCTTTGTCACTACATGAAGGTGTCGTCCTGGGGAAGGGGCCTAAGGGGAGGGGCGTCCTCCTCCCCTTTGAGAAATGTTCGTAAATTTCAGGTTGCTTAGATGCAAAATGGTACTATCTTTGGTGTATTATTGGAGCTGATCGAATACGTTTTCAACAAACTTCTTGAAGCTCCCCTCTTTGGCTACTAGGCTACTAGGTAGTTTTTTCGCAAAAATACCTGCGTTGAGTATTATGAAGATTTTTCTTTTCTTCATTGTGCATTATAAAAGGGCATCTAAGGCTGGCAAATGCCTGTATAGGACCTCAATTATATAAATGGGACAATGGCGTAATGCTTATTACCTAGATTATGATGCTAAGCATATCTATCATATTTTTACTAATTTTGAACGAAATCCAGAAGAACAGCTTCCAGCAATGGAGAATCTGCAGGAGGGAGACAATAGGCGCAGTAAGGTGATGTTAGACCTCCCTGATAGGTGTAGCAAAAGGTGTGAAGGACTAACAAGGGCGTTTCAGCCTTTTCTTTGTAAGTGCATTAGCAATCACCATCCATACCGACAATGGGTTTGCGCGAAGCGCTCGGTAAAAGTTTTTAAAAAATGTATAACGGCAACAACGTGCTCCAAAGTTTCAACCTTCCACATCATGCTTACAAATTAGATTGAAGGATGCCAGATTGATGCGGTCCCCCTATACAGATAAATGATTGGTGGAGGGGAATCAGTTGGAACCATGTCCCATTGGTTGAAGTTCACCACCCAACTCTAGACCTCAGTTAAACATATTTGAAACTTGTATATCCTGTGCATACATAATATTCACGCTACCGGCTTGTTTAATTTCTCGATTAAGATCAGCACTACAGTTTTACGCAACTGTCTCCAGATGTTCAGAATTATCTTGCGCATGTGGTGTGAGCTCTGTGCTAAAGCTCGAGACAACTTAACCTTGAAAGAAAAGCCTTGTTGAAATCCACTCTATTGTGGCTCAGTTCTCAGCATTTTACATATTCTTTAGCTTGTAAAACTTATCCTCATTGTTAACTGTACAGACGGCTACTAGTTAAAAATTCTAATGACAGCAGTTCCACGGTCTGTCATTGGGTCTCATCAAAAGCATGGTAGGTTATCCTTACAAAAATATCTATAGGATTCAATGGGAAAACGTCTTCGGAAATTCTCCAGATTTCATTAAAATGTTTTAAAGAAACTTTCAAAAATTTTGAAAAAATATCTGACAGTTATTTCAAGACAATTTGAGACATATTAGGTAGAATCTGTTTATAACATTTCCACAGAAATCTTTAAAGAATCTATATATCATTTTAAAAATTTATTATCACATACATTACACCCTTTTACATGGCATTGATATTCAACTCGAGAACTTTGCGGATGACTCAATCGATTTCATAGCATTTAAGCAAAATGTTCTGCAATACCTGTTTGATACAAAGGCCCACGTTGTAGTTACTTGTGCTTGTGTCAAGACCTTTAGAGGTTTTCATCTACGTCATTGCGCTGCGAGTCTCCGTCTTTGTGGGACATTTCGACCGCCCGGGCGTTCATTGTACCACAATTTCATCTAAAGCCTTGTTATGCGCAAGTATCGATAACACACCTGCTATGCATGAGTTGTGGCGATCAGTATGTCAAATGAAATCATGCTGGCGTCACATGGAAAATTTTTACAGAATAAGCCAATTCAGAGTAAGTACTGCGCATGCACATGGCTTCAGGTCATAGGTCATATGGGTACAGAATGCAGTCGTAAATGTTGCCTTAAGTAACATTATTCTCCTTGTGCTTTTATATACACTTACGAAATTTAACAAGAAAGACTTTCATCAAGACATTTCAGAGCCTTAGTTGGGCACAGTGCACAATTTACCAACCTAACCACATGTATTATGTACCCATATGACCTATGACCTGAAGCCACTGTGATGCGCAGTGATACCTCTGAACTGGCTTATTGGTACGTGCGTGATTTAATGTAGTTTCATTGACAAGGGAGCTGCAACAGCTCTCTGGATTGCAGGAAGTAAGTAGGCTTGTAAGGTGAGTATAATCTCTTGAGTATGCATAGAACAAGTGCGAGCACACGTGAAGATGAGAATACAAATTTTGCGTAAGCAGCAAAAAAAAAAAAAAAAAAAAAAACCGGAAACTGTGAGCACCAATCCATTCTCAAGGAAACGAGTATCGGCAACGATGAGAAGGCAGTAGAATGAGTGCATACAAGTTTAAAACTAACATGGGCTTAGATCGTGGTGGGACGGGGGAAAGCGTCACCCTCACTTTTTGGAAAGGGGAACGTCTCCAATAAGTCCCCCACTTTTTTAAAACTGTGATAAATTATATATTATAATATAACATAGATTACAAATTGACACTACATTTTAAAGGCTAAACTGGGCCCAAATATGGCACCATTTGCCATACAGACACCGTCTAATTTCCTTTTTTCAGTCCTCCTCCCCTTAGACCCCTCCCCCAGAACGGCGGCTCGCAAATGGTGAAAAGCCCCCCCCCCCACACACACACACCTTTGGAGATGGATCCATGCCCTTGGAAACCTTGGAAACTATTACGTAAATTGTCACTATTTGTTTCAAAATCATGGTTGGGGTTAAAATTAAGGTTACGGTTACGTGGACAAGGAATATTTGACCTGTTCTTTCATAATCCGGCGTCAGAATTATAAAAAAAAATAGTCGAAAAGATGTTATTTTGGAATTAGGGGTGTGGCCAATTTCCAAGAAGCTGATTCGTCCATTGGCATTATTCTTCCATTTTCATCCTACGAAAAAAGAAAAACTCGCAAGCCGCACCAGGTTCATAGACGCATTTAGCCTCATGAGAACTAAAGTTATTGTCTCGTGAATGAGACACCGCACAGATCTGCTGTGTGGCAGATTATAAATTACTACATAGTAACATCCGACAGAATGCATACGCTCTCCAGTCTTACATGTAATTATATACTTCTTAAAACAGTGTCAAATTGGACCGCAGAAGACAAACAATACAAAGAGATGATGTGGTTTACGTATTAGATAGTAACTGCTGACATATATGTTCTGACCAAATACTAACTTCGCGTTTTGTTTGAAAAACGTGTGCAGCACCTTTACGAGTTTATATGTGAGATGCGTTCACGTACCAGCAAACACATGGTTTTCGTAGCAAAATATATATTTTTACTTGATACAGTACAGGCTCAACTTTTGTCAATGAGTCTTTTGGCTTTACGAATAGATATGTCAAACACGAGTTCTATCATCTAATTAAAAGCAAACCGGAAAACTGGTGGACCCAGTTTGGTTAGAATATGGTTTGATATGAGAATGTTAGTTAGAGTTATAGTTAGATGAGGTTTCACTGCTCAGTTTCTAGCCAACTGGTTTAAGTCGGGCCGTCCACGGCCTTTTTTCCAGTTGTGGCTCACTGGCTTGTTTTCCCTACTCCATTGCTTATGCTGAGCACCAAGCACAATGGCAGTAAGTTCCATTTTTAAAGTCTTCGGTATGACCCGACCAGGAGTCGAACCCCAGACAGAGTGTAAGTGATGACCTGTTACTAGCTGTTTAGGATCATGAAGATTGACAAAATAAAAGTTTTTACCTGGTTGCTGAAAGGAGATCTAGAGTCTTTGATAACATCTTGATTTCTCTTCGAAATATTCATGACAATGCGATTCCTAGGTGAACTAGAATCAGTAAATTATTCTCGAAATGTCAATGAAAGGGACTCTTTGCCCAGAGCCAGGTAACTTTTCATTGCAATTCGTCATACGAATATGTGAACTTTGAAAATTTTGTCGTTACACATTTGCGCCTACATTTGTGGCATAACTGGTGTATGAATTGTTTCAGCATGAACCGTACTGATAAGAATACGACAACTACGAACATACAGCATACTTCATCTACCACGCGCTTATTTTGATTATTTCATGAATTGGAATTTTGGACCATTTTCCGGATTTCACCAAAATAAATTCTAACTTCAAAATGGATTTTTAAATAACATGTTTTTTCAACGTTTTCATGAGATATGTTGTTTTCTCTGGGGTAAAAGCAAGGAATGCCCGAATTTGCCAAAACTCTCTGAATACTTGTTAATGTGGGACAAGTAGTCTATCCTTCCCTTTTGTAAGAGAAGCTAAGAAGGTAATTTTTGCTGACATCTCTGACTTCTAGTCAAAGTTTGGCAATACTTTATGCAAAAATGGATGTCCAGATAGAGGTAAGAATCCCATTTTGAGAATAGAACTTGTTCCAACTTAACCGCGTTTAAATGTGAATTAGCAACCCATTCGAAGCAATCAGACATTTTTATCTGGAAGGATGATAAATCGTTAAACAGTTTTAGTCAAATACTTAGTGTGATCTGGCTAAAACAGTTTTAGATTTAAACACTGCTACGCGAGCTAACTCTGGCGTTAGAAAGGCTACCAATGTAAAACATGTTAAACATGCAGATTTCGAGCACAAAATTGTTCAACGTCTAACCTTTACCTGCTCATGCGCAAATGCCCAACACCTTCTTGCAGAAAACGTAATACTACCGCCTGTTTCCTGCTTGGACTATTCGTTTGTTGTAAAGTGGGTAAACATGGTTTAAAAACTTGGCAACAGAACATTTAAGTCACCTCAAAAGTGAGCATTGCAGACCGTTTTTGTACCTCACGCAATATTTATTTGATCAAGAAATCAGGTGGCAACGATATTAAAGCTCTTTCTTTTCACTTCGGTTTTCACTTCGATCCATCTTCAGTCGTAGGGACATCGAATTGTACTTAATTGTCTGCCAGTACCAACCTATCTAATGTATTTCCGAGTACCAACTTGCCTAGTCTTAGTTACCTGTGCTAGTCGTAATGTTATGCAGTGCTGTTTACATCTCAGGGCTTTTGTTACAGGACAAGACTTTGTCTGTTTAGAGGGCACTATGACAGAATTATTCTTATGATCTACAACCGTAATGAAAGACTGTCACTCACTTTCATTTTTCCACGTTCAGTATCCTGAAGAACCTTGTGGGAAGGTGTTTCAAATTCGCAATCGGAGATAAATATGAAAACAATACGAGATTTAGATTATAACAAAGTGGACGTAATGCAACCCTATCACTGCTTAAAGATCTCTGGACATAACCGAAACAGTAATTGTACTGAAAAAATAACAGATTAAGATCCTCTGATAAAAGTTTTGAAGATTTATTTGAATGCCTTCCACCGTTTTCAAAATAAACTTCTTCAATGTTTGACAATTTGTAAGATTTCTCATTTTTTATCATGTGGAGTGTTGCACAGGGTCAAAATTTTAATGTTAATCCTGTATAAATTATCTGGTAAATTACTCACTAGCTAGTTTCTAGTTCGCTCATTAATGTAGACATTTTCAGAATAGTAAATAGCTACTTCCAAAATAAACACTTCAGGGTATGACACCATTACAACTGTCTTTGGTATGAAGGTTTAACAAAGAAAGGATAACATAACACCATAAAACACATCATGGGTAACTCTTTCAACTTCACAAATTTGCGTGTGTAGCTCATGTTTATTCATTTGCAAAAAAGGTAATCATCTTGCAGTGCATTTGGAAGTTTCTGTAATTTCTAATGAGGCTCTTCTAGACTATAGTCCATGGGATTTGATAGGAAAAAATGACAAATACCACCATCAGTTCATGCGGACGAGTTAAACTGAAATTAACTGAAAAAGTGCAGTTAAAAGTTTTGAATGAATATTGGTGCTATCAGGTAACGTAATCCATGTCAAAGACGATAAAGTTCCTTAAGCTAGAACTTCATTCACAACCGCTTAGTAGGTCATCTCCACGATCATCGTCGCTATTACTGGTTACAAAATTGGATGCTTCCACTCCATGAAAGACGAGAACATCCTAATGCAATACCATTCAAACTACCAAGTGTTAATAATTGCATCCACAGTTTTATATTGTAATGTTCGTGAAAAGACAGTACAGTTATCACTCAAATACCGCCCTAACATTCTAACTTTGTTCCGTCTAAAATCCAGTGAGACAAAATTTCGAGAGGTATAACGCAAGAGGACAGTTTCCTTTTAGCAAGCAATTCGCATGAGATGTGGCTCCAAGAACAAATGGAACTTCTAAGAGTGTATCAACTGCAGTCTACTTATAAAATAAATTTACTTATCATAAGCAATGCCTAGCCTTCTCGTAGATGTGTTATGTATTACATTGTAAAATATGCTTGCTTGACTTACAAATTAGAAAAAAAACTGTGTTACTTATGAAAGATCAGTACCTTGTTATACAGAAGGTATTTCATTAGCTCCATTGAAAAACGTAACATACTTGTATGTACTTCTCTTAATGCATGCGTAAGTTTTTGTCCTCCACGGCGAGCACCGATGACATCACTCGCAAGACCCAAGTCTGTCGGTTATTCAGATTACTATACCATGGGAATCAAAGTGTGTTATCTAAAGGATAGTCGGTACACAAAAGCCACGATAAATATTCTTATCTCAAAGAATAGGTCATAATTAAGGGGAATTCACAAAAGTGTGTTACAATCAACAGATTGTCCAGACATTTATTTTGATGTGTGGTTGTAACGCTCTCTCCTGTATGTTTTGGTCTTTTTTAATTTTTCAAAAGGCATGGTGTGCATCCTCTTAATCCTTTATAAGGTTATAATTTTAAAACAGAATTTTTCTGCTAAAAATGCAAGTCTAAAAAGGAATGCCTACTTATTTCTAATAATTTCAATTTTCTTTAAAGTATCTTCAAAACGTGAAGTGAAGCTGCAAGTGAGGTCTGCGTTCTTCCGTGATCTCCTCTTTTCTCAGGGTTTAAAAAGCAGTTGTTTTACGACGCTAAGCGACCACGGATGGTCCACATGGGTTATAAATTACAACACCACATCGGAGAGCTGACCAACTCAACAATTTAGATCACATTTGGTATATTTTAAAAGGCCAGCTCAGATAGGAAAACCGTAGACTGCTCTTGGATGAAAAACCTACCTTACTATGACAGGGATCGAACGCCGAACTTCCCGGCTGCTAAGCTTACTCGCTTGAAATGCTACCGCCTCTATCCACTAGGCCAAAGCTTCGGTCCTCTATGTAAATGAACCGTGGAGCTATTAGACTGAGGTTTAAAGCAAGTAGAACGGGGGAGGGCACATATCTGTACTTTGCGAAAGATGTGTGATAGAAAGCAATAAAAAATAGGCTTTTCATTGTATAATTCATTTTTAAAACCTCACCCTACTTCTACGAAACATCTTACCCCATTTCACATTTTTCGTCAAAAACTAGGGCTCTAGGACTCTAGGACTCTTGGCTTTCCTGTCAACCACCGCTGAGTTAAAATATTAATTAATCAGTATGACTTACTATTTTTCACGATCATGCATTTAAAATACATAATTGTAATGTAAATGCTCACAAAATACAATACATGTTTACCTGCACATTTTCTCATTTGCTTTTTTTTTATTTCTTCTTTACTGTCCTTTTATTTTTTCATTTCTTTCCTGCTTTCCTCTTTTCTCCACTTGAGAGAGTGTCCCTAAAGTTCCCAGATACGAGCCTGTTAATTTTGAATGTCTTACTAATCGCTCCTTTTGCCAACCATGATAATCAGGAGGTTGTATCTTGGCGATGGATGCCTCCTGTCATTTTGATATGACAGCAATGTCGAGACAAAGAACAAGAAAAAACGTTTTAAATTAAACTGGTGTGAGGGAAATGCCCCTGGATAAGCGATTGTAGGTAGGAAAGTGCACTGACACATACTGACAGTTGTCGGAGCATATGTTTTGTATATGCTCAGCAATATCCATATCAAGAATTTCATCTTTCGGTAAAGGGCCATTACCTGAAGTCATGTTACTACAACACGCTTTAAATGAAATGTGTAAGTAACGGAGTACATTCAATCACAGACCTACGGAAAGAGACGGACGAGAATGATGTGTATGTGAACGTCATCTCAAGTAGATGCAAAATGTTTGACGTTGCTAGGCCAGTGTTTCGTACTTTTTCTTTGTGCTTATTCTATCTTGTTGAAAACATTTTCCTCATTAGTACCCATATATTTGTATGGAAACTTACTACATTTTTTAAACAATTTTCTTTTTGTTCATAGAATGAAGGCCAAAAATTTTTTTTCACTTAGTGTTCTGGTTATCTGATAGAAGATGATCAATGATTTTGAAAATAAAAGTTGTAAGGACTGGTAGCTTACTTTGTGTGAGAAACGATTATTGACAGGAAGACCAGAAAGAAGGACAGGGGTGGGGAAACACACAGAAACATTTGATGATATCGTTTATCATTATGCAGGGTAACCACTCTCCGGTTGTGGCAGGCCCATAATCTCGGGGCAGGAGAACGGCCCAAAAGAAATCCTTTGCCTCTAAAAACATTATAAGAACGAACATTCCTATTGCTTTACACGTTTTAACATGTCTGTACCCCTGAAAAAAATCTCGCCAAGTTGAAGCTATCCTACTTCTCCCACAACTTGTTTACCTACGGTCATGGATATTGGAATATGCTTGCCAGTATAACTATGATCACGAAGTGCTCAAAATGGCAAAACCGGGAAGTGTGAGGCCTTCACTAAGAAAACGTTTAAATTAAAGAGGATTAAGTGTGATTTCTTGCTCATAAAAATTCGGTAAAACGGTTCCTCAGAAAGCATTTTATTACACTGTTAATTATTTTGAAGTGCAAAATGCCGTTACCTTAAGAACATGGGGTGAAAAATAAACAAAACAAATAAATACCAGGCTTTTCATCGATGGTAATCTAGTACTCATTGCACAATGACACCCATCCCCTTTTCTCCTTCTTAATTCACCGAAAGTTTTTCGGTCCCGGCTGAAAAACACTGATCTAAGGGAGTCTCCACCACAGGGTAGCTTTTAGAAAATTAGAAGAAGCTTTAGGTAAAAGTAGTTCCTACATCGTCGAAGTATTTTGGTAATTAGACCTAACATAACCCAATTAAATCTTGTAATGAAAAGAGTGTCAGTAATTTAGCAGATATGTAAACACACACAGCTTCCTTGGAACATGACATTTGCCTACTATTTTAAGCCATTTAATGACTGTTTTCTCCATTTTCGATTTTCATTTTATTGAATTGGCTATATTTCAGGCTATGTATGAAACATTTTGCTTTTAAATTTTATAACGGTCGTCTTCCCATGTGATAACAAACAATACCCCTGAGAGACTGTTCTGAAATCAATACAGTTTACACAAAAAGCAAAACCTGTCGAATATTGCCAAGGGTGGAACGATACCAAAATACCGCAGTCAAATGTCCAGGAGGAGCGCTGAATTTCCCCTAAGTTCTTGCATCAAGTTGCTGCCAGCGGTACCTCCTGTTACCCCAAGCTACAAAAAAGCTTGTCCCCAGAAATCGGTAAAGTGAATAGAGAACAACTGTCCGCCCACCGTCCAGCGACGTCCCAGTGTCCACTGCTTCACTCTAAGCCACCACCGATAAGAGACATGAGCACTTAAGACGTGGCTTTGGCCAGTCCACAAACACGCCAGCTATCTTCCAAAATAACCGACACCTCCCGGTATTACCAACGGCGGGAACCCTTCATCGGTATAACCAGGGCAGTATTTGCTTACGGTGACGCCCAGATCAGCAGTGCCCATCCTAATTTCCTTCATCTATTTCCTATGAACTGCAGGAAGCAGATCACTCTAGTCATCCCTTTATTATACAAATGTTACTTCCCTGAGCATCATTCCTAATCAATGGGTCTTTCATTCCCATATTGTTCCACTTCGTTGTTTTCAGTTTTACCTACATCTGCTTCGGGTATGCGTGTACTGATGGAACGCAATTGATACTAGCCATGAATAAGCATAAGGGTAACTTTACCCTGACTTAACCGATAAGAACGTTTTCAGTTAACCAGTCGTTTTGATTATGTGGACCTACACATCACACTAAATGTGGCACTGGATGAGAGTATTTCATCAACACCAACTGGCAAACATTCATTTATTGCCTTATTACTTTCACCAAAATGAAATAGCCTAAGCTTACTCACGATTTCGTTTTAGGAAAAGGTTTCATAGAAATAAAGAATAGATAAAAGTGACATGGAATTTTAATGCATTCATGTTCTGGATAATGAGTTTCCAATCAATCCCTCATTTTTGGCATGTAAGCTAATAGTTGATCCAATAATAAAGACCACACCGGTTATTGCGTGCCACTCAATTGGACGATTTAAAACAACGACATCGTACAAACAAGTTAATACAGTAGTAAGTGTTCCCAATACGGTAGCTGTTGAGATAGTCTCTGTTTCTAGTACTTTAAACTGAGGATAAACCGTCAGTACCGTGGATACCGCCAAAGCTATAGCAAGAAACCATTCATCAGATGTTTCAGGAAATTCCCAGGAAGATGTGACGAAAGCAGCACAGGAAGAGATGGTTATACCAGCCAATCCACTTAGAGAAGTCATAAGGTATGCATCGTCTGTTTCTCTCGTTACGAGTAATCTGGAAATGAAAGTCAGTAGCGACGAAGCAATCAGACTCATGAAGGAGAGTATAACGCCCACCTCTGGGGAGGAGGACATTGAGGCAAAGTTCTTAAAAAGAAACGAGGGATTAGAGACAAGCACAAGACCTATTCCGTTTACTACCAGACACACGATATCTGCAGCATCTAATTTCTCTCCAAGGAAGATATTGGCAAGCAGGGATGAGGGAATTGGAAGATTCAGTGAGATGCAGGAAACGTCCCCAATCCATAAAAACTGCACAGCAAAAGCTATAAATGCATTTCCAAGCACATCTAGGATTCCACCGGTGACAAATAAAATCATTTCCAAACAACGATACGTTTCACTTTTGTGCCAGAGTATCCCGGCAGACAAAAAAGCCAAAGAAACATTGCGGAAGAACAAACCTGACCAAGTACCTTTCTTGTCGCTGATGCTTTTTAAGGTTACAAACTGAACCGTTTGGAATATAACTAGCACTAAAATCCACAACAGACCTCGACGTTTATAGATCAAAGTCAAAAAATGTCTAACCCGCTCGCTGCTTGCATCAGAGCTCCCATCACGACGTTGCTCTAAATCACCGTCTTTTGTAAGAAGAGGCATTTCTTGAAGGCAGCCAGTCTTGTTTATTTTGTTGAGGGTATGCTGCTTGTCTCTGCAAAGATGAGAATGCAAAAAGGGAATTCCCCACATAATATTTTAATGACATTCTACTTAACACATTTTACAAGGCTCTAAAAATGACAAAAAAAAAGGCAAAGGCGTTATAGTAGGCAAATGGAAAGGATACTTCATCCGGGACAAAAATACAGGGCGCCCAAAATTGTGATACTTGTCACTGAAACATATTGTCTGCTTCCTATAAACTAATAGTAATAAGTGCTTTATTGGCTGGGTGTCCACTTTTGCTTTGCTCCTGTTCCTGCACTTTGGACTTCGCCAAAGGCCCTACGGCTAGTCCTTGGATTCCACGCGTGTAAACTCAAGGTTGGTTCGTGATGGACCTTGCTGCACTGCTTTTCCCCATCTTGGGCCCCTCCAAAGAGCCTGAATCTGCTCCTGCGCTACTGTGCTCATTTGGTCTTAAACAATACAGTCGAGTCAATCAAGAAATTCACTTCAACAATTGGTCAAAACTCCATTTCTGATCAATCGCACGGTCTTGAAACTAGTATCTGATACTATTTTGGCACTAATAGCTCTTTAAAAATTAAAAATAATGGGATGGAACACTCCTTCCACTTACACCACGCCCCCATTTCGATCGGAGGAGTCACAAGTCTGCCCTACTCGTATAATTCTCCACTTTTGGAATCCACATCCCCGAGTTTAGGATCAATGTATAATGATACTATTCACTACATATACTTGTAACAAGTTTCAGATTCAAAGAAACATGCAAATTTTAAAGAAAAGGATTTCTAAATTAATCTGCGTCTATTACATAACATTTCTGACCTTAAAGCTAGTGAAGTCTCTCCAAACAAGAAAAACCTCTTTCTCTAGGAATTAACTAAGTTTTGCGCAAGGTACGGGTGTTAATACTGAAGGACATGTTATAAACCAGAAAGCCCAAAAGCTTAATGATTCCTTGCCAAAAGAAAATTCTTTGCCGCACTAAGATTTATTCCTCAACGTTATGACCCTTCTCAAAATGTCATGTTTTACAATGTTTCCACAATTTGACCTTTGTTCAACTGACATGAACTTTGACCTCCATCAAGTGCAATGGGTTCATGTAGATATCATTGGCTATCCACGACCTACGTATAAGACCCCTCAAAGTAACACACTAGTTTTCACAGTTTGACCTCTTTTGACCTCAAATGACCTTTGACGGTCACCAAGAGCAATTAGTCTCTAAACGCAATTTGCATAGGACTTGCACACGGCAAGTTTGAAATATTCAAGATTTTTCTATGTGAGATATCGTGCTTACTAGGTTCTTACCATAAGACTTCTAATTACTCAAAATGAGTTGACCTCCATCAAAAAGAAAACGGTTTTGTGATCAATTTGTAGTATCCACATACTCTGACACATCCATGATACTCTTTACGTGTTTTCGAAGTTTCACTGCTGGTGAATTAAGATGACTGCTGAAGTTTACTTAAAGCACGTGGTAATTTTTTAAGACCAGTGCATTCCCATTACAACTATAAAAAAAAATTCATGTTTTCTTTTTTACGGTGTCTCAGAGGTAATCGGTTCTTGAACTCCGAGAGCCTTATATGAAAATAATAACACGCATTATCAGAAGAAATTGAATTTGCTTTTGTTCAGTAAAATTTGTAAACTTCAAATACTGTAGGGTCAGTGTATCTTAAGCCTTCAATGAAAATTTGCTTAAATCATCATTAATGTATGTCAAAAGTTGAAACTGATGGCACCTTCTTTCATGAAAAGATAGAGTGAACGACTTCCAAGCTTTTCCATGAACCTAAAGCATATTCAAGTGGTGATTGCACTTTTGTCTTTGGCAAGCTTAACACTTGTAAATACAGATCACACAGTTGATAGACATCCAAAAATTCATATAGAGTAATGAAAGATTAAAGACAACGTGCTGTGAAATTCAGAACTGCACAACTCTACCTGTATTCTGAACGAATGACAGACTAAAACATCATACTCACAAGCCATTTCACACTTTTAATGAAAACAAGGCTTTGTTCAAGGTTAAAAATATTCCATGAACAGTTGCTGTTATAAGCAGACCCGTAGCCAGACAAGGTGCTGAAGGGGGGCGAAAAAGCTTCTAGGGGAGCGAAAAATTTTCCAGAGGGGGTGAAACTTACTAAAATGCATTACGGCAATGCTTATTTTTGATCTTCTAGGGGGCGAAAAATTTTCCAAGGGGGGAAGCACCCCTTGGCTCCCCTTGACTAGAGGCCTGGTTAAAAGCATCAGTCATTATACTTTTTCCAATGAATCAAACTTTGTCCATGATAAAAAATCAAAACATCATAGACCTAAATACTAGGCATTTCACATCTTCCAACTAAATTCAAAGTTTGGCTGTGATAAAAACTATATTATGAAACAAAAAAGTCACCAGTAATTTCGCATTTATCCAATTAAAAACAATATTTTCCGGTGGTGAAAAAAATCCGAAAAATCCTTTTACACTGACCTTTTCACATATTCCATTTCTATACATGAAAGGTTGAGCATGGCGAAAAATAGTTTGTTCGACCGTTGCATCCTTTCTTCATCCCCTACATTGCCTACCATGCGGAGGAAATGATAACAAGTAATCAAATTTCAGCTCTTCTTAACCCATCCTCCCCCTCTACCCTGTGTATTAGAAACAAAGGGATGGTGAACTCCAGTTTATTTCAACTGGCTACCTTGAAAGAAACATAAAGGTAGCCAGCATTTTCCTTTGCAAGTTGGCGCAGTCCTTAGCCACCAGAAGGAAACTTCTTGAAATGTTGCAGGTCCAACTATTATACAGTTTTTTTTTTGACTGCTTCACGTTTCAATATCCATCCCAGTACTGTAGTTCTTCAAAGCTATGGCCTCATTCATTCAAATCTTTGCATTAACAGTAAACACTAACAAATCTCCCCATAAGCTTTTGATGAAAGAATTTGAACCTACGCTGTAAAAGCGTCGCTCTGGTTTAGAACTTGAAAATCAAAAGGAACTACTTGATTACTGTCCTTGAGAAGTTTTTCCAGAAGTATATCGGAAGGGTATCCTGACCTGTTTATAGGACATTCTTTGACCCCCACCTGACGTTTCAAACTTATAGTGACTGTTGTTGAATTCTTACCTTTCCAAAGTCCTATCGACTCTCTCGAGAAGAGCCAAAGGACGAAAGCCAAACTTTATTCCGAAAGGAGTTCTGCTCTCGAAGAAGCTACGTCCCCATGGGACTGTTGTTGAATTCAGCAGCTTTATGTTCACTGTACTTTACTGTAATTGCATACTGTACAAATTTGTGCACAGGTGATACGCTATGTGCTCGGCGTACTCCCTGTATGGTGTAGTGTGAGTACTCGATGTTATGTGCATTGACCCAAACAACTGCCCCACGAAGAGATAAACGACTGGTAGGCAGTGAATTCTTTCACAGGTTAGCATACCAGCACTAATAAGTATATAAATGCGTCCGTTTATTCTCCTTCACAAAGAAGAGAAATTGGGACAACGTTTGCGATATGTTACCAAGAAGGCTGGGGTCTTTTATAAATTTGATATAAAATTACACTAGTCGAAGTATCACTGGTGCCATAATGGGGTCAATTGAAAAAAAAAAGTATAGGGGAAATTATTGGCTCAGAAGCTGACGGTTGTAAGCCAGGCTTTGAATGAGTGAAAAGGCCTGGCTAAAGGTAAGGAAGCTTTGAGCACCGCTAGCAAATAATCGTCACGGTTAAGGTATAGTAAGTTGAAATTGCCATGAATGGCCAACTTGTCAGCTTTCTTGTTAGCTGTAGCTTTTACCAGACGATAACTTTTACAAGGTTTTAGAGCCACTTTACTTTTTCAAATTAGTGTGTAAGTCAATGGGGATATATTGGGGGTATGATTACTTATGTCAATGGATGGGAGAGGGGTTTACTTTTTGGCAAATAAAGAAAGTTAAGGATAACCTTTGTCTTCTACAAAAAACAGTATGGTTTATGTACTGACCGTAACGTATCGACATTTTAAGTATGTCCATTATCCTTGGTTCCAACCACCAGACACTGTGCTTACAAAGTTTTCGGTCCTTTACTTCTGGTGAACTCAAAGACCTTTAACCTTCACCAATAATAGGGTCCTTCCTCTGTTCACAAGCTGTAAGTGTCACAAACACATACACACAATCGTACACACACCTATATACATACACTCGCCAGCGTGATTACATAAATTCCATTCGCCTTTGGAAAGGGTAAAAAATCATCATCTTTATGTCAGAATCTTCTTAAAGGACAAATAATCACTTATCTGTTGCACTCAACAGTCACATAGATTAAGTTCCCCGATGAGTCCATTAGAATTTTATCAATGGGTGCCTATCCAGAGTTTCATCATTTCTGTGATCCCTCATTAGCTATTTAAAAGTGATGATGTAGAACGTTGTATACAGTCTATATATATATATTGATAAATCTTTTTAAGTTATCTGATTCACTTACGAGCTTGTGTCTGTTTTGGTGTGTAATATGTATATTTTCCAAGAAGTAAACAGCTACTTCCGACAATACAATTACTGTTCTTCAAATGAAGGTTAAATACACGAAACGAGGTTAAATACACAAAGGATAACATAAAACAGACCTCATGAATCTTTCTTTTTACGTCACGAATGTGTAAATGCAACTCATTTTCATTCATTGTGTGGGGTCAATGGTCGCTGTTGATGGATTTTGATGGAAAGTGTGTCTATTTGTAACGTTTTTAATGTTTTTACATCAGTTAGAGAGGTATGATCTGTGTATGTCCACATATCTTAAAACTGTCCTTATTATACTTCCTCAAACATTTTTTTCAATACAGTATTTTGTACTAAGAAAAATTTAAAATAAAGTGTAAGAATATTTATCACTTATTTTATATTAACTGAAATGTTATTTCCCTTTGCCGATATGGCGGTTCTTATCAGCCATTGTAGAAAGGGACCACACATGACAGAACCATGATGTAGAGGTTTCAAGGTCGAGAGGTTGGTCGTGTTAAGTCTTGGTGTCCACTGAACTTAGCTTCTTTGGGGAGCAGAACTCCTTTTGAAGTAAATGTTTGCTTTTGGACCTTCAGCTTCAGCTTCAAGTAATGTGGCAAGGGTTAGCGTGGCCTCATGTCCCATAGGCTGAAATCTTGGGTTTGGTCAGGGGGATATGTCACCCATTTTAGAGCCTTCTACAACTATCTTTCAAATGACTGCTATCAATAGCTTCAAGAGCAATCAAAAAGTACAGGTGAGTACAGTCATTGGTGATGAAATATGAAAAACAGTTCAGGAGTAAAGTGGAGTGCAAGGGAATTTTGTCCATAACGATTGAAAAAAGGGGACATGTCTCCTCGCCCTCTACCTATTTACGTCCATAATTGCTACTAAGTGAGGGGTTTTCCTCTGGAATACATCTTAACGTGCCTACTGCACTAAGCACAAACTGCCCATTTGGACATAATCAAGTTTGCTTGGGCTGCCTTCGGGTTTACGTTTGTTGAGGTCTACCAATGAACAAACTCCATTATGCGATTTTAAAGTCAGTTTGGTAAAGGCTATGGACTGACATCTTTGAACTACAACTATCACCTAACCTAATGGAGGTCATGTTTTAAAAGTGCCTGTATTAGTTGTGAAATAACTGCTTTATTTGTGTCTTAAATCGGACGTAATAAGCTCACAAGTCGATGCATTGCCTGACTTTTAACATTTTTGGAAAAGAATACTCAATCTCACTGCCCTACCTGTTCATTTCGCCTTCGTAAATAAATCGGAGACGAGCGTCACCGGGCTTCCAGAAAATGTAGTGGATATTAATTTTCAATGCTTAAAAGACAGCTTTGAATGAAATACTATTGTACGTGTGGTTCCTTATTCAGTAAAATATCTGCTAGATAAAGATATCTACGGTGAAACTGTTGCAACCTTTTCATGACGCGGATAGAAACACTGATACACAGTTCTGTACGATAATGTTAAGTGTGGCCTTTCTAACACCTGCATTACGCTATTTAGATGGCAGTTACTTTTGAAGGTGGTTCAGGCTTCCAAAAAAGTCCACTATGTACGTCATAACCAAAGCTACCACTGGAAGATGTGAAATTACTATTTTTAAGGACAGTAATGAGAAGCTAATATTCCTGCATTCATCGGCGCCCAGGCATGACAGTGGGGGTCAGGTGCATTCAGGAAAAATACATATCTTGTTTTGTCACTTAGGCTATAGAGAAACAAACTGTCATGGCCTACCTGATTTTTTCGTGCTCCGTTTAGATGAACCTACATATTGATCAGATGTATCTATAAAGACGAAAGGTTCGTGTTGGCAAAGGCCACGGGATCTGAGGCAGTCTGCACTCAGCTACAGTAGCGTGTTCCACCCGTGACATTTAAAGGTGATCAGTCGTCTTGAAATATTCTTTGTGACGTCAGCCTTTTCTTGACATGTTTCTGCAGTCGTCACTGTTCAAGGATACACCGTACAAGCATGGTATAGCTAATCGGTAAGCAAGAAGAGACGGCTTGTAGCTGTATACCTACTAGCTATACCGATGTCATCATAGCTACTTGTACGGTGTATCCTTGAACAGTGACGACTGCAGAAACATGTCAAGAAAAGGCTGACGTCACAAAGAATATTTCGAGACGACTGATCACCTTTAAGTCTGCTTAAAAATAACTACCACAGTATATTTGTGCCAGACATTTGGTCAACACAAAGGCAATGTCTTCACAAATGTCCATGAAAATCATGGAAATAATGCTAAATGAAAGTAATTCCAAGGTTGAAGTTAACGTTAAAGTAATGCCAGATTTAAGGTAACGGGCTTTTCACGTGCACGTCTATTGACTAGAGAGGGTCTCGTCATGAAATGCTGTCTTTTACACTCTATGCGTTCTCACCCTGAATGCAAAGAGTTATTTTACCATTTTAACTATTAATTTCAGGATACTTACTACGCCTCAATATGGGCAGAGCTGTCAACTTTACCGAATCAAGTTGCAAAAACCTTGAAAACTGTTTTTAACCAGGGAGCCTAAAGGCTTGGTGATTCCTTGCCGAATAGGGGTGCTTCGTTTAACTGAGGTTCATCCCTCAGATTTATACCTCTTGAATAGATCAATTTTACGATGTTTTCATAACTTGACCTCTGCTGACTTCTAATGACCTTTGAACCCCACCAAATTGAATAACAAAAGCATCAGAAACACTCATTTACACACGCAGACACACACATCTTCGTGATTGCCTAGATTCCTTTCTTCTTCGTTAAGGAATCGAAAAAGATATCTCAAAATGTGCCACCTTGTGAAATATCATGTTAAGCATGTTGATACCCCATATTGAATAGATGATCGTTCATGTTCTAGGTAGAGGCCAGATGTTGTCTGAGGTCACCTGTTGTAAAGTGTAAAATTTTTGTAAACATGATATCTGTAGATAGGAAATGTTTATGAATCTTACGTGAAGATCCCCCAGGTTGAGTAAGTGATCCATGTGGGTTCTAGTGGAGGTCAAAGATCATTTGTGGTCACAAGAGGTCAAATTATGAATACCCTGTAAACATGATATTTCAAGAAGGAAAGCATGAAAGAACCTCAAGCTAACTATGACTGTACTCAAAATAAAGTACATGATCTGTGTAATATATGGTGGAGGTCAAAGGACACTTGAAGTTAATGAAGATAAAACTGTAACCAGACAGCCCAAAGGCTTTGTGATTCCTTACCGATAGGGGGTTGCTTTGTTACACTGAGGTTCGTTCCTCAAATTTTTACTTCTTGATTATATCATTTTGACGATGTTCTCATAAATTGACCTCTGCTGACCTCACATGACCTTTGAACCCCACCAAAATTAAATAACAAAATGAAAAAGAATCTGAGTGTCTTAGGAGGGACGCGAACCAGGGCCGTCTGTGTGAAAAACCGAACACTGATCCACTACGCCATTAAAGAAATCGTGAACCGTATGGTATTTGTAGTCAAGCTATAGTCACACAAGACTTTTCACGTGTTCACAATTAGGAAATTCAAATCAGCATTATTACTGTAACAGTTATGCTTGTGAAAAAATATTGTGCTCTGCAACTTTATCTATCTTTGTAGTGGTAGAATAATTCAGCCCTAACTCTTCGTTGGTCACAAAACGCCTGACACACTTTGGTGGTACCACCTACTGTCTATTTAGTTCCCTCTCTCTTAAAGTAGCCTAACACATCTATATACCAAGTATGAAAAGTATACAGGTGCTTCTCTTCGAATATCGTTTTTTTGCAAGGGTTTCCGTTTTGACCTCTGGTGACCTCAAATGACCTCTGAACTCGACTGAAAACAATAACGTTCTTCCTCTTAATATGATAAAGTTATATATGAAGTATAAAATTGTCCGTCATAGCTTTCTTGAAATATCGTGTTTACGAGCAGTTTTAAGTATTTCGTATTTTCACCACCGGTGAACTCTGACTATAAGGCATCCACATGACAAGTATAAAAGCCTCCTTGCTTCCTACCTAGAAATATCATGTCTACAAGGTTTTCGGTTGACCTCTGATGACCTCACATAACCTTTGACCTCCACTAAAACAATATGATCTTTCTCTTTTTATAATAATTCTATATTCCAATTATGAAAATTGCCTATTATTGCTACTTTGAGGTAGCATGTTTATAAGCATAGAACCACAAATCCACATACATACACACATACCACATATACACACATACATACACTCGAGTGATTTCATATATTCTTTCGGCAAGGAATCCAAAATTTCATTTAATACCGTGTGACTTAAGGGAGCTGATATTTTCTTAATATCTTAGTTTGCGGTAAGTCTAGTACCATATGGTCAGTTCTATATCAGCTTTAACTTTTAAGTTCAAATCAGTGTTTGCGAATATCAAAGATATTTTTGTGTTAATGTACGAGAGTAAATAATATTTGCTGAAGTTTACGTTCAATACAGATGTAGATCGAACGCGAGATGTTGTGCTTCCCTCCGCCATAAGTTAATCATAGTATTCTTATGTTATTCTCCTGTGTGACAACTGTTGGTATGGTCAGTTGATTAAACAATGACCGAGCTTTGCAACGAGTACATGAAACATCAAGCCACATGCAGCATAGGAAGGTTGGAAAGCTGTTGATTGCACATTCAATATTGAGGAGAAAAGTTCGATTTGCACCAAAGGCTTTCGCAGTTAGACGTAGTCCGGATCTTCGAGCAGTGATCAGCACCATTCAGTGCCAAACCGCAATAAACACCGGCCTCTGTACCACAGAAAAGTGAACTGTATGAGAAGTAGTTTCCAACTTCATGATTCTGGGATGCATATCATATATAACACATGATCACCACCCGTGACACTTCGTACTTGTATTAGACGAACAGGATTTTCAAAGAACTTAATGCTTAACCTTCAAAAATAAACGTGTATTCTTTTTTCTTCTTATCAGTTACCATGTTAACATTCGTATCCTGATTAAAATCCCTCTGGCTTAAGGATTTCGGTTTACTTTACCTCACGGCTTCAATCATTCTACTTACTACTCCATTTGTCTGATTTTTAAATTGAAACATACAAACTCTTTAGAGCACACGATGACTGAAATACTAAAATCAAAGTTTTACGTCTTCATTTGCTTATGTGCCCGTTCCAAGCTCTGTCCGATTTATTTCACGGCAAACCTGAAAATGGTAACGTCGAGTTACTCGGGCACTCACTGTGCTTTTTCTGCCAGAAATGGCGCTAGGTGAAGGTAATGGGGCATGGTACTTCGTAGGCGAAGGCCGCACCTTGTGCCGGGAAAACTTATGCTTTCGTTGGCGAGCTCTAACGGATACAAACATGGATGAAATACCCACGGTTTACTCGTTTTTGGCCTTAATAAGCAGCGAAAAATCTTCATTAAGGCTCCACATTTACCAAGGTTTCTTGTATTTAATCAAATTTTCTCCAATTAAGATTAACAAGCTTTCAAAAACTGCAAATTTCTCAATTTCCTTCAATTAAAACGCCAACATTCCAAATTTCCCAAATTAAAAACAGCGTTTCTAAGTTTGCCCTCCGACAATTTCACGTTGGCCATCCTTTTGGCACTCCATTGGCCAACCCTTACAAAAACCCATGAGATTCCTTCGGGAAGTGGTCCTTTCCTTATGGAGATTTAAGGACCCTCATGAGAATTCCATAGGAATCATGCATTACCCACGGGAAGTGCAAAAATAACCGTTAGAAATGTATCATTTCCCATGAACTTCTTGAGGGAAATGGAAATTTCTATTTCCCTCTGAAAGCTTACAAATCCTCATGGAAGTTGATTTATATGTCATGGGAAGTGTCATTTCCCGTGGGAAGTACTACCATTTCATCGGAAAGTGACAAGCCCCTTAGAAATTTTAATTTTCTCATGGGAATGTCACTTTTGCATGCAATTTCTCATGGCATTTGTAATTTCACCATACCTGAACCATGTACAGTACAATATTGCCCCTATATGCTTTGCATATATTTAATACCTTTCACATGAGTGAAGCACCTAGTACCTTTAACTTTTCAGTTTCCAGCACATTTTGTGAGATGATGTAAGTCAATCTCTCCTTGGTAAGTGTCCGTCCTTCCCCCATGATGAAAGTCTGTATGCTCACCATTCATTCCATTCATTGCTGTAAATGGCTATAATCATGGAGCTAATATAGCTTCTTGCTATAATGAGTACAGCTTCTACCCATGTAGAATTGTATGCCCCTACAATATTATGATCCAGTGATAGCTAAGGTTTATTTCAACAAGTCATCCTTCACACAATATACTGGCATATGACTTTCATGTAGTTTTGTACATTTAATTAGCTAATTAAAAGTTCATGCTCCTGTATATTACTGTGATGGGTTGATAATTACTGTTGTAACCAATGATGCACTTCTGATTCGGCCATAGTGTATTTTAACTATAACTGATACAATGTATACTTTATCAGTCTTCTATATACTTACAATAACCAGCAACTTATTGTCGACTGCACTTTGCTGATAAGGCACCTATAAAACTACTCATGTTGAAGGCCATACCAGCGATGTCGTCTGTGGTAGTGAGCGTAACGACGTTGTGTATGATACTGAGGTTCGTGATTTGTTAACTGATCATGATTTGTTAACTGATCACTGCATGACCACTTCAAGTTAAAACTTCGCAAACTACTACCCCAGAAGAAGGTGATCGCATATCGCAAGTATAAAGCAATCGGCAAAGATCTTCTCAAATGTGACGTTTAGTCATCATTGTCCTACGACCAAGTCACATGTAAGAAAACTGAAGATCTCGTATATGATTACAAGAATGTGTTACGTAACCTCACAGACCAACATGCTCCCGTGACATCTAAACTTGTTATGTTACGTCCACTTGCTCCTTGGAACACGGATGATTTGCGGATTGCCAAGATAAAAAGGCGAAAGGCAGAAAAACTGAGGAGACGTACTCGCTCCTCAGAACATCGTGACTCTCTCAGCAAAGCAAAATTAGAAATAAATAGATTTGTTGCTTCCCTTAAGCTCTCCTACTATAGAAATAGGATTGACGAGAGTAATTCAAATAAAACTCTGTTTTCTGCTGTCAGTTAGCTTCTCCATACAAACGCTGAACAAGTCTTGCCAAAGTGTAATTCAGACTTAGAGCTCGCCTCGCGTTTTGTTGATTTTTTCAGTACAAAAGTTTGCAACATGAGGCTTGGATTCATACGCAGACTGATCAGGAAATTGTGCCTCATGTTGAATGCAATGAAATAATTTCATCTCTTAAGGAGTTTAAACCAACTTGTATTTTTTGAGGCGCTTGCAGCTATTTCTTTTTGCTCAAATCCTACATGTGACTTGGATACAATACCAACTTCTCTTCTAAAGGAGTGTGATACTAGCCCCAGTCATTACTTATATTGCTAATTCTTCATTCGCTGGGAACATTTTTCCATCTAGTCTAAAGACAGCGATTGTAAAACCACTTTTGAAGAAAGCCGTCCTGGTCCGGTGTCTAACTTACCATTCCTTTAAAAGGTTATTGAAAAGATAGCCACATCTCGATTAAATGACTACCTGATGGAAAATAATCTTCATGAAAAGATACAATCTGCCTATAAAAGGTACCATAGAACTGAAACTGCTTTATTAAGGGTCCATTCTTATATCCTCCGAGCTATTGAGGTGGAAAAATGGTGTCATACTTGTATAATTAGATTTTAGTGCAGCCTTTGATACCATCGATCATAATATTCTCATTCAATGTCTGAATAGCTTTGGAATTAATGGTGCTGCCCTCGATTGGTTTCGTTCGTTCATGGTTTCCAGATCAAAACGTGTTACTATACGGAAGGAATTGTCAAAAATCTCCATGCTTTCGTTTGTTGTTCCACAAGGGTCGGTTCTCTGACCCATCTTATTTATTTTATATACAAAGCCTCTAGCCGATATTTGTAGGAAACATGGGATAAATGTGCATTTGGATACGGATGCCACGCAACTTTACCTGCCTTATAACTACGTTGATCCAGAAAATGCTAAGCGTGCTGTCAATCAAAAGGAGTTGTGTCTTTTGAAATAAAGCAGTGGATGGCAGACAACAAATAGAAGTTAAATTAAGATAAGACCGAAGTATTGAACATTACTTCTTCATACTTCAACATAGTAATTTCGTTCAGTCTGTTAATGTTGCTGACACTAATGTTCCAACATCTCTATATGCAAGAAATATCGGTGTTGTATTTAAAAGTACCCAAGATCGACATATTATTACCGTATAAATACCGTCTGTAGTACGTCCTACTTTCACCTAAAGAATATTAGGGCTACTAGTAATCTACTTACCCGAGCCGAAACTGAAAAACTTGTTCATGCCTTTATTACTTCTAGGCTGGACTTTAATAATTCTTTATTCTACGGCATTTCTCAGTCTTCATTAGCTCTCCTTCAACGTGTGCAGAACATAACGGCCAGGTTAATTACTGGTGCCTTGAAATACCATCATATAACCCCCATACTAAAGGATCTGCACTGGTTACCAATTTCTTATCGTGTAAAGTACAAGATTGTTTTAATTGTTTTTAAGGCTTTAAATGGTCTAGCCCCTGAATACATAAATGACTTGGTTATTCTCTACAAACCCGTCCGTACCCTTCGCTCGTCCGGTGACAACCTGCCTCAGGCCCCTATAACATGAACTAACGCTGGCGACAGTGCCTTTTGGGTGCGGCTCCATCACTGTGGAATAGACTCCCAGCTGATAACTTAAAACTTAAGTCTTTCTTGTTTCGTGAGGCCTTTTCTGTGTAAAGTGCTGCCGAACGTATTAATTATAATGGCGGCACTATATTAAGTCATTTATTTATTTATTATTATATTTTACAGTGTATTCACAATCTTATCTGCGTACTCAACGGGATAGTAGGGCAACACATATTAAATCAACCAGCCGTTACATAAAGTTTCCTGCTCCAAGGAGGGAAACTTTCCTTTTTAAATAAACTCTAAATGATGTCAACATGTGGACTCCACAAAATTCAAACAGGTTCTAATGAAAAGCTATTATTTTATCATTAATATATTCTCTTTGTTAATTGAGTATTATTAAAGGTATTTATCAATGTAAAGTCCCTCACCTGCCTTGACGTTAAATGGTATTATATAGGAATTCCCCACCAGGATTTAAAATAGGTCCTTAACGGTAGTTGCTTTACAACGCTAAGGGATTACGGACTTGGGAGAAGCCTCTGGATTAGAAATACAACTTCACGTCAGGTGGCTGACCAAATCAACAATTCAGATCAATATTGGTATCTTCTTAAAGGCTAGCTTAGATGGGAAAACCCTAGATTGCTACTGGATCAAAATTCTACCTTGCTTTGAACTGGTCGAACCTCTCTTTTAAGAACTTCATCGGTTTCAATGCCGCCATCGTTATCCACTCTGCCACAGGACCGGACACTGGAACGTACTATAGGCACTTGCCATCACAGGACTATAAAACCTAAGTTTGCATACTCAAAGGAAATCATTACACACACTTTTACACCCACCTGTGCTGCATGTCATCAAAGATTGCAGTTATCAAGTACCTGCATGATGACGTTAATTCATAAGGAATACATTGCAAAACCATGTCTCTTTCAGTTTAATATGATTTACAAAATCCAACAAAATATGACTGAAATCCAAGAAGATTGTTTATGCGACAAGTTTTTACTGATATATAAAGTGTAGACGTATTTTCTTAGGGGACCCAAAATTGAATATTGTGGTACTTCCTAATTAGATTCAACTGTAAAAGCATTTTAAAAGCATGTCCTGGTGACCAAATTTGATGTTTTCAAAAAAAAAGCAGAAAAATTTTCTGTGTTAGGCAGTGAAAACCGCATCTCAATAGCATCTTGCATGGAAGATACGGATTTTTGAAGAAATGCTTTATTTTCATGTTCCTCAGTGCATGATGGGAAATCTGTGATGTCATCTGGGCAAATTGATTAGATGTAGCTTTTGTATTTCTTGATAATGTTGACATCACTAAATTGATTATTTCATAAAGTTATTTGTTGTACGATAAGTATGGCACAGTTTTACACTTTATCTACACGGAAAAGCATCTAAACATTCCAACAGTATCAAATTTCTAGGACAAACTAGGCATCCAATTATAAAGAATAGCAAAAGGAATCTGAGACAATTTGCCCACTTGGCTTCATGTTCTGTGACCTTGAGGAAATCTGGAGGTATTTCTTTTCAAAAGTAGGCAGTCTTTTGGAAGGGATATCTTGAGTTAGGAATGGAATTTTGGTATGGGGTTTGGATGACATGTAATGAAACATTTTTATTATTCCTATAAGACCACTACAAAACGCCACCAGACAATGCCTTTAAATAGTAATATAAGAAACTTCTAATCATGTTTTTGTGAGCACTGCATAGATGATCGTAGCAGCATTTCTTACTAGATGCTCGTAAGCCTGTTCACACCAAACACTTATTACCACACCACAACTTTTATGTCATCCCAGCAAAACAGGTTGACTGGTCATTCTAGCGTATAAACTGTTAAAAAGGTGAAATAACTTTTAAGGCTTTCAGGGGGATTCCCCACTTCCTGTAAAATCATACAAACTATTTTAGAAAACTCGACAACAATAGTAGTAAGATAGCATGCCACTACATTTGAAAATATTTAAACATTTAATGGAAGTTAAGACTCAGTATGTGGTAAATTTTATCTATTCTAAACTGTAGTCCCACAGAACTTGGATAAAGTTGCCACTTTCAAGAACACTTATGTCTGCTGTCTCATTTTATCAACAACTTGTCACGCGATTTTCAGAAGCATTGTAATCTCTTGCACGGTTTAAATTCAATCTCTTGTCATGCCGTAAAAGGAATTGCGTAGTAAATTTCAATATTTGATTACGTTCTTGACACAGCTGTTTAATTGGTGCGAGAAACATAAAAAATACCACTTATTTCCAAAGTGTCAGACTTGGCGAGTAACATAATTTCAGTTATCAATTTATGATTCAACAATATTTTACTTCCATTTAGTTAACTTTCATTCCATCACAGCTGTTGATCAATCATGTTATTAAAGTTTATGTCGTAACCATTCAATATAATAGGCACAATACAATAAAACAATAAAATACAAAACAATACAATACATCAAAACACCATGAAACACCATAGTTCTATTCAAAGACGGTCAGTAAAATTTACATCGATAAAGCAATATAATTTATCAGATGCATCCATATAAAGTAAAGTATACATTTAACAGTTTCAACCAATATTTTACCCTTTTAAGGGCGCAACTACAATTGGAAGCAGGAAATTTCAACCTTTTATCTTTACATTTTTACACTAATAACAAGCACATTTATCACCTTAATGAAAGTTTGGAAGATGAAGTATATGAAGTAAGTTAGGAAAGGTGAAAAGGGTAAGCACTGTCAACCGTACCAAAAGCGAATCCCAAGTACGAATTACTATCCCATGTAAATGATCTAGAAAACATGAGGAACGATAAATACAATGATGGCTAAAGCAGTAATGAGTCCCCGGCTCCCAAGCTGGTAATTACAAAATTCAACAAACCACCTACTAAGATCAGGATGGTCCAGTAGTTACCAAAGCATTCCCTGAACAATGACACTACATAGGAAAATAAATTACTTTGAATGTAATATGTACTTTTCAGAAAATATTTGCAAAGTGTCAAATATGAAACATGGGATATTCCTCATCGTCATTTTGAGTGAGACAGCATACTCAGTGGACATGTAGGGCGTGTGTTGAAAGTCCATCTTAAAAACTGTTAGCACTCGGGGGGCTGCCGTGTTTTCAAAATGAACAACATTTCTGACGGCAGTTAACTACAATTTGTCAAAATGTTTACTTGTTTGTTATGGAAATTTATTAAACACGAAGAGACTTCCCTATTGTGAAGTTGGCCGTGGACTGTTGAATAGAACCCCCACTACTTTAAAATATTTCTAGAGACTAATACGATTACTGTCGTAAGCAATTTTAAGTTGACCATAGAAATACTTTCCCATTTTGCCAAAAAATTTGCAACCGAGTCAACTGTTGCATGCATAAGACTATATTACTGTAAACGTCTTGAAAACGCAAATCGTCTGAATATGACGCTGTTTATCGAGACGTGGCATTTCAAAAAACTGCAAGGAGCAGCGCCCTCTACAAATTCTTTATAACTGCATGTGACCTTAGCGCATTCTAGACACTTCGTCTTCATTCACAAGTACGGTTTCATTAAGTGGTAGATGTACCACAGAGTATTAGTTTGTTTAAACCTGAAGAGCTTCAAAGACCTGACATAATGTTGTTCCTTCATATTGTTTATGTCAGCTGTCTTTTGGCACACATTCAGCTAGGGCAGGCAGCCATTGTGGAATCCTCGGAAACTGGGATGGAAGGATCATCAAATCAAATAGAAATTCAGCTTGAAAAATTTCAACAGAGGCTGATAAAAATTGAAGAAACACAACAATTACAACTGGTAAGTTGTCAATAAGGAGTAACGGTACAAGTTTGTAAACAGTACAAGTTTGTACTTACTTTAGGAGAATGAGCCTTTATAATACACAATTATAGCTTGCGTGCATAAAACTAACAAATTAACTTCTTTGACGGACGACCTGTGTTTGATTGCTACTCTTGTCTCTCAATTTAGTTGGCTCACATAAAGCATTCTCTCAGCCAAGAAGTCATCTGTGAATTTATTGGAACCGGTAAAATATTAATTTTTAAGTAAACTTCAAGAATCCTATGACGTAATACAAAAAAGCAGCACATTTACATAGTACATTTGATAATCCCAGCTTTTCTATTTGCAATAAAGAACTTTTTACAAACCTATCTGGGTGGCCCAGTGACATAAGGTTCTATTGAACTTTTCAATTTGAATCACCTTCTTTCATGTATCTTGGCAAATGGTTATTGTGATGTCCTTTCTCACCTTATGATATTACTTTTAGGCACATTGGATATTAATTAAATATTTTCACATGTCTTTATTTGGTAGTCCCTTAGATGTCCCTTAATTTGCACTATCAGTACCTCTTTTGAAATCCGGAGCTACGTTGCTAGACCCAGTTAGTGCAAATTATATATTGCTTACAACAAAAAAGGCCTTAAAAGTGTCCTGCCTTCCTACCCATTGTTCCCACAGAAAACCTTCTTTACTTTGCAAAAAAGACCAAAAGATTCTCATAAGTCAGTACAATTTTCCATAGATTAGTAAGGTGACGTGTCGGTACGGGCGGTTTTATAAAAGTGAAGTACCTTTTTACCTTTCCAACTTCTTACCGTGTGACACAGATATTGATGTGGAAATTACCACACTAATTACAGCTTAATCACTTTTTTACTTGGTAACGCCATTATATAATAAAAATGTGAGTTGCTGCTTTGGGTAAGATTATCGTGTCCCATGTAATTTACCAAAACAATGAAGAAAATTAGCACATGGTCTGATGTTAATGATAGAAATGATAGAAAAGGTAGTTTTAGCATATTAGTAGTTTCTTTTCTTTTAAGGAAAAGCTTGATTTGCTGCTGAAAATGGATATGGGACAAATTCCGGTTTCTGAGATGAGAGTTCGTAGGGATGAAGAAGGACAAACCAAAGTGGACTTAGTGCCTAAGCAAGGTGACAATTGTCTGCATTTGTTTTGTTCAAAACAAATGTTTAGTGCCTTCTTAATACAAAAAAAGCTTGAAATGAACAAAACGTTATCGTAAATATGTTCCATGTTACGTTTAGCTTCCGTTTGCTTTCGTTGTAGCTGTGCACATTACTTTCAAATATTGACATAATGAATCGTGCACAAACAAAGAGAAATAACAACCGTTACGTAAATTTTGAAAAAAAAAAATGAAAGAGGAGTGATCACATTACACACGAAGACAATTGTAGGGGGCATAGTTCAGTAACAAAAATATGCCCTGCTGAGACTTTGCAACATCCTCCATGGCGTCATTATAGTCTTCTAACTGTTCCCTTTATTGGCAATACGTCTAGGTTGAACTTGTCTCTAGCAATGCAGACAGATAATGAAATATCATTTTAAAGCATCTGCGTACGTTTACGCTGGCCCAGGCTTAAATGTTTTTAAGTAAAATCAATCCCACGACTGTTCATTGTATGTATCAACAGTGCCAAAAGCTAGACTTACTTCAAAAAACATGTTGGGACAGTGTATGCTCAGTTCAAAGTCCGTTCACCTTTTAGGCTCATTTCTGGAACATGTTTCATTTAGGAAATTTAAGAATCTTCTTGAAAGATACTTACGTTTGTCTGATTTTAGTTATTTATCTTCCAATTTTCCTGTCTCTACTATCTGAAAATTATGTTTGAATCATGTTGTAAAATGTGCAATTGCTGATTATGTAAAAATGACCCGTACCTGAAGTGGTCATCTTCATTCATTGTCACAGTCCATCATCACCATTGTTATTGCTGTCGTCATTATTGTAATCGTTATTTCGATAATCGTCGTGATTGTCACCTTTATAATTGTGGTAATCGTTAGCGTAGTAATCTTCGCTATCACTTTGTTTTCTACATTGTCAACATCTCACCGTCAAGTTAGCAAACACAGACCTATCATAACTGGTAATAAATTTAATCGATCTAGAACGAGCCGATATAATATCTAGTCTTAAAAATTAGCTCATATTCTTAGGATCACTAAATAAAAAGATACGTATTATTGAACCCTTCAGAAAGACCTAAAAATTTAACGAGTCTTGTTGACAATTACTTAACTTGGCTTCTTATACTACTATTAGGGTTTTTGTCTGACATATTATTCTAGTGATTCGTATCGTCTTTTAAGTTACAGCTTACCATAACTTTGAAAACCCACGCACATCTGAATTTACTCGATTTCAATATAATTTCAATAGTATGCTTCATTAATGTCCCTATGTACTCAATTTATAGTTGAATTGTAAAAAAAGTCTTCACGTTTGCAACAAAGTAACGGCCTTGTTTACGCTTATATTTAGTAAATTGTTGAGACAAGCTGATGAAAATCCTTGTAATCAGGTAAGCGGACGTATTGTTTGTTTTTAAATAAACGAACAATTTAAATTACATTCACCATTGATTCAACTGTCAAATTTTCTTCCCTTGTCAACTAGGAATTTGCTTTACAGCCACCATTTTCCCTGGAGAATGTCCTGACACAAGCACAGGTATTTTCCTTGTTTGTTAAAGTTCTAGCTTCATAATGCTCTCGATAAAATATTAATTTTGGGTAATTAATTGTTAGATTACACTGATCCATGGATAGAAGATGGTACGATGTTTGTTGAAAGGACAACTGTTTATTTTTTGTGCACATTTGCATGATGGGTAGACCTTCACTACATTTCTCTATAACAAAGTTTGTGAAAATTGCTTGTCTACTTCCAACTCTCTGTAGTGCATTGCATTGCTTGGGCTGTTACTTTTTTCCATGGCATTTCCTTGTGCCGAAGAGAAGAGCTGTCAGTTTTGGGGGCAATGCAATGTATCATGCAGTACGCATGCGTAGTGAAACTTGGCTTAGAACATACAGCTGTTACCTAACAATGCAAACTAGAAATGCGTATATACGATTGGAATACACCGTAAATGCAAGGGTTTGGGGGTAAAGATGTTCAAGGGTAGGCGTAACAGAGTAAAGACATGGAAATACGTACTTTACAGTAGCTCCCAAAAAATGAGAAAGTAGTCCATTCAGTGTAAGGTCGGGAGGGTGTCCCCCCTCCCACTGTGTGAAGCCTTTTTTGTTTTTAAATGTGAAAAAATGCGATTTGGTGCATACTTTATACGGTATTTTGTATGCATAAGGAGACATATAATTGTGTATTTTATGAACTATTTTTCCCAGCTTGCTAAGGCAAACCGGTTGCCTCAGCAAGCTGGGATGGTCCTTCAATATACAGGTACATATTTATACGATTTACTCATAGACCAAAACTGACTGATATGTATATATTCTCATTTGAGGGCAGTACAAAGGTACACTTCACTCCATCACCGCTCCAGGTGTATCTGACCTTGGCACAATTTTGACAACTGACTGATCACTAACGTTAGTGACAGTTTAGTTGCGTCTAGTCTAGGAATCTGGGAGAAGTTAAAACTAAGGATCGCTTATTTTTATTATTATCTCATTTGCTTTTTACAGCTTTTCATGGATTATTTTTTCGGAAGTGTACCTGAAAACTGGAGGGGTAACTGTGTTGGACAACCTCCACTTGTCAAAAAGTAAAGGGTTATAACCCCCCAACCCCCTGTTTCCCAGCTCTGGTTCAGTTGAGTTACAGGTATAGATTCTTCAATAAGTGTTGTTAACTGCCTCACTATATGACGGACAGAATAATTGTGGTCAACGTTTGATCGCAAGAACAGTTTCACGTCGCGAATAATCAACGAACCCTGTAGAGTGTACTGGTAGCCGACCACAATTGAAGTCTTACCACTGACAATAATTGAAACTTGAAAACCTTCAACCAGAACAATGTCTCATTAATTGAGACAGTGTCCCCATGCAAATTCCAGTTTTGCCTATATAGTACAGTTGCAGTGATAAGAAGTCCTGGTGAAAAACATATAAAATGGGTTCACATAAAATTACAGCTTTCCATTTCAATTTGCCTACGGAATTTATGCAAAAGAGGCGTAATTTAATGGACATTGGGCAAGTTTATGTAGAGAGCTTTCATACTTGAAGGGCAATGACGAATGGTATGCAACGCCTTTTCCATTACATGAAAAACGCATAGTGCTATCGACTAGATGAAGCGATGTTATACTGCGAACTGAGGTATGATTCTTCACAAAGGAGCTCTCTTGAGCTAATCTATCTGCTGGCTGGCTCTTAGAGTTTAGAATTATGACATGGAATCAGTATAGAATCCTTGATGGTAAAACTTCAAATAGTTTCTTTTTGTGTATGTGTCAGCTTCTCATTATATGTGTAAGTTTTCTCATTTGTGATCAAGCTTAAATGTTCCTTCTTTTCTCAATTTAAGATGCTGCCCAGAACACATATTCATCTAATTTTTCTTCTATATTGCATTCCCTAATAAAAGCGTAATGCATTCTATTTCCACTATATGAAGAAAGACAAAAAAAAAAAAGACCAGTGGCTCTAATTACATCTTGTCTCTATTTCTTATTAAGTGATCACCTCATATCTGTGATATGTGTTCTTATGTTTGAAGAAAAACATTTGTGTTATAATTCTTTTGTTTTTTTTTTTCTTCAAAGACCTCCTATAGAGACTGTTACGATGCATACCAAGATGGCAACAGAGAAGACGGTGTGTATGTTATTCTTCCAGCAAACCCGTCAGGTGCACCTTTTGAGGTACTCTGTAACATGACTTCGGACGGTGGTGGTTGGACGGTATGTTACATTATTATAACAAACGGAAAATATAAGGCGAAAAGCACAATCCAGCTAACATAATGCATACGAGGCAGACTAGAAAGGTTTTTCAGCTACATCTAGTTTCATTATATATATTTAGAACCTTTATATTATAGTTTGCTGTTCTACGAGAGAAATAAACAGTTTGAGGTAAATACAATTGCAACTTGAAAGATTGATGCGTAGTACTTTTGAAACAATTTGATACCATTTACCAAAGGAAATCCAATTTGCAAGTGAAATCGGAAGAAACTGAAACGAAAGTACACAGGAAAGGCTTATGGGGCTAAACCCCCTTCCTCTCGACCCCACACATCAAAACAGAAAAAGGAAACTATAAAAAAAAGATTCTACTATAGCTTTTTTAGGTAGTGTGATAAGGATGTATATGAGTAATGAAATTCGATGCAGGTATATCAGACTTAATTAATAGAGAGCTTGCTCTTCATTTCTCATTTAATGTTCTTAAATGATATGATAATCTTACATTTTCGCATTTGCATTGTCCTAATCTACTTATTTTATCTCAGCAATCTTCTACAAAATATCGCAGTTCTTTTGTTCTTTTGAAGATCGCATAATAGCATAAGAGATGACATAAGATGAGAACGAAAGGCAGCTGCTATTCCCCATGCTTTTATCCTGAAATAATTTAGTCAAAGCAGTATTATGTTACCATATCAGAAATATAACTACTAATTTCGACCCATTTGAGACAAGAACACAATTGAATATAATATGACTAATAAAGATTTTGTGGAATTGTTAAAATATTTGCTTCCACATTTTCCCCTATAACACCCCGCCGGATATTTTTTCTCACAGGTTTTTCAGCGTCGAATTGATGGGGAAAGCCACTTTTACCGCAATTGGGAAAGCTATAAACGTGGGTTTGGTTCCCTCGAGGGAGATTTCTGGTTAGGGAACGAGCAGCTGCACTATCTGACACAACAAGACAGTTACGAACTGCGCATTGACTTGATTACCTCGGAAAACTCGCCTTTATCACAAAAGTACCCTGCTTTTAGAATTGCGAAGGAGTCAGAAAACTATCGATTGTTCCTAAGCAATGGAAATATGGGAAGTAAGTTCTTCTAGCATAGGAAATCTAATGACACAAAATGATAAAGAAATCGTTTCTCTAACGATAAAATGACATGATTTGCAGTTTTGGTAGATTTTCATTGAGTTTCATGACTAAAGACGTAACTTCATATATTCGCTATACTGCCTTTCCCATATGAAATACATATGACGTAACCGTTGGTTCACACTCTAGTCTCTAAATGTAAAAGGGTGAATTTCACTCTTTGACGATTGCCTACAGTGATCACTCTTTCTTCGAGTGAAAATTTTACTCTGCTGGGAGTCGTAATTAACTCCAAATGTGTGAATTACCACTCCGGGCAGAGTAGAATTCCACTCGAAACAGAGAGTGGTCACTGTAGGCAATCGTCGAAGATTGAAATTCACTCTTTTACATTTAGAGAGTAGGTAATGTAACGGACACGAATTAACCAGCCACAACGTGAAATTATTGTTTGTTATGACTAACTTATCTATTTTTTATGTTATGCAGGGACAGGGATGGCCAAGAACAATGGACGTTATTTTAGCACATTTGATCATGACAATGACCTTTGCCAAAAGTATAACTGTGCTGAACAACACAAAGAAGCTTGGTGGTATGGAGAAAGCAAATGGTGTAATGGCTGTTACAGCAATGACTGCGGTAATTTTTTGAAAAAATAATTGCTATACTGCATGCACAGATTCGAATCTCAATGGCGACTATGAGGGAGGAAGTGGCCAGACCATCATTTGGTTTAAAAATACGTCAGGTAGATGCCGTAACATAAAGTATGCCGATATGAATATTCGTCCTCGCCAGTAAAATTGATTGTTGAAACAGTCAATACCAAAAAGATGATTTATTCGTGCATTCTCTTTAAATAGCAGTAGCGTTTTTCCTCCAAACGTTCTTTAACAAGGTAGAGTAGTAACCTATCAATGATGTAGTACATTGGCTGCACTTTGTTACACATTTTTTATTATTTGCACCCGTAATGCTGCGTTTTGCTTCAATTGTCAGAAATGAGGTTAGCTTGTTGTCGTCTCTATCAGAATTACCCTTTCTTTAAAATCTTGTACAATTTCGAAGTTTTGGTTTCAACTTCTTTAATGACTCCTTACTGAGAAACAAGACTAATGATTTTGCAGTCTCTTCTTGCAAGTAAGAATGGCTTGGATATTTCTTGCAGGCTAGTTTGAATTGAACATATTTTGGTTGTCATTAGTGCAATTGGGGTAGTCCGAAGAAATGAAAATTATTAACGATTAACTTTATTGAATGTAAGTTGTATTTTCCGTACTTTTTATTGCATGCTTTAGTTTAATAGGCTTGTCTGCTATCTAAAAATATTTGCTAGACATACTCTAAGGACAGTTTATTTTCATTCTTAATTTTCTACTCCTCTTGTCATATTACATTAGTTTCTTCCAATTGCTCGAGACGTAGTACTTACTTTTATTTGTGTACCTTTTTTTACAAATTGAACCTTGATTTTCAGGATTGTGTATGTGTTTGTCAAAGTAATACCATTTCTAAGTCCATAGTATAATAAAACATTCCTACACGATGTAGTATGGTATGTAATGATAGGTACCCGGTCATTTCGCCCCCTTGCCAGTTCGCCCCCTTGCCAGTTCGCCCACAACCAGTTCGCCCCGGTTGGATAAAGCATCAAAAAATTAAGTCTTTAGTGAAGTGGAATGCCTTTTGCTAACCACATGGTTGGCTGGAAGAATCAGGATACGCAGTGTATGCCACTCTCAGAGTTGTGGAAAGTCTTTGGATATTTCAATACAATCTAACCAACAAGTATTTGTTGCATTGCATGAATTTAAAATATTATTTCCTGCAGTATGACCACAAAGCTCACACGTGAATGAAACAAAGATGTTGCAAGAGCTCTCACGGCTTTTATTCAGCCTCTATAAGAATCCATCAAGTGTACATCTGAGGTGTGAAATATCATAAAACATAAAAAGTTGGTAACGTGTAAGCTTCAAAAAATTGTCTTTTCATGTCCAATTCTAATTTTAAGGAAAGAAAAATTTAGTTTTTAGAAGTAAGCATGTAAAACTTTTCTGTTGGAGCAGGTGACTTTGTCGATCTCTGTAGCCTGATTATGATATCTGGTACCTCCAGGAAAGTTGTAAAGTGGGCGCTCCATCAAGTCTGATCTTGCTAGAAAATCAAAGGTTAATTCAATCATACGTTATCAACTGAAATTGGCCGACAGGGTCTAAATGCTTTGTTTTGCCCAAGAGGTTATGGAAAAAAGGAAACGTTGCCAGTACTGTCACTTGTTTTAGTCAAAGAGCATCACATACTTCAAAAACGCATAGAAAATGACATGATCAGTTCTTCAAACGTCTTATCATTGAGTATACTACAGAATTTATAGTTACATATGTCTTTTTGACATCCATTATTAGGATCCGTTTCCGTTATTTATCGGACGACTTAGCAGCTCTCTCCCTCTCTCTCTCTCTCTCTCTGTCTCCATCTATCTCTCTCAAAGTGACAAATCTTTATACCCCAGTATGAATGTATCAATCATCCCTGCCTTGAAAAATCGTGTTTATTCTGTGTCTAAGGTTTTGACCTCTGATGACCTCAAATGACCTCTCACCCACTGAAAAGAACAGGGGTTCTTCTTCCTCTCAAGATGATAAATGTATGTGCCAAGTATGAAAGTGTCCATCATTGCTATCTTGAGATATCGTGTTTACAAGCAGTTTGTTAGAATGATGTATTGTCACCTCAGTCCCGTGACCTCGAAAACCTTTGACTTCCACCAAAACCAATTATTCATGCAGAACGGTACAACTTTGAACTGGTACAGACCGTGGACGGTAACAAAAGCAGTTTTTCATAGTCTTAGGAAGCTGTTAGAGAGTTGGGGCGTTTTTTTTCGAATCGTCGTCCTGGGGGAGGGATTTGTCCCCTCCCTTTTAAAAAGTTTTTGAATATTTGAGGGTCCTTAGGTGCAATTTGGTGCAACATGTTGGACAAATTTTAAGGTAAATTACTGTACATTTTTGACATTTCTTACAGAGGAAACAAATAAGGAGTTTTCGGTCTTGGGTTAAGGGGGTAAGGACAGTTCTGCCCCACCACATTTTTGACAAGGGGCTTAAGTCCCAGAGCCCCCTCCCCCGTTTTCTACGCCTATGCAGTTTTTGGTCGGTCTGATTCTAAGACCGGAATCTGCCAATACCCTTTTGCTAAATCTATTTTGGAAAATAACTTTGCATTGGCCAATCTAGTCATTAAATCTTTGCATACAAATTGGGAAACCCCCGACCTCTTGTGAAGCCCAAGGATTCATGAGGTAAATAACTACGAAGAAGAGAATGGATGGACGCGTAAGCAGTAGAAAACAGGGGACAAACAGCAAGGAAAGAAAAGCAATTAAAACCGTTAGATGTAGTAAAACCTGACAGCCCGGTCCTAACTGAAGGTCCCTCGGGGTTAAAAGAGGCCCCGCAACCGGACCCTACACTCGAAAAAATGATAAGAAGCGCAAACGAGGGTATAGTTCCTTATACAGGCAAGGGGAGTGAAACTAAATTTATATCTCATGACAGACTTGTAGTGCGAGTACAATGTTATGCGTACGTGTACAAGGGCAGTGTGTGTGTTGTGAGTACGAGTACGAGTACATTCCTTTTTCTTGAGTACGAGTACAAAATTTAATATTAATCCCTATGCAGAACTATCAAAATCTGTGAGTACGAGTACGAGAACAAATTAACTCTCGTGAGTACGAGTACAGGCAATTGTGCAAACCCATGAGTACGAGTACGTACTCACTACAGGTCTGTCTCATATCAACCTACTTTATCGTTAAGTCAATGCACAAAACGGTGCACAGATTAAAGTTTTTAAGCAATTAGTGGTGTCTGTGAAGTACAGACCAAAATATTCGAAAACTGGCTCATGATTGTTCATCTAAGGGTAAAGAAAACCCAAGACAAAATACAAGCAAACTTCTACCGGCCTGGAGTGCAAGGAGACGTAAGAAGGTACTGTGCTTCCTGCGATGTGTTCAAGCGTACTTTATCAAAGGGTAATGTCCCACCTGTGCCATCAGACGCAATGACTATCATCGATACCCCATTTAAAAGAGTAGTGGTGGACATTGTAGGGCCGCTCCAACCCGTTTAAGATAGGCTTAACAGATACCTTCCTTCTTTGGTGGATTACGCTACATGGCAAAATTCACGTGTTCTTTATAACACATTTCAACTAAAAAAATCCATGCCCTCAATGACACGCCCAGGAGTTGAAAGGTTTATGCTCCAGCATCCGACTTGTAGCCGGAAAGTCTGGGGTTCGACCCTGGCCGGGTCATACCGAAGACTTTAAAAAATGGAACCTACAGCCATTGTGCTTAGTGCTCAGCATAAGCAATGGAGTATTGAAACAAGCAAGTGAGCCACAACTGGAAAAAAGGCCGTGGCCGGCCCGACATAAACCAATTGGTTAGAAACTGAGCCGTAAAACCTCATCTAACTCAAACACTCCACACTCTCCTTCCGCCCTATAGTTGTGAGATGTTAAGCAACTCCCGCAAATTCCCATTGCCGCTAGAAAACATTATCTCATTAACAATACGGGAGTTAGCCTGGCATACAGTCTTCGTTAAGTTGTCCTTTGCAGCACCAAAGAATTTTTTATTCTAGCCTACCTGGCCATGTGATAAGAAAGTTCCGGAATCGAAATTGGTCTTAAAGGAGTGCTGTGACTCGACTTGGAGTCCATTCAAGTCGGGTTCTCATATATGAAAATTATTTTTAAGTTTGAAATTTCTGTTATAATTTGTGCACAATAAACAGATGTAAAGTATGGTCACAAACAATGACTAAATTGCCGTACCGCCGTAGAGGCCAGACTATGGAAGTGAGTCCAAACGATGACCGTATTAATCATGGTGGACATGTATAATAGTATTAAAAAAATCCGTATGCATAAAGAGTTATTCATTGACAAAGAGACTGCTTGGTCTCGGAATTGGTGCCACTGGAATCAAAAATGGCAAGAACTTGAGGGGTTCCAGCCGCAGAATTAGCCCTGCTACTAGCAGCTCCCTGGTTATAAGAAATGGAATATAAACGAACACACCTGCCAATACCTTACCAATCGATAATAAGTGGCCATCACGTCGATAATGAGTGGATATCATGTATGCATGTATGCCTACTGGTCAAGTTTTGATTCTAATTGTGAGTAATATTTGATGTTGGTGGGAACGACGATGACATTAACAGAAGTGAATGATAAATACATCGAAAATATTACTACCATTAATTTCAAAACTTTCTATTACTAGTTCGAGGGAAATGTAATCGGTGGTCATTTTATTACTTGTAACGGGGAAAGTAAAGCCAACAAGATTAGTGTAATCCTTTTACAGTTACTATTTCGCAAAATCGTTAACTTGTTACTTGCTCCGTTACCTTTAATATTAATGTAACGTCGTTACACTGTTCCGTTACATAAAAATGAAGCTCTTTACAATATAACGGGGTTACTTGTAACTCGTTACTTCCCAACCATGGAGGGCTATCACCCCTTCCCCTACGCTCAGCCAAAACTAGGCAATTTTCACTAAATGATGGGAAGTTCTAAACATTGAATCAGTTCAAAGCCTTTCTAAAGATAGTACCGTTTTGCATCAAGACCTGCGTACATACACAAAAATTTTACCAGGACTTCACCCTGCACAGATAGTCAAGTAAAAATCAGTAGATTGCTTCTTTTTTCTTTGTTATATTTGATAATAATTTGACATGATGTAGAACAGACATCAGCGAAGTAGAAAATTATGTACTCCATTTTTCTTTCGTGTGCAAGGCGGTTAGCCGGCAACTTCAAAATTTCCGGCATTTTGATCATTTTGGCCGTTTTAGCTCAAGAAGTCTCCAAAATTCGGGGTCTGAAACTGTTTTACGGTTAAGAGTGGTAAAATTAACACAGTCATCAACAATATACCGAAAGTTGTCTCTTAATTTTTTATTCGTCACGGTTTTTTGTAGTGACATGTCGAATGTGGCTCTTTCCGCCGAAAAACAGCAACTTTGGCAATTTTAGCGCTTGTGAACAAAATTTTACAAAGTTTGGCACTGAAAATTGGCCATAAGCACTAAAACTGCCAAAATTGGTGTTTTTTCCGCGGAAAGGGCCAGCAAAAGGGCTTATTTAACAAAATTAGATCTCGACCTCTTGAAGAGGCCTTCAAAACAAGAAGATATATTTAAAATAACTCACTCTATCCATAAGATATTCGCGCATGAAATAGTACCCATCAAGAAAACGTGCACTTAGGGAATGGCCCGGCTCATATACATTCATTCCTGATATGAGTCGGTCATAATGGGTCAATTTAGTTGGTTATCACAGGACGCTATCCTAGGGCGATGTACTTTCAAACTTGTACCCCCCCCCCCTTAATTCTGATGGTATTAACTACAGGTCGTAGTCAGTCAAACCATGCACTTTACATTTACTTTTAAGGACACTCTTTCCACTCTCAATGTACCGTCATTTGTGAAAGAGTTGCTGAGGGAGTACCTTGACTTTGAATCTAACCTAAAAAAAAATGATTGGCGCAAAGTTTTTAAGCACTTAGTAACAGTTTCAGCCTTCTATCTCTATGTGTACCTTACTAGATATAGACCAGCAAAATTCACCAGGAGTATTAATATTGACATTACATGTCTGTATCTGTCATAATGTAACTACTTCAAATACTATAAAAAAGTACTCTACTACAGCTTTTAAAGGGCAAATCGATAAACTGTTTACATAGATTATTCCTTGTTTATAAAGTGTTTATGGGATTTTCCAACTTAGGAGCCTTTCCAATAAATGTCTTTTTATTTGCCAAAAGTACTTCAAGGTTAATTTATCTCGAACCTAAGTAGCCTAAAGCTGTACATACAAATGTATAGAACTGTTTTCGGTTTAAAACAAGATAAATTTAAACACGCTTGGTTATGCACAATATAACATTCTAGAGGACGTATAGTCTAAATTTAGGCTCAAGGTCAACGTTCGTAACCGTTTCACATCAAATGACCTCGAGAAAGTAAATATAACCTTTATTATGTTTCACTGAGCATTTCTCAATCAATATTATTAGGTATCGTATGTAATTGTGGGGTTTTGAATGGAAAAGTAAAGTCACACTACCTTCCCCCTAACCTTACCGTCTTTGACAAATTTGAACACTGCCTAGGTGAAATATATCATCTCAGTACCAGTACTGAGTCCCATTTAATTCAATATTAACACCTTACACCTTCAAGTCTGGAAACAAACCTATCAGAAAATCATGTTTATATCAAATAGTGTGGTTATTCAGGTGGCTGCAGCCGCCATCTCACGCAAAGGCGTAGAAGGGGGTAAGGTAGCCCCAGACACAATATGAGGAGCATTAAATATGTTTCCACCTACCCTTCCACTTTTCAAAGACGAAAGCCCTTTTTCCCCACTCTTTGAAATTTATCTTTTTTTCCAATTTACTATCAAACTTTTACAGTGAATGTACGTCAAAATACACGAAGTGTTGTATTAATTCTCATCATCTAAGGATTTTAAAGTATTCACAATGTTTTCCAAAGAAGACAGGCGTACCTCTTCCAAGAAATCCTTCCCAGGACGAAGGTCAAAACTTGTTTAGCCCATAGCTGAGAACAGCTTCCATCATCTAGGATTTAAAGACCTTTTGGACAGTTTAAAATGACCTTTTCCATTGGACTGAATGATGATTTTACTTTGTTATCTCAAATTTTCCAGGATTTAAGTTATTCTTTTCCCTTAATACAATATGCCACCTGGATGAATTCCGCGTGACAAGGAAATGGTCAAGTGGCCAGTTTCGTGTATAATATGTACTTAAAACGTTATGCAGGTCATTTACACTTGTTGGGAATGTGACGGCTAAACTGGCGCCTAATTTACACCTAGGGGGAGGGGGGATTCGTTTTGGAAATAGCTACATCCTTGTATAGACTGATGATAAAAAGTATGAAAAAGACAATATGTGGCTGTACGGGGAGCCTACCTTCCGACTACATATAGAAACTTGCAAGATCACGTGGGTAAGCTTATTTCTGCTTTTAAATTTATGCAATCAAATGTTGAAAGGCAAACAAACCCATTGATTTAATTTCAACATCGGCAGAATTGCAGCAGATGTATGCGTAACGTTTCAGACGAAAGTACAATAATTATACCGATGAGCATGTACTGATTACATACGTGTGTGCATTGAATGGCATTTGCTTGCCATCTACGACAACCAGCAACCAGTGGCCCAATGGATTTGATCTTTTGACCTTGCTGAAAGCTAAATACAAGTACTGTAGCAAAGTTTTATGGAGCTGCATCTCAAAAATAACAGGAGAAAAAGGTTCATCGTAACAATGTTGCCTCATAACTGAGAATAACTTTAAAGTTCTAGCTATCAAGAGAACTTAAAGATTCCTGCGGGAGATTTTGTTTTATATCGAAAACATTACACAATTTTCTTCCGTTTATTCCTTTATTTTTCAATTTTATCTTGCTGCTATATGTAAAACAAGTGGGAAAGTGAGGATAAAAGGGGGTTTAGAGAGGTGGTAAGGTGTCTTTTTGTTTTAGTGGTTAGGTTTCTTCGAGGGTTGGTCTGTTCCTATCTCCGTCTTTTCTTTTGTTATAGTTTTTGTAGCAGTGCAGTTTTATGCTATTGCAGCTCTCTGCTATTTGTATTGCTATGTATGTATTCGTGAAGTGATAAAATAAATAAACGAAACGAAACATTAATTAACCAAATAAAGCCCCACAATTGTCTTACGTAGGCGGACTATATTTTAAAAGCAACAGAATCCAGTATTTTCAGTATTTTTGTCGGCAAGTCGAAGTAAAAGCTGAGTGAACCAATCCGTTGAGTTAACATTTGATGTGGGAAGCAAGTCGTATAGAGTTACAAGTTTACAAGAAATAAGTTGACGTTGCCTAGTCTAGATGTATAAGTGCTTGAAAATTCGCCGATATTGAGAAAAACAATCAATCAGTATTCAAGGTTAAGTTTACCAGTGTTAAGATACAGGTGCATCTTTTAGACAAATCGTAACCAGACGAGGTACTAGAGTGGGGCGATATAAATTCCAGGGGGCGAGCATATTTTGGGGGCAAGGTATGAATAAGGTAAAAGTAATTTTAAGTCTGTAGGGATGAAAATGTACTAGGGGCAGCATATATCAACCATAAATAGAGCCGTAGCGTGCGGAATATCCTCTGGGGGCAACGTATGACAACATCTGAGCGTAGCGATCAGTGACTTGCAGGCTGGTGGTGCCCACCGATGTAAGGTGGCTTAGATGCAGCGGCGTAGCAAGTCCCCCCTGGGCTCATGGACAAAAGACAGCGCGGGGCCCCCAGACCAATGGCATCACAAGCCCATTTTCCTGAGACCCTTCCAATCTCCATGGGGAGGTACGGGGTAAAAGCGAAGCCTTGCACGCACCAGGTCCGGGTTCAATCGCCAATCCCATTCTTACCTGGTTCTTCAAAAGCAGTTCTGCAGTTATTGATAGCTTTCTGGTTAATTTGTAGTCTGTAGTTTTGAGCAACTGGCACGGTCCAAGGGGCGCTCCGTTCAGAGCCATAATAGTTGGTCCAGGGGTCACATATTTATACTCCTTGACTTTAAAACTACCTAAAACCATTCTTAGGTTCCTAATTTTCTGAATCCGCCCCGAGCAATGGTATATCTAGGGATACTGCTGCACTGCAGTGGTGGCGGCTAGGTTGCTACTACCCCTTCCAGCCTTAAGGAAGAGTGGTTTAAGGTATAGGAGACTCCAGTAGCGTAACTGGAGTGTTTGAAGTGGGGGACAGGGATTAAAATAAGGTATAAATGTACCGACAACATATAGTCAATGTACCGACACTTAGTGTCAAAGGGTTATCACTTAACAATTAAGTCAACCCCTCACCCGTGACCCCCATCCACCCAGGGGTAGCGCCAGGATTTCCCGACGGGGACAGACTCCCCGACGGGAGGGCCAGAGACCCGAAGCCTCGGACAGCTCCGATCCCTTCGAGAGGTTGGTGGGGGAGAATTTGAAGAAAAACCTGTGTGCTATACCATGTCATCTGGTCATTGCGGAGCATATTTTGCATAAAATAGAGGAAAATAGTTCCGCACTGATTTAATGTTTTGCCAGACTGTAAGCTGTGAAAAAGAGCGAGAAGCACATCAAATTTTTTGGGTGAGCCTTCACACTAAAAAGAATCTGTGCTTATTTAAAGCTTACATAGGTCAATTGTCCTGGCAGTTTGGCCCTATCGGGCACAACTTACATTTTACTTCCCTCCTCGATTCACTAGACTACCGCAAGATAGATACAAGCAGACAAGAATACATTAACTAAGTTTAGCGAAATGAGATGAAATGCCCGACATTTTCATCATTCCATGTATTCTACTTACGAAGTTACTTGAAAAGATAGAAAGGGTTTGTAGCCTACTATATTTAGCTGTAAGTAACGGAACTGAGGAACAGTGGATAAAGCGTGCCGAAAAGTTTCGGTTTTATTTCAGAAATGACTCTTTTTGGAAAGCCAAATAAAATAAATTGACCACATGTGGCGACAGAATTTTCCCGACAGGGGGCATCGCTATGCCAGCGACCGCACGTTCCGTCACCTCCTTTGCCGAAGGGGTGGTGAGAAGTAGATATGAAGGTGCCTGACTATCCCATGTTATTGCAGGGCATATTTTGCACAATATCACTTATTATTTCAAAAGCCGACTTGCGCACTGATAGTGTTCTTTTGAGTCTGAATCGTGAAATTGCAAAGCTCGCGAAGCGCGCGAAAATTTTTAGTAGGCTTACACTTAAAACATGTGTAATTATTAAGAACAATAAAGAAAAATAAAAACTGTAGGGGTTGTAGAACGTATCGGGGATGACATACATTATGTCGAAAGCACCTGGACTGCCAGATGAAATAGCTAAACTTTGCTCCGTAAGTCGCTCACCAACTAACCCTACCGCATGACACACTCTAGAGAACAGCAAATAGATTTGCGATATGGGATGAAATTTACGACCTCTGCATAACCTGTGTGCTCTGCCTATCTGTTACTTGGTAAGGCTGACAGGACTTATGATATCTAGCTATGTGCAAAGGAACTTTTGAAGAAACTGGAGTGACCCTACAGCGCGCGTAGCACGCCGAAAATTTTGGGTTCTTATTAGAGAAATTGTAATTGACCTCTTGAGAGCAAAGACTAGTACACCGTCGGGGATACTAGTGGTCGTTCACACCGGGCGGATGTACCGACAAGATCAGCAAATGTACCGACAGACCATCCCATGAAGCCAAGTGGAGGGGGGGGGGACGCCCCCTTCAGTTATGCTAGTGGGAGACTGTCTCACTTCCGTCGGGCTGGCGGTCCAGGATGTATGGTGGAGATGTATAAAACAAAGCTTGTAAGTTCGTTCCCCGACTTATATACTAGATGTGTATTTTTTTTGACAATCCCCGTTACTGTTGGAACAGCGGAAAGATTATTTATTAAATTACAATTAATTAAAACTTGTCTCAGATCGTCAATGTCTCAAGAGAGATTAGAAGGTTTGGCCATGCTATCAATAGAAATCAATAGAAAAATTTGAACAAAGATGAACTAATTGCAAACTTTGCCCTTGCAAAAACTAGAAAAAGTCACAATATAAATGCAAGACTGTCAGGGCGTGTTGTTGAATGTTTGGCTATGCGCATTAATGCCTTCCTGTCCACATTTTAACACACTTCTGAAGTCTGACTTAACTTAATTGTAGCAAGTACAACAGCCTGTAATGTGAAGTGTGTACAGCGCGCAGTGTATTATACCATGTACAATACATTTGATTATTTGATTATTATAGAAAATGAAACGAATTTACGCAAATATTCACCGTCACAAATAACCAAATATACTGTTCATGGTACAATCATTTTCTCGAGATTAACGAGGCAACACGCCTGCCTCGTTTATCTTGAGACAATGATTGCCTCGAGATTAACGAGGCAGATGTTGTCACTCATTGTTTGTAGCATTTTATTTACAGAATACATTCTGGCGATGTCGTCTTTGAAAATACGGCGAAAAAACAACAATTTCTTCAGTGAAATCTGTTGTTAAGTCATTGGCGTATTCCTTGACAAGTATATTCCCTGCGTTCTTGAGGTCTTGGTCAAACATTTGCATAAGTTGCCAGGAGAGAGTAAGGATAACTTGTCACTAACAAATTTCTGGCCCTGGAATCCAATCCGGTAATTTATTAAAGTCATTAAACGTTTTGTGATTCACAGGTCCTAGTAATTTATTTAACAATAATTGTAGAATTTGTTGAGAGGTTAGGACGAGATAACAGAGTATAATTTCGGGTCTGTGGGTAGTTAGACGGTAGCCAGAGTTACGATTTTTTGAGAATTTTGTTTTTTTTTTTCGCATTTGGTATTAGGCCCCTGAACCCTCAGGACCCCTGGACTTTGTCCACCCTGTCCACGCGCTTGCTATGCGCCTGCTTAGATGCAACATGCTGCATACCTTTCAAGGGACCACCCTATAAGTAATTCAATGCGAGAGCTACAATCGATTGGCACTAACAGTAGGGCTTCTAAGAATAGTTTTTGTCCAAAATATTGCCCCCCCCCCAATTACTGGAAATGGAACTCTCTAGACCATGTTAGATAAATTTTTTGTTTTGAGATTTCATAATTAGAGAAAAAAATGGTCAATTTGAAAGCTTTGTATGATTAATCTCTGAGGAGAAACATGACTTAATGTTACTTTAGAAGATTGATTTTAGGAGGAGTTAAATACGGGTAATCATATTCTTATTGGGGTAACTTTGGCTCGGGGTAACCAGCGCAAAAGTGGGCTGGGATTCCCCTGATCAACAGTGTACGTGGTGCAGCGGTGCAATGACCGCAAGCGGGATTTTTCGGAGGAGGAAAACGTCAAAGGAGAGCGCCATCATTTGTTAGCGCGTAGTGTACCAAGAAACGTATATCAGGCGTACTCAGTTGTCAAAAGTTTACATAAATATTATCTGTCCGGCTACTGGCAATACGTAATATTTATCCAATATACTTCCAAAGGTAAAGAAGACGATAGGAGAAATATCATTACCTTATCTTAATCCTTGCAAAGTTTGATGAACTTTCAAAGCTTAGGAAGGTACAGGAAACAGTCGGAACCACAATCGCTAACAGTAGTTGTCATGTTAATTCTTCTCTAAACTCTTCTGTTTTAATTGGGGTAGATCAGACTGCAAACTACACAGCTCAAGGCTATTTTTATCCCTCATGATTCAACCCACCTGTAGCAAATTGTTTGTCACATGTTAAATGATACATACAAATATTACCGTTATTTTCAGTTAAATTTACTACTGGAGAAACTTTTGTCCCAGGAAATTTGCGATGTGAGAAAATTGTTCAAAGTAGTGGTGTTCATAACGCACAACCTTTATTTACCGAAAAACAACTGCAAAAACAGGAGAACACGAACTTGATGAAGCAATATGTGGTATGTTCCGTTTTTCTACTAGTTGTAAGGAAATTACAGTTGGTTGTAAGGAAACGGATATCCCTTTTATTTCATGAAGATAAACTATCTTTGACAACTCGACCAAGACTGCAAATGATTATCAACCGATAGGCGACGCTGTAAGTATTTAACCCCATCAAATATAAACCAATGAATGTTCTCGTTCTTCCCAAGACCTATAATCTAAAAAATATCATTATTCTCAAGTAAGGACAGCATATTCAACATGCAATTTTTTCTTTATTATCTTCTTCCTTGCAACGCCTTATTATTTGTTTCTTCCAATAGTGTGACAAGGTGGAAAATGTAGTGTGTAATGTCTTTTTGTGTTTCCTCGTTACGCAAGTAGGAGGAAAACCGTGCAAAAGGTTCATTTTAACAAAAAGACAACACATAATCCATGCAGTTACGACTAACTACATATTTGTGCGATGAATTAAAAATAGAGAAAACCATTCCGTAAAAATCTTATACACAGTGCAAATACAATATTTCAAGAATAGAGACTCTACTGCGCTACCATCAGTTTTGCCACAATTTTGCATCTGCATGTAAATCTTGCCGCCATTGTTAGTCAACATGCTCATAAATGCCATCTTTGTTAATTTTAGGATTTTTTTAAACTTAAATCTACATTGTTGGAAAGGACAGGGCCGTAGCCTGCCGGGGCAGGGGGCAACTGTCCCCTGTGATTTCCAAATCGTTAATAAAAGTTGGCCTACTTGAGAAAAAAATACTGAAATGCTGAAGATTTCACTGTCCAGATTATAATTTCAAGGCCCCAAAACCTGGGAAATCCCATATAAGGGTTCCCTTTTTCCCCAAATGTTCCCGGGAAGGTCCCCGGACTCATACGTTCTTATACGGGTTTCTAGCCTAAAATTGCATATTCAAGGCAAAGCAAGGAATTACTCTTTACGTGAATTTCACAACTCAGCGAAAAACATATTGTAATATGGTCCTCAAAAGCCATTTATGAAAAAGGATACCCGGGTACACTCATTCAAATTGGGGTTACTGCATTTTCCCTTCAGTAATCAAATCTAGACTAGCATTTCTTCTTGAAAGCTTAATTTGTTGTAAAGAATGTAATCTAAAAGTAAAGAATATTTAGATGCAGCTTTAAGGTCTAAAATGTGTCATTTCTCCCCATCCCGGAGACATTTCTACCGAATATTGCCTTGCAGGCCTACGCTACTGACACGGGCCATCCGATGGTGGTTCCTCTGTGGCGTACTAATAGCGTTAGGGCGAATCCCGTGCCGGATACCAGCCCTGTAGGGATGCCTTGCCACAGCCGAAAAATTCAATATATAATTTAACTTTCATGTCATGTTATCAGTCCAAAGCTTTACCAAAGATAAAACCATTTTAGATCTATAGTTAGAACAAGTTAGAACAAGAAAAAGTTCTCAAAGAGTAGAGGTGTCATCCTTCCCCTGAGGCAAAATTCCCTTCAACTACACCCTGCCAACATAGAAAAAATCACTAAATAATGAGGATTCCTTAACATATAATCAATTTATCACTTTACGAAGCTTAACTAAAGATAGCGCCATTTTGCATCCAAGCCAATTACACTTATTTTTCCTTCATGTAATGGCATAGTTCTAATCGATAACAACTACAGGGGAAACGGTAAGTTAAATGCAATACTACATTTCAAAAATTGTTATCATTAAATTGGATATTTGTAGTGCAGTTTACCTTCTCGTTCATTAGGTTATATCGCTCCTTATAGGAATTCCTAAAATAGCCACTGTATTAAACGTTTTCAAAACGCATTTCTACACAAAATTATGTACATATTGTAACGAAAACGCTAGTTAAGCGCCCTCTATTTTTGCGTAGTACCTTTAATCTGTCTCGGGAAGAAAATTGACCCGTGACACGAGCGTACATCTAATTAGTAGCTATCGTGGAAATTATCACGCAGTGGTGCTATTGTTCCACTGCTGGGTCCGGATGTCACGTGTCCGGATTCCCGCCGGCTGACTGTCGCTAAGCCTCGTGTGTTGAAGAGAGTGAAGAGCAAGCGGTGGCCAAGGAAAGACGCACTCCCTCGGTCTGTTAATAACGTGAGTTAAGCAGTAATTTTTAAGAGAAAATTAAGAGATTGGCAAGTAATTCCTTCCAAGCAAAGTAGAATGAAGTAATAGCAAAGTAAGGAAAATCAAGTTCTGTTCAGACTTTGTTCTCCACAGCCAATTATTTTCTTTAAGACTTAAAGTTTTCCAAAATATTACTTATTTTTAATTTGTTGATGTTGAAAATTGATGACACAATCCATGTAGGATGTATTTGTGGAATATTTTGCATTTTAGCTGTTTTTTGCAAATATCTTCGTCAACGCTCCATTCATACTAATGAAGTTATAACCAGGAAAATGGTTAGTCTCCTTTAATTTGACATAAAATGCGCGATGTTGAATGGAATGAAGGATCCATTTTCACAGTAATGAAAAACTTGATGGGGCACTTGTCCCAGACTATCCATAAAAATAGACCATGAGAGAAAAAAATCATAAAGCAGCCTTTAGGTTCCAATATCCTGCTCCATGAAAAAAGGCGCCTGGTCAAATATCTTAAATTAATTGACGGTTTTTTTCTTTGGCGCTTCGTGCGCACCCGTTTTAAAGATTTGTTTGGAGATTCGAGATTATTTTCTGTAAAACATCTCACTTGTCACAGCTTTGTACAAACTCATGCACTGTAACCACCAATACCCCATTGCCGTTCGCAGCGGAGGGGCTGTCCCCCACCCCCAAACTTTCAAAGCATATTTTTATCACATCGATCTGTGTAAACTTACCGACTTTTTAAAGATGTTTACATGCAAGTTGTAAGACACGGAAAGTGCCATTTCCGGTACCGTAATAGGGGACCGGCACTTAGTGAAGGGGGTGGGAGAGAGCGCCTGGTCACGCAGTACTGTTAGTCACTCTCGGCGGGAGGCTGATTATTTCATCGGGCAGACGGTGTAGATGTCATACAATGTATGTAATCCACTACCGATATATATATATATATATATATATATATATATATATATATATATATATATATATATATATATATATATATCAGTATATATATATTTGCTCTAAACAGCTAAATGAGTATAGATTCTTGTATGTGTACCCCATAATTTTGGCGTGCTTAATATTTCCAGAATTCAAATTTTCGACATCGTTCCCGCAACCTGTTGCCGAGCTTCGGAATGCTTTATCGCCCCCCCCCCCCACGTCAGGAGCTTTGCTCCCTTGTCGGTCAAGTTCTGGCGCCACCTCTGCCCAAGGTCTTTCTTTCACTTAGAGCTAGGCATCGGAGGAGAAGAAACCGTACTGTGTGCAAGTTCGTGACCAAGGGAGACGCAAAATTTTTGCGCCTATAAACAATACCATTGCCTCAAAGCATTTCTGTATATCTGCCCCCTAAAAAATGTGGCCTCCTGTATCTCTCTCGCCTCTGTCAGTACCTCGTCTGGCTACAGGCCTGACTGTGAAGGTGCGATCGTGGTAAAGGCGTCGGCTAAGATAAGGGGGGCTAAGAAGGGAACTGTTTTGAGGATCGTGAAATGTACCGGCGTCTTTCTGGTGACGCCGGGGGAATCTGAAGAAATGCTGTCAAGGATCGTACCAGTAATCGAAACAAAAAAGACAAAAATATGCGACTGAGCGTTACTTCCTCAGAAACACTCACCTACGGTAAGGGGAGGGGGCTCAGAACCGGAAGAGTAGGCCCCTCAGTAAAACACATTTTGTACCATAAGAAAACTTCATTGCCTATACCTGGCTTTCTCGACATTTTGTAACTTGAGGTCCACTTTTGATCGTTGAAATTTGACCAGTAACTGAAAAATGAGGTTCCACTTTTATTTGTTTCAACACAAAGCAACTCATACAACTTTCTTCTGTGTCGGATAATATAAGGTATTAAAAAATGACAAAAATATAAACAGGCCGACTTTTGCGACCTACCTCGCAGCGCTGCGGGGCCAAAGGGTAGGCTGCAGCCTACAGGTTATGAAACGCTGGCTACGTGCTATAGAAAGCAGTAAACAATGACAGTCACTTTCCCCGTTGAAATGCTGAACCTGCCTCCTTTCCCATGCAAGCCCGTAGCCAATGAGGGTAGGGTAGAAGATCAAAAAGTACCATTTCCTTAATGCATTTAAGTATATCTCGCCCCCTGATAAATCCCCCGGGAGCTATTTTGACCACCCTGCAGTACCATGTCTGGCTACGGGTCTGTCCCCATGTCAAAATTCCTGGCTACGGGACGGAAATTGTAGTCCTTGGGTAATATGTTTTTGAAGACAACTTGCAATTTCTTCACTGCCCTCTCTTTCATCTCCTTGTCCGAATACTCTGGGGAAGGGAAGTATGAAAACAAAAGAGTATGACCTTTCTGCCAATATAACAACTAAAGAATTTTCTGCACCAGGGGGCCAAGGATAGGTCGTCATTTTGAAATCATGTGAACCTATCCTGGTAGGTGATTGATTGTGACTCGCAACTTGTTTCGCGAAACGCTACACAGGCAACGCACACGGGTATGGCAAGCGAAATGTCCAATAATTAGAAAAACCAAGTTTATCGGTCGAAAAACCAAGTTTATCGGTTGAAAAACCAGGTTTATCGGTCGAAAAACCAAGTTTATCGGTTGAAAAACCAGGTTTATCGGTCGAAAAACCAAGTTTATCGGTCGAAAAACCAAGTTTATCGGTCGAAAAACCAAGTTTATCGGTCGAAAAACCAAGTTTATCTATCAAAAACCATGTTTTTCGCAGATAAACTCGGTCTTTCGACCAAAAATCTTGGTTTTTCGACCAATAAACTTGGTTTTTCGACCAAAAAACATGGTTTTTCGACCGATAAACTTGGTTTATAGACCGTAAAAGATGGTTTTGCGACAGATAAACTTGGTTTTTCGACCGATAAACTTGGTTTTTCGATCGATAAACCTGGTTTTTTAATCGATAAACTTGGTTTTTCGACCGATAAACTTGGTTTTTCTAATTATTGGACAAACAACTTGTTATTTCGGTCGAAAAACCATGTTTTTCGATTTACTGGACAAACTGTATCGAAAAACCAAGTTTATCGGTCGAAAAACCAAGTTTATCGGTCGAAAAACCAAGATTATCGGTCGAAAAACCAAGTTTATCGGTCGAAAAACCAAGTTTATCGGTCGAAAAACCAAGATTATCGGTCGAAAAACCAAGCTTTTAACGCCAAACGTCCAATAACTAGAAAAACCAAGTTTATCGGTAGAAAAACCAAGTTTTTCGGTCGAAAAACCAAGTTTATCGATTATTTCGAAAAACTTGGTTTTTCGATTGCCATGGTGATTTGCCGGTACTACTTTCCGCGACCACGACATGCTAGATGGCGGCTAAATTGATGGGCCTATATGTATTATGTAACAACATTTACAACAAATCAATGTTGGTCAATGCTTTTGTTTTTGTTACAACATTTGTCAGACAAAGCAACAAAAAGTCTTCATAGATATTTGTTATAGTCACCTGTCAACAAGTTTTTGGGAACACCCCCTTTTGACTTGGACACATCCATTATTACCATGAAGTGGATTATTCAATTATTTCAAGGGACTCAAGTTTAAGTAAACATGTAATTTTTCTGTAATTAGTGCAGATTTTAATAAATTTCCAAATACGATCGTTTACAATAAATCAATGTTTGTTAGTTTTTTTTTTTTTTTTTTGTTACAACATTTGTCAGACAAAGGAGCAAAAAGTCTTCATAGATACTTGTTTTAGTCACCTGTCCACAAGTTTTTGGATACACCCCTTTTGACTTGGACACATCCATTATTGCTATGGGGTTTAGTTTGTCATGATTACAAGCCATTTGCAAGGTTTTCACAGTTAAACCTCTCGTGACCTCAAATGACCTTTGACAAGACAGTATGCGTCCAACTGGGCTAGTAGTGCTAGTAGTACAGTAGTACTGTACGGGCCCGCGCTGGTGCTAGCTAGCTGTACCACTACCAGGATCTAAGTTAACTACGAGCGACCCAAATCCCAAGTCCCTTGAAATAATTGAATAATCCACCTCATGGTAATAATGGATGTGTCCAAGTCAAAAGGGGGTGTTCCCAAAAACTTGTTGACAGGTGACTATAACAAATATCTATGAAGACTTTTTGTTGCTTTGTCTGACAAATGTTGTAACAAAAACAAAAGCATTGACCAACATTGATTTGTTGTAAATGTTGTTACGTAATACATAAAGGCCCATCAATTTAGCCGCCATCTAGCATGTCGTGGTCGCGGAAAGTAGTACCGGCAAATCACCATGGCAATCGAAAAACCAAGTTTTTCGAAATAATCGATAAACTTGGTTTTTCGACCGAAAAACTTGGTTTTTCTACCGATAAACTTGGTTTTTCTAGTTATTGGACGTTTGGCGTTGAAAGCTTGGTTTTTCGACCGATAATCTTGGTTTTTCGACCGATAAACTTGGTTTTTCGACCGATAAACTTGGTTTTTCGACCGATAAACTTGGTTTTTCGACCGATAAACTTGGTTTTTCGACCGATAAACTTGGTTTTTCGACCGATAAACTTGGTTTATCGACCGAAAAACATGGTTTTTCGACCGATAAACTTGGTTTTTCTACCGATAAACTTGGTTTTTCTAGTTATTGGACGTTTGGCGTTGAAAGCTTGGTTTTTCGACCGATAATCTTGGTTTTTTTGACCGATAAACTTGGTTTTTCGACCGATAAACTTGGTTTTTTCGACCGATAATCTTGGTTTTTCGACCGATAAACTTGGTTTTTCGACCGATAAACTTGGTTTTTCGACCGATAAACTTGGTTTTTCGATCGATAAACTTGGATTTTCTAATTATTGGACATTCCGTTAAGAAAAACCAAGTTTATCTTTCGATATACCAGATAAATCGAAAAACTTGGATTTTCGACTGAAAATCTAAGTTTTTCGACCGATAAGCCAAGTTATTTTGAAAATCTAGGTTTTTCAACCGATATACCAAGATTTGGAGATAAACTTGGTTTTTCGATCGATAAACTTGGTTTTTCGACCGATAAACTTGGTTTTTCGACCGATAAACTTGGTTTTTCGATCGATAAACTTGGTTTTTCTAATTATTGGACATTTCGCTTGCCATACACGGGAAGCCGAAAGAGTTGTTTTGCTAAACACTTGCTTCGTGAAACAAGTACTGCTTGTTTCGCGAAACACTGTGACGCGAAACGATGTTTTGTTTTTGTCCAACGTATAGGGACTTAAAAAACACGAAACGTGCTTTCTGTTTCCTGTTTCACGGTTTCTATTGTCCGTGTGCATTCGGCTTTTTAGAAGGAATTCAAAAAACGTTTAGTTTGACCCAAATTTGGTGACCTTAGACCTCCCCGCCAAGTTCCAAGGCTTTTGGGTAATCAGTTTAGGAACAGTTATTGGCAAAAGCAACAGGAGACAAGCCTACTTCAGACAGATGTACAAAAACACCAAATTTTAATTAAGCAGATTTGGTCCTATGACCAGAATACAGGACCTAAACCACTCTTTTCTGCCCCACCCCTGAGTATCGTTTATAAAGCCCAAAATTTCCCTACCATGTATTTTCATCGTTACTGTTGCTATGGCGACTGCCAGAGGAAAACGTGTGCACTTTTCAACAGTAAACGAAATACAATATCCCATCCTCCTGAAATAATAAAGAGGGGAATATTTGTTCATTTATTTATCTATTTATTCATTTGTCTCTTCCATCCGTCCTTTCATCCGTGCGTCGTTCCGTTTATCCGTCCGTCCGTCTGGCTCGGCCGTCCGGTCCGGCTGGCCGGCCAGCCATTCATACATTCATTCATTCATACATTTATTCATTCACTCATTCATTCGTGCATTCATTTTTTTTTTTCATTTATTGAAATTTCTTTGGTAAGCCGAAGTACTCTGATGTTGAAAGTAAGTCATATACAGCTTCAGATGCGTCTTTATCTTAGCAAGAAAGGAACTGGCGTTGCTCCGTCTAGCTCCATATGAGTGCTTGGAAATTAACTGACAATGCGAATAGCAGTCATTCAAAATCCAAGGGTTAGTGTACCAAAGTTAAATACAAGTACATCTTAGTGACAGACCCGTAGCCAGACAAGGTACCGAAGCGGGGCGAGCTAAGTTCTGAGGGGACGAGGTAAATACATTAAAGCAAAAGTAATTTGCATGTCTCAAAGAGCGAAAACATTTCAAGAGGGCCAAGTATATCAACATATAACAGGGCTGATGCCCTGGATAAATCCCTGAGGATATTTTAAGATAATATCTCAGAGAAGGGCGAGGTATGTTACCTAGGATAGTTAACCAGGATGGGTGGAGAGTGGGGGTCAAAGAGAATGGTGACGTTTATGTAAAGGTGGCTTAGGTGGAAAATTGCCACCTTTAGTGCTTCACTGGGAAGGCCACCATGGTTGGCACGTATCTTGGCTAGGGTTCAAATCCTGGCTGGGTAATACCAAAGACTTTAAAAATGGAACCTACTGCCTTTGTGCTTGTTGCTCAGCATAAGCAATGGAGTAGGGAAAACAAGCCAGTGAGCCAAAACTGGAAAAAAGGCCGTGGTCGTCTCGACTTGAACCAATTGGTTGGAAACTGGGACATTTAACCTCATCTAACTAACTTACTAAGAATATTTTTGTCAAATAATTAATGCCCCCAGATCGGTAGCAATGGCTCTCTCAACCATGTTAGTAGTGTCTGAGATTCCATGCTTCAAGGAGAAACGTTTAATTTGAAAAGTTGTCCAGAAAATTACTTTGTGAGGGAGAGCATGAATTAAAGTTACTTAAGTGATTTTAGCATG